>JBBBVU010000003.1:26023347-26051289 GCA_037177055.1 Atherinosoma microstoma
GGAAAGGGGTTTGTCTGACTGCTGATGGTACCTGTCATACATGGAGGAAATGGAGCTTATGTAGAAGAAGAGGGGGTCATCAGCACATTTGCTCCACCTCGAGAACAGAATCTGCAGGGAGGAGCATATTTCATCTGAAGTTTGTCATCACCTTGTCAGTAACATTACTGCGATACAGTCCCTGCTTTAAGCACTGCTCTTGGACCCTCAGCACTGAGGATCAGGCACCTGTGTACTGTTCGGTGCTGAGGGTCCTTGGGATTTGTTAAAAAAAAAAGTGTGATCATGTTACACTGACTGATGCGCTGGTATTTCACGGGGATACTAACATGTTTTTTTTCCCATAATAGAATACATTATTTGGAAGTCTGAAAGGTGTAGCGGTTGGCTATTACAGGAATATAAAGGCCCAATTGAATTCTCATCCTGAACTGTGCGTGTGGTGTGTGTGTGTATATCTGACTGTAATGCCGCCCACATTCAGGACTGCGCATCAAAGAAACAAAGGAGGTGTATGAAGGGGAGGTGACAGAGCTGACCCCTTGTGAGACAGAGAATCCTATGGGTGGCTACGGAAAAACCATCAGCCACGTCATCATCGGCTTGAAGACGGCCAAAGGCACAAAGCAGCTCAAGGTCAGATTGGGAGATAACATCTCAAGTCTTCTGTAGTTCTTTCATCACTGGTTGTGAAGAATCTTAAGGTACATTATTCTGTGCACAAACAGTGGGATGGTAAATAGAAAGTGAGAAATGCTAATTCAACAAGAAAAAACTTATTACAGGGCCTTTTTGGTAAAAGCAGTCTGAATTTTCTCCCACTTTTTTGGCTGGCATGTTCACAATTAGTGGAATATTATTATGATCTCAATTCAATTTTTTTCCCTTGTCATTGTAGACAAGATGATTTCATAGATTGTCTACATGTAATACTGAATGTTGTTTACCTAAAGAAGCTGTTGTGTTTTCTTAGCTGGATCCCAGCATTTATGAGAGCCTACAGAAAGAGCGTGTTGAAGCTGGAGATGTCATCTACATAGAAGCTAACAGTGGAGCTGTCAAGGTAAACTTTCTGATTGTTGTTTGCTGTTACAGTTGCTGTCCTCGCTGCACTACTTGAGTTCATCTATCTCTATCTGTCCTCTATCCCTTCCTGGTATAGGTTAAAATCGAAATGGAGAAAAAATGTTTTGTCAGGAGAGAAAAAAGAAAATGCATTAAATTATTAAATGATTTGTGCCTGTACCAAATTTTCTAATTTTACAAATTCTTATACACCAATAGGATTCACCTGGCTGGAAATAATTAAGAAGGAACTACAAAAAAAGCATTGAAACATTGTGCTTAGAAATGGGATTCCTTATTTATTTATTTATTTGCTTTCACAGCAACCAAAGATATGTATAATTGTGAACAGGGCTACCAATTTTACTTGATCTCCAGGTGTCTTTGACTGGAAGGCTTCCATGTCACCAAAACGGGCGTAAGTGGCTTTTACCTCCCACCACAGATTCCACATGTTCATTTTTGATCATTGTTGTGTTGGGAGGTCCTATGCTGCCAAAGGCCAAGTTTTCCTCTACAATCTCAACATGGCCTCATAAAGAGATCATCCAAGGATTTTTTTTCAAGGCCATGGTGGAGAATCAGATTGATGAGCCACAAGGCTGGCTCTCTGACAAATGATTATTCCCGTCATCCAGGATTTTTAAAAGCTCACCTGGACAAAAAGGAAAATAAATTCTGTGACTGACTGAAACAAAAATTTGACATATTTAGAGGGACATTGCTTTTCTTTGAACGAATGCAAATGCATTTTACTACAAGATCACCACCATTTCACTGAAGCATGGCTGTTGGATTGTATTTAGATTCTGAAGGGAAATATCAGATAGTTGCAAAAACCAGAAACATACAGTCAAAAAGGACAAAATAAAACAAAAAAAACAATCGGAGAGCAAGATCATCATTTTAAATGTCCCAGATAGGATCCAAATCTAAATTCAATCCAGTGAGTGTTCTAACTGCAGACATTCAGAAAGCTTGTTTACAATTTTAAGAATAATTTTTGATAAAAGCCGCCATCTTTTAATGAAAAAAGTTTTTTTATAGTCATCATCTGTAACACAATGTCTTTTCTCACAATCTGTTAGTATTTCCAGCAAACTGAAATATGTTGGCAGCAGTTAGGAAACATTACAATAAATCATGTAATGGGTACAAATAATGTTCATACTAGACTTGAAATAATTAGATCGTGTCAGTTTTACAGTTAAAATATATTGAATTTTCTGAAAAACAATTTCTCAGTTAAACCAAACCTGTCATCTTTTCAGTCCTTCATGGTGGCGTTCTGCTTTCATCTCTCTCAGCCCTGCATGAAAGCTCTTCTGCATTTCTGCTGTACTCTGGAATGAACCTCCCTCATTCTTTCAGCTCTTTTCTCCTCTTATCTTTCCATCTCCCTAATGCCTCTTTTCCAGCAGCAGGGCTTGTGGCCTGTGTTGACAGGCCGTGATGATGGGTCTTTTAATCGGTGCAGGTGGGCCAAGGGCTCAGGTCGGCTGTAGTGGAAGGTCAAAGGAGGAGGACTGGGTGACACATTTGTTACTGTTGACAGCAGTCTCATGACTTGTCTTCTCAAACTCTTTGATCCCTCAGCCACATGTCCTCCTCTCTTCGATGGGCTGGCAGCAGGATCAGTCATACACCTGCTCTCCCTCCTCCTGTGTGTTGCCTTTTGTTTCATTGTAGGCTGTGCTTTTCTCTTTTTTTGGTAACAAGTGTTTAATGAAAATGCTGTTTCTATCTTTGCAGAGACAAGGTCGTTGCGACACCTTTGCAACAGAGTTTGACCTGGAGGCAGAGGAATATGTCCCACTGCCCAAAGGTGATGTCCACAAAAAGAAGGAGATAGTCCAAGATGTCACACTGCATGACCTGGATGTTGCAAATGCCAGACCACAGGTACATAACAACATGGTAACATCCTATGTAAATGAATGCATTTGCTAACATGTAATAATCGCACATTGTTTTATCCCAGGGAGGTCAGGACATTCTCTCCATGATGGGTCAACTGATGAAGCCCAAAAAGACAGAAATCACAGGTCGAGATCATTTGACGGGTGACTAGATCTGAAAGTCAGAGGAGGGCTGCAACTAACTGTCTGTTGTCGTTTTTCTAATTCCAGATAAACTTCGTGCTGAGATCAACAAGGTGGTTAACCGCTACATAGACCAGGGTGTGGCTGAGCTCGTACCGGGGTTGCTGTTTGTGGACGAGGTGCACATGCTGGATATAGAGTGCTTCACGTACCTCCATCGCGCGCTGGAGAGCAGCATTGCTCCCATTGTTGTGTTTGCCTCAAACAGGGGAAAATGTTTAATCAGGTGAGAGATGTAAAATCTGTTTATGGAGAGAAACACGGTCATCAAAGTTAAACAAAGCGATGTTTCGTTGTTTTAAAGAGTTTGTTGTTGTTTACCAGGGGGGCAGAGGACATCAGCTCTCCACACGGGATCCCTTTGGATTTACTGGACAGAGTTATGATCATTCGGACCATGTTGTACACGCCACAGGAAATGAAGCAGGTGAGTCTGAGTGTCATTATTAAAATCTGCCGCATGAAAACATCTCCTTGTTTTGCTAATAAGGCCATGGCTTGTAGATCATCAAGATCCGGGCTCAGACTGAGGGGATCAGTATCAGTGAGGAAGCTCTCACTCACCTGGCAGAGATTGGCACCAAGACCACCCTCAGGTACTTGCATAAATTCTTTATGTTCCCAAATCATTTTATAATGAGTGTACACTGTGGTCCAAGTGTTTATACATCAGCAAGGATGAAGCAAATACTATCAACCCCCTGAAAATAAAACAAAGAATTTAAAACAAAAACCAGCTTTAAGTGGGAAAAGAAGTCCAAGCTCAGTAGCATTATGATGTGTAAAATACTGAATGATCCTGTACAGCTTGTAGTAAGATGTAAAATATGTGCACAATGCTTTGTTCATTTCAGTTTCATTGCTGTTTGCAATGCTGGAACCCTGCGAGTGAAGAGCTTTGAGTTCAAAATGATTCTTTGTTTAAGCAGTGTTTAGCCCATAACAGCATTTAATGGAAATCCATAAAGTTTTAAGGCACATTCACACCTGCCCTTCTGATTTGAATCCTAATTCGTTATCTCAGAAAGTCTGGTTTGTTTGGGCAGGTGTGAATGTGCAAAACGTACTTTGATGCAGGTCAAAGAAGCGAACTCTGGTCCGCTTCAAGTGAACCAAATACAGGAAGCAGAGTACAACACCAAGGGTACTGTGGGTTAACAACCAAAACATACGTCTGTGTGTAGAACGATAGACGGCTCTGGCTGGTAGAAATGGCTCGCAGTCGGACATGGAATGCTGCTGTAAAAGTCCTGCTGGTCAACCAAAGACTGCCAGGATCTGATGTTTTGCTCTTCTGTGGTGGAAATGGAAGTTTCCCTGCATTAACCAATAGATGAGAGTTTTCTTCTTTGTTGTTTGCCTCTTTTCGTAATACTTGATGCGGGGATTGGCTCCAGCGCCATACGCCCCTGCATTGCAATAAGCAGGTGGATGGATGGCTCTATTGAAGTAGAAATCTAAGAAACTTGAAGGAAAGAATTCTGTGAAAATGTGCAGCTCCTTTTAATTTGCTGTCTATTCTCTGATGTTTGCCACAATGCTCATGTTTCTTATTTCCTCTCAGGTACGCTGTACAGCTGCTGACACCAGCTAGTCTGCTGGGCCGTGTTCAGGGCAAAGAGAGCGTGGAGAGAGAGCAGGTCGAGGAAATCAATGAGCTGTTCTATGACGCCAAGTCTTCAGCCAAAATCCTCCAAGACCAGCATCACAAGTTTATGAAGTAAAATTTAATGTCCTGCTTTTTTTTTAATACAAGTGTCCACGGGGGCCCTTAAATCACTGAATTTCTTCAGTGCTTGTTCTACACTTTATTGTTTTTGATTTCATTCATCCCTCCTCTTCATCCTGGGATTCTAGTGTCTTTACCTCCCCCACCACACCATTGACTGCAGAAGTTTAATGCATTTAAAGTTTTATTTGTTCTGTTTTGTTGTTGACAATTTTTGAATAAAAAATAAAACATCTCATCAGTTCTGTTCAATATTCTTTGGGGTGGTTAATTATTTTCATAAGTTTACTGCATTACTGACACTCAGCTGCTCAAATATTTCATAACACAGTTCATTTTCATAAAGAAAATTATGTATATGATTCTTTTTTTTTTTACAGTGTATTCGAGTATCAAGTACAATATTGTGTTACTACTTTAAAGCTATAGATCAACAGATTAAATGATCATTTAGATATCCCAAAAATTCAAACTTAAATTAATACTTATATTACTTGAATAAATGCATTTAGTTATATTCTACCACTGGATTTGAACATTCATTCCTTGAAGTTAAGTTACTAATTGGTGTTATTTGGTAGAAATATGCCTTAGCTGGACAGTTGTGACGTGAAGTAAAAAACAAAACAACAAAAAACTGACTTAAGAGTCGTGTCTTCAGTTTTCCAGCTGGACAAGAGCAGGAAAAGACATGGAACAGGTGTCATTCAGACAGAGAAAGGAAGTTTGCCTTTACTTCCTCACTGGTCGACTTGAGCGTGTGTTGAAAACAGTCTCTGCTCCCGACTTCACTCCACTGAACACCGAGGGAGCAGTTTTCCCCATTTTCTCTGCAGAGAATGGAAAAAAATTTTAATAATTTACTGAACATGAAGTAGTAACATCTGTTGATGTCCACTTTGTATAAAATGTACACATATTTAATCCCACTGGACAAAAGCAAATTTAGAAAATCTTCCATCATTCCATCCCATCGTTTCCTCTCTGTATATGGAGTGGAAACTTAAGCATCATAAGAGACATCCCCCGACACACACTCTCTGCCAAAATGTGATCTTAGCTTAACCAGACACACAACATTCAAGACTGCTAACATTCGTTGTCCTCTTCAAGTCACAATGAGTGTTTACATGCATGTGTGTGTCCTCACCACACTCCTCCATTACTTCAAATGTCTTGCTCTTCGCTGGCCCGCCACTACCCAGTTGACTCTTTGCGTTAGTCAGGTCCTCTTCTTTCACTTCAGGGCGTTGCATTTGTTCATCTTCCTGACCAGGCTGAAAGGCAGAAATACAAAAAGTTCAGGCACCCCACATGTCCGCAACAAGAAAAACTCAAGCTGTGATCTTACCTGAGACATGATGGTTGAGTTGCTGGAAATACTCTTCTGCAAGAAATACTCCTCTATCAGCTGTCTCCGTTTTCTTCTTGTAAGTTCCTCCCAACACACCCCCACGTATACACACAATCTGGCAGTGATTCTCCAGTGGACAATAAATCTGTTAAATAAAATAATAAATGATGTCATACAAGAAGAAACTCCTCCTCTTTGCTGTCTTTCTGCCTCTGGTTTTTATCCCCGTCTCCACTTCTCCTGCTGTTTCATTAGGAAATGAGATCACAGCTGGAACTTCTGACATTAGCCTTCATTTAATAAATCCCAGACTCGCAAGAAAAGGACTTGTGTCCATTTGTGTCGTCCTTCCAAGTCATTTTGGAAGTGCTTTTTAACAACACTGGCAACAAGCTAACCAAATTGAACTCAAAGTACAGAAGATCAGACTTGAGGCAAACTCTAAACCACTTTTGACTTACAATAGATGATGAAAACTGGCTGGGAGGAAAACAAACAAACATTGCCCTGCTGTAAAAGAATGCCATTCCCCCATTTCCGCCCATTTTACATAACTACATGGTAATCTAGCCCCTCGGGATCCTAAATTGAGTGGCTAAAATGCAGTGGAAAGCAACAAATCACATAATCCCTCAACTCAAACCCTTTACCATCTTAGATTTATTCTGGCCATGATTTACTTGTTTTGATTAACTTATTTGCTGTATATTACCAACATGACTTCAGTAATGTCAACAACAAAAAAAGATCAAATAAATTGAAAAAGTCAGTGAGAAAGCATTTCTCCTGCCATGACTGACAGAGTTTGAATGTTTTCTCTGGCTTCTTTCCACTATTAAAAGCATAAGTCAACTGGTGATTCTATGTTGGCCCTAGGAGGGGGTGTGGCCATGCATGGTTGTTTGTTTCATCTCTGTAATGCACTGAGCATGCAGGGTGTACCTTTTCTTTCACCCAATGACAGCTGGGACTGGTTCCAAGTATAGAAAATAGATTGAAAGAAGGATCAAAATTTAATAAAATGTTTCACACCTTCAAGTTTAATAAAATTCAGCTTGGAAATTTTGAAATCTTTGTGCTAACAAACAACAAACATTAACCCACTCATAACTTGGCTGAAGAATGAGGAGTTTTGGTCATTTGACTTCTCAACATTTTATACTTTTCTCATTAAATTAACTGCATCAACAAAGTTAAATATGTTGCCTTGTTGAAACTGTAACCAAGCCTGTAACAAAAATATACAGTATTCTTAGAATACATTCATCTTTTCCACCCATCATTTGATCATAAAACAGTGACATTTTCATACTTAGGAATGATACAGTGTAAATATAGACACATTAAACATAAAACACAAGGTCTATGTTCCCCAGTCTGTCACATGGCCAGTAACTATCAGTAAATCTGTAGTTTTCCTGTTGTTGATGGAGCAGATGTTTCCTTTGGAAGTTGCAATCATTTATGTTTCTTTCTGTATCGTGGCAACAGCTGAGTCCTCACAAACTGAACCAGCTGACTCTCTGTGAGTAGAATGGCTGCAAGCACAAGAAGTAGACATATTCCTCCCACGGCGATATGGACCAGCCTGAACAACCAGCCGCTGTCACAGCAGAGAACAACCTGAAAACCAATCAAGCTCGAATTAGGCCACAGAAATGCAAAATTACATAAAGAATAAACAGATATGTGGACTAAAACTGCATTGCTAATAGTCAACATTTAAAAAAGGTAAAAACATCTTTTCCGGTACCTCGGAAACTGATGTGATAATTGCACTGACAGCGAGAGCCAGCAGCAGGAGCGGGGAGGGCAAGAGTCCTTGCAGAGGTTTCCATTGACTCGACTGAAAGTAACGGTGTATGTAAAGCAGGCTGTGCAAGATACGAAGGCCCATGTTGAGGCAGTTTGCCAGTATGAATCCGACAGCACCAGCCCACCATGTCAGCATGTAGGACAGGAAGAGGAAGGACACAGACAGAGCCAGCATGACCAGGTTATACCTGAGGACAAAACACAAACAATGTTAGCTGAAAGATTATGCGCTGTGTAATAAAAACAATATCAGTCTCTGTCTGAATTCTCACTTGTCAACCTCTCCTTGGCTCATAGCAGCAAATACGAAGCACTCCGTAACACCATTTACTGCAAGCAGGAGGACATAGCAGCTGTAGAATCGCAGCAAACTGGGCCCTATAAGAAAATTCATGAAAAAGAGAAAACCCATATGAAAAAAATGATATATTTATGTATTTGAAATGTGTGCACGTGGCACATTTACCTGCCCCGCTACTCAGCAGAGAGCCACCATAAATATCCAGAGCCAAGTGAGAGTATGCATATCCAAACACTGTGATAATCAGACCAATCACAAGGACCAGTTTTAGCAGACACTCGAGGACCTCTGCTGCAATGGCGACTTCTTCCTGCATATACATCCGCAACAAGAGGTTAAAACTAACAACACTGAAATTCACAGAGATGGTTATGTTTATTCTCACAGTCCAGACCTGTTTTTGACTTTTGATGTCACGTCCTCTCTCCAACACTTTGGCGAAAAAGATATAGAAACTTTCCTCAATGGGCAAGAAAATAAAGCGGGCCACCATGGAGCCCAGGTTGTTGACAATATCGTAAACACCCTGGTCTCCAAAGCTGAGTACATTTAAGAAGGTCATGACATAACGCTCCCCCTCCGTCAGGATCTGCTTCAGGAAACTCTGCTTGAAGAAGCTCCATGTGAGCCGAGCTAGAGTCCGATCCACCAGTGGCTTTAAACACAGCAGAGGACAAGAAATATCAGTCCTACGACAGCATGTTCTATTCAGTGTGATTTTGTAGACTTAAACAATTGGTAATCTTGCATAAAGAATTGCCAGGACTACCTCTCCATCAGTTCTGTGAGGCAGCAAATCTGCAACACGGTGCAGTGGGAAATTCTTCTTGGCTGCCTCTTTAGAGCCCAAGAAACGAATGAAGTAAAGAGTGTAGCATAACACCAGACATCCTGTGTACAGCAACTAAGAGAAGCATAAAGATTAAACTCACGACTTAAGATGCATTTACAGAAATAATGCAAAGGAATACAGCTGTTAACTTACATGGGCCACAGAGAAGATGTAAAGGCCCCATTCACGGGCAAACATCACCAACACCACAGTTACACTGCACTTTGCGATCATAGCTAAACTCTCAGCGACCACTTTCAGTCTGACAAACATGTGAGTTTGAGCCAAAACCCACAGTGGCTCAGCCAGGAGCTCCTGCACTCCTGATATGGCAAACAGCACCACTGCAGGACCATAGTAGGGGACAGTCTGGACATCTGGGACCTCCAGGAGCCACAGCCAAACACAACCAAGAAGGAAGGCCCATAATACACCGAGAGGCACCCTGAAAATGAGAAGATTTTTAATTATTAGAACAAAGGTGTAGAAAACCAAAATTGCCTCTGATGTTTCAGTCAACTCACGTGAGCCATAATAGGTTAATAACTTGTCTCCAGTTGCGGTCTTTCCCCGACTCCCCACTCAGACAGGCTCTCCTGAAAGCCTCTCTGGATAAAAATACTAATGTGGAATACAACAGAGTAAGCCTGTTTCATAAAGAAAGAGAAAAAGATACACAGATTAAAGCAGCTAGTGCAGATACATCTTGTGGTGGGGTGCTCTCCCTCGGTTTCCAACAGTCACAGCAGCGGATATGTTTACCTGACATTGACAACTCCGATCAGCTCTTTGGACACAAACCGCAGAGTGAAAGCGTTCAGTAAGAACGTGAGTACACGGAACATCACCTGAGATTTAACCCGTTTAAAAATGAATTAGCAATTGAGAAATAGGAAAACATATGCTAGACAGAGCTAATTTCATGTGTTTATTTACCTGTAGCAACACATTGTATGATGCTAAAGTGGACGCATTCTTCAGTAGATCCTGAGAGCTCATTTTGGACTCTTAATAAACTTCAGACAGGAATGAAGTTGACGGGATATCCCCAGATTTCTACGATGGAAAGACAATTTACGTTCATACTGAGAGAACATCAAATGCGAACTGTATAAATAAAATCATTGCAATAGCCCCTAATTTAAGAAAAGAAAAGAAAACTTCACAATTATCAAGCTGCATTACAAGCCTACTATCTATAGAGCAAGTACTTCCTGACACACTGTACACAGAGACACGTTGCGCGATGACGTCAGAGAACGTTTTATGCACAATATTGCCGCTAGAGGGCGTGACTCTCCTTTAGATAACCCATTTTTGGCTTTTATGCATGGCACACAACAGATGTATACAACAGATGCCTATGTATCATTCAGATGGTGGTTACCAATAAAAATGATTCTTGGTTGCTCATTCTACATTAATAAACAACAATAGGGTTGCTCATTCTACATTAATAAACAACAATAGCAACATAAAAAATAGTCTAATGGGTCTAAAAAACTATATTAACACTTACTGTATCAAGAATTACCTGAAGTTAACTGGCAAATTAACTTCTGCCAAAACTGTCAATCAGCATCAGCGTCACATGCCAGAATAGAGTAAAAGGTCTTGTTGTGGATGTTTTAAGTCTAAATTGTAGGTGTGGTTCATTTATGGATCCACTTTGAAGAATAGTAGGTAAAAAAAGTCAGATCAATAACATAAATTAAATGATTATGAGAATACAAACTAAATTCTAAGTTAACATCTGCGAACACAGAAATCTAACTATTGACCAAAGGACCCATCACTAACTCTTTTTTATCATGGATTAGTTCATCTTTGATGGTCCTAGTTGTAGAATTAGAACTTCTTTTTTTCATTACTAGCAACACATACAATGAGTAGAGGGTTTTAGTTGATGGTTTTTTAATCAGATGTAAAATATGGAGACAGTACAAAAAAAGTACATCCTTAATGAACCAATATACATGTTCAGACAATATACATCTACATTATTTATATACAGTATCTCAACAATGTCCCACTAAGTGACTACACTCATGTAACATTACCGAACTCTGGCTGCACCAAGTCCTCCCCAATCTGCAGACAGGACCTTTCTATATAGCTGAGAACAGCGGTAGATGTTTAAATTTGATCTGGACTTGTTCAACCAACAATACAAACGCGACTTCTTCGTACTGTTAAAGTTCTTCTGATTTATCAAGATAAACGCTGGAATTCAGATGTTTTAACAGATAACATTCATTATTAATCTATATTTTTAAGATGGATAGGTTGGGATTGTTCTGAATCATAAACATGCAGTCACTTCATTTACTCAGTCAATCTACATCCGATGAACAGTTCATCCATGTAACTCTTTCCTCTTCATATTTTTATTTTATCACCAACTGAGTTGAACTGCATGTAATGGGGGAAAAAATGACGGCAGATGGAATATAAAATTTTACCTTCTCATCATAATATTATTACTCATACAGCTTTGACAGCATCCACAAATAAGCATGCACACAAACAGTAACATCAATATATACAGTACAATGGCTCGTTTCTACCTCTATTTGTACCCAAGAATAGCTTGTGCTTAAAATACAGTTACACAAATACTGACTGAGGAACAGTCAACTCATCTGCAAGTATATGAACTGTCCCATAAACAACAGGAAGGTCACCAGAGACAAACTGGTGTTACAGCATTCACTTTTCTAAAAGATGCTCCATCTTGGGGTTTATGAAGGAAAAACCAGAAAATGCAGACTGGTCCATGGAATCTATGAAGTTCTTGTCGCTGTGTGAGAGCCGCGGCTTCTCGCTGAGGAACTCCCGGTCAAAGTTACTGCAGTCATTTGGTGCTTTCTGTAATTGTGGGAAAACAAATCTCAGCAAAAAGATAAACAGTGGCAACAGATTACAGTAATATGTAAAAATATCAATTGACTCATAGTTGCTCATCATTTAAATCCTCAGTGACAAGAACGGGGCATACCACTTTGGGTTTGAAAGGGGGTTCAATCTCTCTCCTCTCCAAGGCCTGCCAGTTAATGGTCTTGAAGAAGGGATGCGACCGGATATTACCCACAATTCCGAGCCTGCGTGTGGGGTCTCTCTCAAACAACTGCAGGAAAGTAGAGTCCATAGAGGTTAGGGAAGGATGTCCCAAACACAGCTGCTTTTCCCAGTTACATACATTGCTATCATCCAGCTGGGTTTACATTACTCTTATCAAGCTATGACTGATGTGTGATGGCAAAGAAACAATAGTTACAATGGAGCTATTCTTGAAAATGCGAAAAAACAAAAAAACAAAAAAAAAAACACCTATAGAGTTCAAAATGTATACATAATCACATCTGGACCAAAAAAGGCATTGCTAAATATTTTTGTTACAATTTTTAAGTTAAGCATCCATTTACCTCAAAAAACATCTGCGTCTAGAATCATGAATTTCCCTCTAAGCAAAGACTTTAGTGCATCTAAAATTGAGCATCAAAAACATCTGACATATCATTTTCTTCTCTATAACTTACTCTAAACGTAGGATCCTCTGAGTATGAAAAAAAAAATCGTTAAAAAATATTTAGTTATCATTTTTGTCAAAGTTTTCATTCAGAATTTTGGACCTACCTAATATTTTAAGCAACACAATCCCAGATTTTGTAGTTCCCCCCTCATGTGTCATCACATGGGACAGCTTTTAAATTTTCCCTTGTGTTTCTCCATATAAATTTTCCACCAACAGATCCTCATGGATCGTATTTGACATATCAGTACAACAGATATTCTCTTTTGGAAATGAAATCCTAGCAGTCTTATTCTTAAGGCATGTTCACACATAGCTTTTGTGTCTTTTCACTAACCAGGTCCACAGTAATTTAGAGAAAGATAATTTAAATTGGATTAATGAATTCATTACACTCACAATATCCAAAGTGTCACAATCCGTATTTGCCAAATACTTTTTGTTGCCAATGATGACACATCATGTTTATGCTTTTTCAAAAATCTGACAGATATTTTTTTTTTATAAAAACGTCTTAAGAAATGTGCCAAATGTTTTTATTTTATAGATCAAATACCCATCAATATAACATTTTATTTAATTACCTTCTGGAACTCATTCATGATTGTTAATATTTTTAACTGCCACATTGGATTTGGCATGAAATGTTATGGTACAAACCCGCTCAAGCAGGTCTTTGGTCTCCTTGTTTATCCAGCGGGGGTAGTGGGGAGTGTCCATGCGGATGGACTCAAACAACTCATCCTCGTCATCCCCGTGAAATGGCGACTGACCAATGAGCATCTCGTACAGCAACACCCCAAATGACCACCAGTCAACTGAGAATGAGTATTTCTGTCCCAACAGGATCTGAGTTTGAACACAGAATCACATATAAGAAATATTTTACACATGCACTTAAAAAAGAAAATAAAACAGAGTCATAAAATCAGCTGCAGAACAAGAACATTTATAACTTTGGAGCACTTTACCTCTGGAGCGATGTAGTCAGGAGTACCGCAGAAAGTTGTGGCACGATTCTCTCCAAACACATTCTCCTTGCACATGCCAAAGTCAGCTATCTTTATGTGCCCCTCATGATCCAGCATCACATTGTCCAACTTTAGATCTCTAAAAACAAAACAATAAGAGGAAGATTGAAAATAAATGTGAGTTGATTCCAAGATAACGGAATGAGGGCTTGGACTTCCATATAGAATTGTTTAGTTTTTTTTATTCTTTCTGTAATTTATTTTTAGGATGAGGTGAACTACCTAATAACCCTTCAAAGAACTGCTTATGTTTTATCATGCATGCTTATTTAATGAAGTTTCCTCTAAAAGTTTTGCCAGCTGAATCAATTCTTTAAATTCCCATAGCTTTTGGAAAATCATTCCAGCCAGAAAGAACCTTATAAGCCATTATGACATTTTCTAAAGACCATACATACTAATAAGATGCAGTTGTTGTTGACATATTGTGAATCCTTTTAAGAAAACAATTATTTTCAATTTATAATTTCAGTATATTTTTAAAAATCAAAATCCAGGCTGCATGGGGGCGTGTTGTTTAGCAACGTTGCCTCATAGCAAGAAGGTTCCTCAGTCAAGCCTCAGTTGGGGGGAGGGGTTTGAACTGGGCCTTTCTGTGTGGAGTTTGTATGTTCTCCCACCCGAGGATCTGATCAGGTACTCCTCCCACAGTCCAAAAACATGCATGTTAGGTTAACTGGTCACTTTAAGTTCTCCCTAGGGCTGAGTGTAAGTGGTTGTTTGTCTCTCTATGTTGGCCCTGTGATGGGCAGACAACTTGTCCAGGATGTACCCTGCCTCTCACCTAGTGACTGCTGAGTTAGGCTTCAGCCCTCCCCTGACCCTACACTGGAATAAGCGGGTATAGAAAATGGATAGTTGGAAAATCAAAATCTTGCACTGATACAAAGCTTTTGAGATAGATATTCAAAAGTAACACTACACCCACTCTCTGTGTTTATAGAAATTCTAAAGTTTGTCCTGTTACATTATTACGTAGCAGCACGTTGGTACACTATTTTCTTCGTATCATCATGTTTGAGCCTGCCCACGATCACAGTTTTCTTCACAGACTTCTTCACAGTCTTTGCTCACAGCTGCATTAACACACAGTGGAATTAAAAAGGTGTCAAAATGTGTGGGATTACTTAACCACATAATTTTAGAGCCTGTACAAGTTTGTTTTCACCTAACCATGAAGCTGAACTGATACCATTGATTGAAAGTGTTTTAAGTGTATAGAGTCGAATGTACTATATATTATTGTTCTGACCTGTAGATGATGCCTTTGGAATGCAAGAACTGAAGACCACAAATGATCTCGGCAGAGTAGTACCTGGAAGGACAGATGACAGAAATAGACAGATATCAGCCAATCATCTCCTGATGAGAAGCTGCAGGTCTGCACTCTAGCTATCTCACTACATATCTCACGAGTTGGCAGCTGAACACCGGTGTCACTGAAGACTTGTTTCAGCGTATCAGCGTATACCTGAATTATTGAGGAGGACATTTGTATGGAGTAGGAGACAAGTGAATAACACTCATAATGTGAAACCCAAGAGCTACTGCGAGCCGAAAGATTAGCCCATCGCTAACCCGCTTCCCTCATCATGTGTCGGGTGAAACGATTGAGTGCTGAAAGCAGACGGAGTAACCATCAGTCTAACCCCCTTCCCAGTAAATAACCCATACATAGGGACTGAATAAACTGTCTGGTTAACAGCTCGGTAGGTCTCAGCAGGGCTCTCATGAAACAAGTTAGAAAGTATGATAGCACGAGACTGTCTTCCTCAGTGAGTTCAGCTTCGTGAGCAGTGTTAAAAGGATGAACTACACTCTGACAGTTTAGTAGGTCAGCAGTAACTACTGAGTGAACATGCTTTGTGCTGGTAAAGAGGTCATCTGAAAATGTCCAGTTCAGCCACTGCCAAAGGAAAAACGTTGCATAACCGGTTACGAGAGATACTTTCCATTCCTGTGGCAGCTTGTGCATCACACAACAAAATAATAATACATAAATACAGAGATACAAAGCAGATGCCAAAACTTTGAGAAACAGGAAAGTTCTCATTGTGCATAAGTACTGAGTGATACTGGATTAGAAGTCCAGCAACAGGTGAAGTGCAGGAAAAAGAAGTGCACAAACCAGAAGTTCATTATAGTGTGACAAGCTACAAACAGCTAAAGGAAGGATGCAAATAGTGTCACAGAGTTTTTGAAAAAAGAGGAACCTCTTTGAAGTACCTAAAAGCTCTTTCCACTCAACTCTCAATGAATGACTTTCAGCTGTTAACTTTACATCAACAACATGTGGCCAAAATATCCTGTTACATATGCAACAATGCTCCACATAAAATGTTCATGAACATTGGCTTTTTGAGGCTGATTCAGTGACAGCTCATAGCATAAGCTCGGTGCTGCAGCTACAACCATTTCCATTCAGTCTTTGAGAAAATAACACTGTGCACATGCCTACATTGGAACTCTGCTTCATTTATGTTGAAACACTTCATTTGATTTAGGTGGTTTAGGTAAATAGTCAAGTTTCTGGTAATATGACATCTTGAGAAGATGCACCATCAAAGCATACATGCAAACATAAAGGCAAGGCAAGTTTATTTATATAGCATGTTTCATGTACAAGACCATTCAAAGTGCTTTAAAACATTAAAAGCATTCAGTGGTGTGCCGAGGTCAATTAAAATCAAGAGAAAAGGAGGGAGAGGACATTAGATTAAAATCAGTATTAAAAACCTGATCAAGCTTAAAAATTGAAGCTTAAAAAAAAAACTGTGCAGTTTTGGTCTTTTAAATAAAAACTATTGAAATGCAGCAGAGAACAGGAGGGTCTTTCACCTGAATTTAAATAAACTCAGTGGTTTAGCTGAACTGGGGCTTTCTGGGAGTTTGTTCCAGACATTGAAGCTGAAAGCAGCTTCTCCATGTCTGGTTCTGACTCTGGGAACTGATAAAAGACCGGACCCAGATGACCTGAGGGATCTGGTAGGTTCATACTGGGTCAGGTGGTCACTGATGTATTTTGGTCCTAAACCATTCAGAGCTTTATAAACTAGCAACAGAACTTTAAAGTCTATCTTCTGACGGACAAAATGAATCGTCGCACAAAATGAATACTTTTTTCGATGATGAAACAGCCCAATCTCTCAGTCTTTCTCACAGAGGATAAATTATCCAGGATGAATGCAGTCACTGAGTGAAGAGTAATTGCCAACACAAGATAAGGTATCAGTGTTTAGAAAGTGGAGACTAACTCCAGTCATCTCATGAAACCATGACTGAACTAGAGGTTTAACTACAGAAGTGACTGTGAGAACTTGGGGCCAGATCTATAAAACTGTGTGTATGCACAAAGGCATATATGTGCAAATGCATTATTTTTGCCAGTTTTACAAAGCTATGCAAATGAATGGTTCTCTTTTATAAATCTCAGTCATTTGAATAGTATTTATGTGCATAAGCCTGATCAGACCATAACTAAATAAACATAGCAATGACAGCAACAACAAAGAAGCCTGATTTTATCAAATGTGAAATAGACTCACTCATCAGTGAAGAAGATCAAATTGAATAAAGAATCTGTTAATTGATACATAAAGACAGCATCAGGGCTACGCATGAAAAATTGGTAGTGTCTGCCTTATCTACAACTGATGAACATATTGCATGTACCATATACTGTTTTGTATGGAGAGGATCACAACCTACACACACATGTAGGACTGGTGTATTGCTCTGTATGTTCACTGTTTCTGAAAACTGCATTTGAAAAACCTAAAGCAGTGTATGAGCCACTTTTATGTTAGAAAAGCCTTCTCTTCTGAAAGCATCATTAGCAAGATTGTCCACATCCATCTTTTTAACACAACCATGACACATGATTATTTATAACACCCAGAATTAAATCAGAGAATATGAAATATTCTATATAAATACAATGAAAGAATGAATAAATAATCTAAAACTGCTGTTCTAATACTATTCTAATTAAACTGTCTTTATATTTCATATTAAATTTTGTTGCCATTTTTCCACTTGGTCATATCAGGACCACATGCATAGGCATATAATCTCTATACTTTCTTCACAATAAATACTATGTAGTATGAATGAAAAGGTGTGTGCATAGCCTCTGCTGTTTAAATAAATAAAAGCAGCAAAGCAGTAACCTGGTTTAAAGAGAAGAATATGATCTAAAGTAGGGTTGTCAACATTATTTTTTTCAAGATGACCAGAAAATCTCCTGACATTACTCCGAACCATAAAATATTCACACAAACCTACTGAAAATCTGACAGGTGGGCCCGATTTTGGATATAGTATTTAAGATAAATCGGTTTTCAAATATAAATGAAACAAAAACCTCACATGGCACTCAAACCTACATTTTTATAAAAAAAAAATAAAAAAAGTTAATTTCAGGTACAGATGAATGCATTGTGTACTTTCCTCTGACCATCATACAGCATAATTATTACTCTTTATCTCCTCGTGTGTTTTACAGCATCTGCTAAAGAAACGTTGGCGAGTTTATTCATGTGATACTTTTCCTAACTTTAATTGGGGGTTGAGGTGTCATCAAGTTTTGGATTTTTTTCCCACTTTTTCCACCAGCTTGCCAATGTTATTCTGGAGTAGTTCCCATAGAGTGATAAGAGGTGGGTGGTAATAACTGATACCTCCCAATGAACACACAACAGCACACAGACACTAAGAGTTTTTCACTCCTTACAAGACCTGTCTGTATAGAACAAGAGCTAATGGATACCAGCCAGCCTTTAGTGCATCTGCCTTCATTACATTATGTAGAAAAAAAAACAAAAACAACACATGGGAAAATGACAGCGTAAGCATGTTCCATTCTTTACAAGAATCACCGTTCAATCAACACATTGACCGTGTATAAGTGATTTCCTGAACTTCTACATGAGCATCTGAGCTCTTAGTAAAGATGGCAGGTATGACTCACGTGGCTCTGTGAAGTTCAAACCGCCCTTTCTCCTGAATATGGAACATCAGGTCACCTCCATTCAGATACTCCATCACAAAGAACAGATGCTCCTGTAGACAAGATTTCGTCTCAGTATCAAGAACGTAATTACAGTCAATGCTACAGAGTAAAATATGGTCAAATGCTTTAAAGATATTGAAAGGGAGTACCTTTGTCTGGAAGGTGCTGTAAAGGTGTGTGAGGAAGGGGTTTTCCCAGGCTAAAGCCAAGACTCTTTTTTCTACCATAGTACATTCTACATCGTCATCCATTAGCACCACATCTTTCTTCAGAGCTTTTATTGCAAAATACTCTCCACGCCCCTTCAGCTCTGCCAGGAGAACCTTTGAATAATAGAGATAATTGTAAATAAAATATATGTATACTGGCTGATAAAACATCTCCAATCTAAAAGCTACATTGTATAATTATTTCAAGAGGACTACACTTTCCATTAGCAGTGTACAAAAGGTGTAAGCTGGAGAGTACCTTGCCAAAGCTGCCTTTTCCTAACACCTTGTGGAAGATAAAGTTGTCCACATTGATGCGGGTCAGATGGGTAATACGAGACTGTTGCCCTGGGCTGGACCCTTCCCACAGTCTGCCATAGGGAGAGCCATCTAATGAGCAAACAAATGACCAGACATGGCAGTTATTGATTGTTCAAAGCTTTACGTTTATATTCTGTTCAGAGCCTGTATGAATACATGCAAATAGGTGCACATTAATAAAATTTCGCACTGACCACCGATGTCAAGTCCAGCAAGTTTGCTGACTTCATCATATATTCCTATGTCAGGCAGAGTAGGTGAGTTTGGATCTGAACGGCGAGTGGATGATTTCTGATGAAAGACAAGAAAAAAGTTTATTGATAACCAAAACCATCCACAAACATACTTTCCCAGCTAGCTGTGGCATTTAGAGGACAAACACATTTAATCTGCTTGTTACAGTGACTGCCCCCCCCCCCCAATGACGAGAAAATTTGTTTTCAACAAGAGTCTTGTACAGACAAAACAAAACAACTGGGTATTCCTGAACAAGCCGGTCAGCAAATGTTATGGGGAAGGAAGCTCAAACTAACATGAAGGTGAAGTCTTACACAAAAAAAAACTGTTAGCACAAAACACAAAATGAAGATTTTAAATTCAAGATTGCTTAACACTTTTATACTCTCAATGTTAAAAAGAAATTTGCATTCAAGGGATTACAGTAGAATGAATGATGTTTTGTTTTGTCTGACTTAGGACCGATTTTATTGTTGGGGTGAATTTTACAAATTGCTCCTGATAAAGAATGGATTTAGGAATATTATGGCATCAGTTTTACAACTCGGAAATGGATCTCAATAGGAGGCATTGTTATGTTTGCTGCCTTTAACGTCAGGATATGTTTTGGAACTACTCTTCAGCAGATCTCTTTTTTGCCAACAGTCTTTTTAAATCCTCCAGGCTATGTGCCATAGTTTTAATTAATCATACTGTCTGAGATCATTAGAAGAATTTAGTGTTTTTTGACCAGACCACACACATCAGTAAGTGTTTGTAAAGAAAAAGTGAGCTGTGCCCAGTCTTTTTGCCCTGAGCTCAGAGGAAAAACTGGCATATATCTATGCAGGTGTTACGCTCCCATCAACGACTGGGGCTGGAATCAATAATAAAAAAACACAACTACTGCAAAGTTATTCAGAGTGGGACTGAATGCCAATGAGACACTTCCCAGCTGCACTCAAAAGTCTGATGTTAGTGGGTTATTTGACCAGTATAAAAAAGGCTTTTGAGAGCTGTTTTGAAATTTCATACCTGCATTTGTCCTCCATTCAAAATGAGCTATATGTAGCTTGAGTCACAATGTAAATACTTTCTTTTAAATTAACTTAATTAAAATAAAGCTTTAAAATGAGCAACGAGCAGATCAGGTGATGCAGATAAGTATCTATAAGGATATTTCATTGGCATTTTTCCCATTTACTGTTATATTTTCTGATGAACAAAAGCTAAAAAAAAACCTTTGGACAACATCTATGTAAATGCAACTCAAGACTCACCTTCAGACAAATGACTCCTGAAGAGAAAACAATTTCATTTTTGTAAGAATAAATGTCTATAATGTTTTAGAAAAATTGTCCAAAAATCTACCAGAGGTATGGTAGTGCTCCTTTAATCCACCTCAGTGTAATCAACATTAAGTAATACAGTAATCAGATATCTGCAATGCCTTATAGGGATGTGGCACAGTACTCAAGTCAGACTTTGTTTTTACTTTTGCTTCAACAACTAAAGGCATCTGATTTGACAAAGTCCCTTGTAACTTGCAACCATGTCCATGAACTCACCTGACTGACTTGTGTTAGTGCTTCAGCTAGTAGTTTCTGATTGATTCCACATAGGTTGGCTACTTTATCTTGACACTTGTGATGGACATTCATGGCACAGTCTGCAAAAAGATTAAAATAAGTCTGTCAAACATGAAAGTACACTTACACACCAGAAACCACCCGTTGGATCATATTTGCAAGGTACCTTCACACTTCAGCCCCTGTTTAACCAGACCCCACAGCAGGCTCCCACAGTGGTCACAGAAAGTGGGACTCATGTAGTTGTTGGTCTTGAAACGGTGGGGCATGTCAATTTTGAAACGTTCCTTCTGGAACTATGGAAGAAACAAAGACAAAAACCACTTAAGAGCTTAAGCATAAGAGTACACAAAGCAGTATCAGCCTATGTATTTAACTTAGACTCAGCAACACAAGATGTTTAAATAACTACTGTTAAGAAAGGATACAGCAAAGAAGAAAAAGAAAAGAAATCTGAGAAAAGCCCACACTAAACTACGAAACTTGGGAGATGCAGAGAGCACTGTAACATACCACAGTATCCCGACTGTTGGCAGCAGTACCGGTACATCTGCCGATGATTTTGTCTATGCATTTCTTGTGAATAGCTGCATTGCATTCTGTGAAAAAGCAAAGTTTAAAAAGAGTCATGTATTTTGATTCACTGCCTGAACGTATGTCATGCGTACAATAGTAACAAAACAATGAAGCAGTATCTATACGTGGTCATATTTTTAAATATACCATCAATATATTGGCGAGCCATTTCAATTCCAGCACAAAGCACTGGTTTTTACTTGATCATTGTACACTTACGTCTGCATTTATAGCCTTGCTTGTTGAGTCCCCTGTAAGACAAACAGACAGAAATTCCATTATATATTTCCATTCATATCTTTCTTTGATTATGTGAATGACATTTAGATTAGTTTATTATATTAGCAAAATAAAACTAGGATTGCCAAATAAATACATAAATAAATATGTTTATTTTGATATGCATCAATATCAAGAATTCTTATCTTATAATTATACACTGTTGTCTATAAAGATGGAAGGATTTTGTTTTCCAACTTTCTGTGCAGCAGTATATAATAATTATCGATGTCAATAGGAACAATTTAATTTCCTTCAGTTGACACACACCCTCACTGTACGGTTGCAGACATACAGCCCAGCCCCTCACCATAGGTCAGCACTATTTAAAGACACTAGGCTGGCTGCTGCCACAAGCATAAAAGTAAAGTAACAATACTTTTATTGCTCTCGGTACTTCAGACTTCCATCACTTGGTCATATTTTGCAACGATTTTTGTAGGTAAGTGAAACAGTACAATTTTACAATAGTGGCATCAGTGTGAGTTGGGAATATGCCTCTAGTATTTTTTCTTTTTTTCCTGGTTCATCATATATCTGAATCAGAGGAAAGAGCAAAAATGCGAATGTTTGTGTGTGTGTGTGTGTGAAAGAGACCAGAAAGCTTGTCTCATAATTAAATGTGGGTCAACATCTAGCTTAGTCCATTTGGTTAGCAGCCTACCATTGGGCTCATTTTGCTCTCCCTTTGAACTGCATTCAGATCTGTGACATCACAGTCCTGTATTAATGATGAAGATAAGATGTAGAATCAGCAGTCAAACATCTAATTCTTCTAAAATAAAACCGGTCATACAGTTTACGAGGTAAAAAAAAAATATTGTATCATCTAACACATATATAATATGTATCAATTAACTGATGTGAAAAAGAAACATTGAGTACAAATAAATCTATGCTACCTCACTTAATGATAGGGAGTCTTTAATAAATCTAAAACTTGCCAAACTTAAAAGTTACCAAATTACTTGCCCTTTTAATGTGGGTCCTAAGTTCAGGATTTGAATTTAATAATTTATATTTTACGACGACTTGTAATTTCTCTCCTGAAATGAAAATATCTTGCTTTTTGTCAACACTGTAGCTGTTGAAGCAGAACACACAGACTGTTTTTGGCACATTCAGTTGCAAATAACATTTGTTATGTCAGTCTGTAAACTTGCCCGTAACATCTGTTTGTCTTTTTGCAATCCTCTCTGTGGTTTTACCCTGAATAAAAATAACCGTTTCATCTGCATATCAAAATGCCAAATTGCCCACACAAAATGAGTAAATCAATAATGCAAATACTGAACAGAATTGATAACAATATAGAGTCTAAAAAGATCATAACAAAATGCATTGATGCATGATCACTGTGCTTAAAACAGAAAGAAACAGAAGAGGACTCTTAAAGAGGTAATTAAGTTTTTTCCCCAAAATGCTTCTACATTTCTGTTGCGTGTCTTGTAGAAAAGAATGAAAACATACCAAAAGTGTCTGAAAAATCTCCCAAAGTCACTACATCTAGTTGGTAATCCTTTTATCACAAATGTAAATTGATCAGGCATGTGTGGATTAAGATGAGAGGGACTGCTGTGACTGCTTTCTTCTGCACACTGTTGTAATGCTCCTAATGTGTTATGTAAAGCACCTTGAATTGTCTTGTACGTGAAATGTGCAATACAAATAAACTTGCCTTGCCTTGCATGTGTGTAAATGGGAGAGAGGAATAGAGGCTAAATCTAATTGCTGCACACAGCTGACAAAGTGTGGGGAAACCTTGAATATATATTCATTGTAACAGAGCAACGTGTAGAAAAGTTTGGGCCTCGAAAGCCACAGTTTCGCAAGTTTTATATGTTTCACTGTTTCAACACACCTGATTCAAATGAATGAGTCACTGAGCAGAACTAGATAAGCTGTTTGATCCATTTTATTTGAATGAGGTGTGTTAGAGCAAGGAAACATCTAAAACCTGCAGCACTGCAGCTCTCTAGGACCAAACTTTGCCTACTATTTGTTGCAATAGAGCTACTAATAATTGACTATTTGCTATGAGCTGTGACTATTGGTTGAAACACTTCCTTTTTCTGGTGAGATAAAAGTGGGCATCAAAGCAAAAACTTGAGTTCCTGCAGCCATCCTGAGAATAATAACAAAAAAGCTAAGTAGTTTAGATGCTTATCAACATTTGTAGAGGATCACATCACACATCCTCACATGATCTCTCCATACTCCAATTTCTTATTTGTCTTAAAAGTGGCACAAATAGTTTAACCAAGGGGGTGGGCATCTAATGGCATACATTAAAAGGGTGCAGCCCTCAGTTCTCCCTGACTGTGTGACAAACAATCTTGACTGAGTATAACTTCAATCTAAACAGCATCTCGATTGTTTTATAAGCTGTATATCCTCCACAAAAGGTTTCTAATCTTATTATAGAATTCTGGTGACGTTGGTATTGCAGTTTATGAGACAGCTTGAAGGTGTGTTTATGGACTAACCAGACAAATTCTCTGCACACAGAGCAGAAAGTGGGCTGCCTGAAGAATGTGGCAATGAACTCATGGTTCTTTATGAAGTGAATCTTGGCCTGTTTGATGGCTCCTCGTCTACGATTCAGGGTAGGAGCCTCTTCCTCCTTTACAGAGTGCTTGTTCTCTTCAAGATACAGAGAGAAAAGGAGATAAGCCATTGTGCAATGCTGAAAAGGAAACAAAGGTCAGTACATAGTTAAAAATTGATAGTGTTAATGATAATCTGTGGGGTTCCATGACAAATGTTCATGTTGGTGTTTGTGGAGGATCAGATTAATTTACAAAAGGAAATCAAGGGGAAGTGGCTGGCCAGTCTGTATATATAGGTTAATAAGAGGAGTCCTTTTCTGGTCCGGTTTTAAGGGAGAATCTAAGATATCTAAACTAAGAAACCAAAAAAACTTAACAGCCAAATATGGGCAGAAAAGGAAGAAAATGTTTTGCATTTTTATTTCATTTCACCTGTATCCACACCTTCCAGAAAATACTGCACTGCCATCATCACTTTCCCAGAAGGATGGAGATCCACCTGAACACAAAATGCACACAGTTAAACAAAGCTTCTAGACTTTATTCTAAGGGACAGAAGAAATTATTGCATACCCTACCCAGAATTCAGCACGCCCATTGGCTTTCTTGCAGCGCTCAGCAAGGACAGACACTCCGACGGAGACCTCAGCCAACGGCTCCTCTGCTGTTTTCATCAGCAGTACCTCAAGCACTCGACCCTCATAGATATGTGCATCAAAGGAGGCTTTCCAGGCAGGGTACATAGTGGGCTTCCTCTGAACTAGTGTTTTACCTCGTTCTAAGAGGAGGTGGAAACAAAGAGGAAGAACTTAAATATATTTATGACAGAGCAAATTGGAAGATGTCACAACTTTGTATCCAAAAGTGACAACTTCTCCAAATGGCAGGGCGGTGTACGCGATTAAAGATTCTCTCACCAGTTGTCAAAGCTTCCTTCATCTTAATTGCACAGAAGGGGGGGTCAGCCGGAGGAGGCAGGATACCCAAGTCATACGAGTTAAAGGCGATCCTCAAGAAAGGTGCCATGGTGACGAGTACCGGGATCACCTTTTAAAAAGAAAAATGCAGAAACACACAGATATCTTGATGGTGTTCATCTAATACAACATGCTAGTTTCAGACACAGTTATAGTTCATCTTAATATCCAGTTTCATACTGCTTATGTTGCAATATCTCATGCAGCAAAACTGTCATTCTAATCTAACAACAAATTAATTTTGAGACCAAAATATATCAGAGAGAGAAGATAAGATATTAAACCTTTATTTTGTGTCTGAGATCAAACAAATTCCTGTCCCTGTCACCCTATGGGACACCTGCACCCACACTCAATATGCAGTAGATGCTATGTTAGATAGGACAGAGCATATTCGGTTCGGAACCTGCTGCTGTGAAACTCACAGAGAAAACTGACTTTGAGACATTTAACTTCAATCACACCCACATGAAACATGGATGTAAAATAGTTTAACCATTTCATCAGCAATGCTGTTTTTGTGGTGAGGGCTGAATGGCTGTTGCAGAATCTCTTTATCCAACTTCCAAACTGGATGTTGTGCACACAAATATACATAAAACGGCAATGGTTGTAAAATCTGTATTTTGTATTGGGCATTTATCTTCCAGTTTGACAAACTGATAAATGTGATGCATTAAAAAATAGCTGGTGCATTAAAATTGAAATGTATCCTGACATTAAAACAATAGTGAACAAAAATCAATATCACCCTCTGTGTAAAGCACGAGTTACTACATGCATCATTTGCTACTTGCATAAGCATACATGAGCTCCAGACACAGCCACAACAATTCTGGACTCCCATTGACCTTAGATACTTGCCAGGCACGCTCAGGGTGTATGACATTACTGTTCTGCTAATTTCACACCTCTAACTATAAATGCACAATGTCAGAAACGCCAGTATTCATGTTTATCTTCTTAACCTGTTCATTTCCCTGTTGCCTTGTATTTTTACTGTGTAGATTACGAAGAGTTCCAGCTGCACCATTGGAGGTGTTTGCCTGTACTTCAAAGGCAGAACGAGCCTCAACATGTCGCTAATCCAAATACAATCATGCTGTGCTCCACAGTCAGCCTAGATGGTATTCAGATCCCTAAAACTGTAACCGCCCACAATGAGAAGGGAAAAAATAGAATTTAGAAAAAGGAAGAAAAAAAAAGATCTGTCAAGGAAAAAGTATATGCTGAGAGGGAAGGGTGATGAATGACAATGTTCACCCACTCATTGCTGCTGTTAGCTGTGATGTCACGGTTTTTGGAGTTAATCAATATTGTGTGATTGAGGGCAGTAGTGATTGATTGCCTCTCAAAACTATGTGTGCAGTTTCACTCTGTTCCATCTATTAAATTCACTAATCATGCTCTCTGCTCCGGGTTACTGTAACTTAAAACTTTCTTGTCAGCTATATAATCTACTTCCTCATATTTGAATTAATAAACAACTTAGAAAGGTTTTTCCTGCGTACTGTTACTATCGCTATACACTAACACTATCACATCCACAATCCAAGCCTAAACGTTATGCAATTCTAACTAAAAACTGCATTGAAAAAACTGCTTGGATGTCTGCTTGTATTTGAAGAAATTGTTTCTTTAATTAGAAGAAAATCAACTACAATGCTGAGCAAATGTATAATGCAGTGGTAATATTGGTACCAGTATCTCCTCTGTGTTCTAACATTACTATAGAGATGTTAATGATAAGTAATAAATGAAGGGGAAAGTAAGACAAGAAAAGAATGGGAAAAAATGGAACTTGCACAGTAAATTACTATTTAGATGTAATCACAACTTCTGGCAATTCCCTGAAGTTTACATAGTCTTTTTTAATCTTATTGTTATTTTAATAATAATGACAATAGTAACAGATTAACACAGGTTCCTTTTACACAGGCACTGAGGGGCTAACAGTGACATATTGCAACATGACATGAATCAATTTTGTGATTTTCAGTGAGAGAAACTAATAACTTTCATCCGTGCATCTGATTTGCTTCAGATAATGACGGATGTGGCTGATTGTCAGTTGGTTGAGCGCAGATGTCACCTTGCGTGTGACTCACACAGCAGCTTGCAACCAGATTTTCTATATGACAAATGTTTTTTAAACACCCCCGTCCAAGTTTTTCCGACCAGCTTGCGTTCCCCTCTGCGTCCAAACGATATTCATAATCTGTAACTAAACTGGGATCCCACGTTACCACCATAGCCACATAGCCTCCTACATTCACAGTACTAGCAGATTTTGACAGAAGTAAAGCGGCTGTCAATGTGAACGAGTGTTTAATTACACTTTTTCCCTCTCTTTCGTTTTTTCTCCCTAAGTTAACCCAGTAGTGCCATCAAGCTTGGCAGGTCGCAGAATCCGTCGTTACAAATCCGTAATTAAATAAATAAATAAATAAATAA
>JBBBVU010000003.1:26051389-26070979 GCA_037177055.1 Atherinosoma microstoma
AGTAGTGCCATCAAGCTTGGCAGGTCGCAGAATCCGTCGTTACAAATCCGTAATTAAATAAATAAATAAATAAATAAGGAGGCGCCACGAACAACTTTTTCAAGTTGTTAGTGACAAATAGCTTTCTTGCATTAAGAGTAATGTGTTGACACATTGTTTCTGCGATTTAGCAACGTCTACTTTGAGTTATATAGAAACAAAATGTACATAGGCTACTTAAAGAAAGGGCTAACTTTAGCCCCAACGGTCATGAGCAAACACTGTAATGTTACAGTTTGTTCCTTCACAGATGGAAGACGAAGAAGTAGAAGAAAGATGTAGTAGGATTTTGGGTGGGGGTGGTGGTGGTGGGCGTCTTGGAATAGCCTTCTGTAAAGTGCTAACGTCAAAACTCATACTCTTAAGAAAGTACAATTGAAAAGAATAAAGATGGCAGTCTCACCTCGTCTTGCAAAGTCGGCGCTGACTCTTTGTGACAACAACCCAACGAAAGTTAGTTTTTCTTCCTCTCCTTTTTTTTTCGCTCTCTGATTCCGTCGATTGAGGAAGTGTGGCGCGCGCTCGCAGAGGCTTTCTCTGCAAGCTGTGACGTTTACCTGGTATGCACACACACGTACGGAGAGACACTGCAGGGCGTTTCTGTGCCCCCGTGCTGGCAGCGCAGTCCACCCAGTTGCCCTGACTGCGGTAAATGTGCTCTTAGTTAACACATTTTTACTCATAGGCTGCACTGTACAGCAGCTCTAAACACATGGCTGTTAAACTTATACATGTCATTTTCCATTGTACCCCCTGGGTGGTGGTGTAGGCCCATCCCTGCAAACCTGTTGATCACCTGAGTTGGGGAAGAAAAAAAAAGAAAGAAAAAAAACTGACTGTACGACTATAACTTCACCTAAACATCTGCATTGCTGGCGAGTATGACCTAAATTACACACTGGTACATGGAGAAAAGGTTTTTTTTTTTCCCCACTTGAAGCGTTTGTGTGGCGGGGGGTGGAGTCATGTGGCTGGGACTGCAAGCTGCAGGGTTGGTGGTTCTTCTATAGGTTTAAGCAGCGAGGTTTTGATGGTGAGGAGGTGGCAGATTTTGCTCCTGCAGCCTATTGTCCTCTCTAAACTAGCGTATTCACTCCTAATTATCCATATTCTTTATTTGTCTCCCGCCTGTATCCACCCCCTCACTCAGACACACACACATACACACTACCAAATACATACACACACGTTCAAATGAGCAACAGAGAAAGCTGATTTCTGCCAAGTGAGCTATTCTGATCTGATTACACTAAAGAAATATTGGATTAAATTGAAAGGGACCAAAATAAGGAATGGCAAATTCCTCCAGAATGAATCACAATTAAGCACATTTTGCAATGCGCTGCATTTGCTGCTCTGTGTAAATATAATATACGATTGAACCTGGTAGGAAAAGGCTTACAGGGCACAGGTGTGTCAGTGTTCCCCTCTCTTAGAACTTGCATAACAGGCAGATTCTGACTCATGGCAGACACAGGAAGTCTGCAGAGGAGACAGGTGTGTGTGTGTGTGTGTGTGTGCAATAAAAACTTTTCTGATTCTGACTGACACGCCTTCATAGCTCAAGAAACCCGGTTCTTCTTTCTTCTTCTCTATAGCACACACCCACACATTCATCCACACATAACCACTGTCATGATCCACCGTGGGATGCACAGGCTGGAGAACAGGCGGATGTTAAATCCAGCATGCAGAGATTGGAGAGAGCCTGTTGAGCTACATAGAAACTCCCTGTGCAGTGAGATAATGCATTTGGCTCTGTGGGCTGTGGAGGGACTAACATGATTTTAAATGTGCTTCCTTTCACATAGTTTTGCAGTATGCATAAGTTATAATGTTGTTATTTAGGATTTTATCAGCATCAGTAATCTAAAGAAAGAAAGAAATATTTGCTGTGGGTTTTTATCTTATATTTGAGCTTCTTATCTGATCTAAGATTCAGGATTGCAAAGGAGAACAGTAATTTATTGTAAATTTCAGAATTTAAAAGAATCAGTGATATTTTGGTTGGCTCAAAGAATGAGTGGTGCCTGCAAGTGTGTATGTTTTTTTAGTGTATATTTCTATAGAAGTAATAACAAAAAACATAAACAGATTTTATACAAGTCATAAAAATAGGAGGGATGTCTCTTATTAAATGGGTAAAAGTGGTCATTTTGCATCCCAAACATCATCAGTCTGATCCCCTGCTCCTTTACCTGCTAATGTCCTCGGTGAAGACACTGATCAACACTTATAAACTCATTGAAATTGACCCAACAGACCTGACGGAGAAGAGTAGGCTACATTGAACCTCTTGGATAAGCAACTAATCCGGAGGTGAAGCTAGATTCAGACATTTTTGGTCAATTTGATGGCAATCAGATGTGAGTGGGTGTCCTGTTTTATTTTAAGAACAGATTCACAGAGATCCACAATGCTTGTATCTGAAAGTGAATTATGGCCTGAACCAAGGGTTGTTTTTTTGTTTTTTGGGGGGTTTTTTTTAGATCTCAAAAAGGAGCAGTTACATCAGGTTACAAAACAACGTTTAAAAAAAAATCTCCTGAGAATTTTAAACTCCACTAATCAGTCAGACAGACTATTTTTAAACATAGACCATCGTTAGCTTCTCCAGGAATAGCTGATCAACAGTCAATCCAAAAGCAAGGTGTGTTCTAGGCTGCTTGCCGCTTAAAAGAACCCAAAGTAACTTTTAGGCAGCTAAAGCCCTCTCTCTTTTTGCCTGATGTTAATATTCACAAATCAACCATCAGGGAAAAGACTGAACAATAATGATTCATGGCAGGGCTGCAAGGAGAAAACCACGACTCACAGACATCATATGTTTCAGAGTGCTTTACTTATTGGTTACAAGTTCTTTGGTGAAATAAAGACAAACTGTGATGAATAAAATCAAAGCTTTGGAGAAGACAGAACGTCTTTTGATGGTTGTTCTCTGGCCTTTAGAGTACCCAAAGTTATATATTTGATCATAAACTTACCGTTTCCCAAAAGATGGGATACATAAGAAACGTGTTTGATGTGTGTGTGTTTGATATTTATAAACTCTTGTCTTGTAGAAACTGTCAACAAATACCTAATGTCTGTAATTGTATCATCGCCAAATCCGCACAAAAACGTACTTGAAAATCAAAAGTTTGCGATTTTAGTGAAGGTTATGTGCTTGAGTGTTTCTTTAACTGGAGCAGTGACTTCCTGAAGTCTCTGGTGGTTGCTTGGCAACTGCTCTCAGCCAAGAAACAAACTTTTAAATAACCTCAAGACAACAATTGCGGGTCTATAGAGGTTTTGGAGCACATTATTTTTTAATCAGCTATGGAGTAGAGCTGCTACTCCTAGCTGCTTTTACATTTTATGCTATGCTGAGAAAACAAACAGATGTGTCAAGTTTAAAAGAAATTGAGACATATAAAAGTGGTATGTCTTCTCACTGAATTATCTGAAAGAAGACTCTAAAAGTCATCAATCTTAAATATTTAACTTTTCAAATGACTTGAGATGGCTTGGCTTCAGAAAAATCAACATCGCTCGGTGATTTCAACTGGCCCTGCTGAGAAGCGTTGACACCCCCCTCTCTGCATATGGTTGCTGATGACAGAATAATTTCAAGAGGATGGATGGAAAACACAATGCAGACTCCATGTTTAGGGAACAGGGATAATAAATATCTGCGGTGCAGAGTGTGCTGAATGCTTTGTGTTCTTCACTGTTTGTCCTGCTGAGGGAGAGTGGGCTATTTAAAGCTTTAGGGAAGGTGGAATAGGTGTAACATTGACTCAGGGGTGTGAGCCGCAAAGAGTTTGGAAAGTGGGACAGAAGAGTGTGTCCCTCAGTACTTCCAGCTTCACTGCTTCTTTTCCCTCTCTCTGCACTTCTCAAGGATGCAGAGAAACAATCCAAAGTGAAAACCCAGAAATCTCAAGTCAGTTCCAAGTGGACTGAGCTGGTTTTTTTTAGCCTTTTGTTAAGTATCCAGCTATTGCATAATGAACTGATCATTTTCCCCTGAGGATATGCTGCCCACACAGAAGTATGAAAGATGAAAAGCCATGTTGTGGTGTGTTTAAACACTGCGTTGTCCTCAACACTGATGGACATAGTGTGTCAGTTTGAGTTTGTCACTAAATAAAAAAAGAGTTTCACACATCTCTGCTGCCATAGCTGGATGGGTAAAAAAAACCACAGAGGAGGAAGTCAAGCTCAGAGCATATTTCAGCCTTTTTAGCAACTGTTGTTAATGATTCCTGAGGCCTTGCACATATAACAGCACTGAGTGCATATGACCTTATTGAGTAGGCTGTGTGAACGATTGATTATTTGTTACTCTCTGCATTGCTCCTGCCTGCAGCCATGTAGAAGAAAGACTGGATTATGACACTGCTTCTGATGCACTGTAAAAGAAATCCTATCACATCGAGCACTCAGAAAGCTCTCATCATATGTTTTGATAGTTAATTAGAACATAAAGACTCATTAAAATGGTAACTGGGAATTGTGGCTTTACTCCACTATGATCTATTAATACAAGTAAACGGTTTCCTTTAGCAAAAAATGTGAGCAGAAATTAAAATGCATGCATGAAAGATGAGTTTTTGCATAATGTAAGCTGCCAGATAACATTTAAATTGAGTCTGTAACTTGTTTTACATTTTGTTACCATCTCGGTTGTTCCATTTGCAAAAGTGCACTCAACCACAGATAATTAAGAAATGCATTAAATGATACACTGAGGATGATGCAGGTGCATGAAGTGGGGGAGGATTTAATTGATAAACTGTCATTTGGAAGGAATTTGTGTTTTGTGTCATAACAATTAGTGACACAGGCTAAGAAGACACGACAGATGAAAGCAACAGCAAGGGAAGAAACTAGAACTAGGGCTGAAAGGAGAAAGCAGAGTGATGAATCGTCTGTCCTCTATATAGGACGAGGTGTCTGCAACTTTTCGACAGGCCTAGAAAGCAAACTTTGAGCCTTATATTATTCTGGGTCAGGCAGCCTCAGGGGGGGATGAGAACCAGAGCAGGCCTGGCCTTTCATTGGCCAAACAGCACACTGGTGGGCTTATCACACAGCCATCCCAGTGCCTTCACCAGCAGCTCATAAGGTGATCTGAAACATTTGCCAGCTTGATGTTTCATCAGAGCCTGGCATACAAGGACTGTGTGTTAACACAGACACAAAATATGGGGGGGGTCCCACAAGTGGAGCACAAAAAGGTTTGTTGTATATACCGCACTCCATCATCAAGGACACAGTCAGGAGCTGGCTAAAAGCCCACTGTACTTGAATGTTTAGTCCACCTGCCATCTAGAGGACATGAGGGGAATTAAGACACAGACTGTTTCATTGTAGCCTCTTTTACTTTCTTTTAAAATGGTAGATAAACTTCAGAAGTCATTAAATACAGTACAAAGTCCAAGACACTGTTATGCAGCTGTGCATCATGTGCAATCAGTGATGTTTAAATTTCACACATTTGAATCCAACTCAATCCGTTCTGTGCACAGATGGATGAGACTTTACACAAATATGAATTTACATTGCACTTTGGTAAGGATTTAAAATAATAATGTCCACATTTCCCAGTAGCAAATAAACTAAGTGCAGAAGCTGAAGCTTTTGGCCTCTCTTGATAAAGTACACTCGTTCCTTTTTCTGTTCATGCTTTTTTTTTTATATATATATCAGTGCAAAAGGCATAGAAACTACTGAATCACTGGCAGAAGCATCTCCAGCAATGCTTTACACAGCACAGCAACAGACTCTTTTATACATTTTTTAAATTATTCTTTGTTAGACTCTGTGCTTTTGAGTCATGGAGACGCTTTAATTCAGTCAAAGAACACATGTTGAAATTAAGGCAGGATTAATTCAAACAAAAGATGAGGCCATTCCACATATAGGAATATTTGAGTGAGGCATTAGATCATAGCTGCTTTTGTTCTGCCTCAGTATCAATAGCTAAACGAGAGTGAGGGGAAAAAAAACAAGTTAATATAGTTAACACATCCAAAATATATTAAAATTGCATAACAAATTTACTTTGCAAAATGTGATGATGATCCGCGATCTTTCAACTGAATGAGAGGAATATTACTGATCAGTCATTGAGGGAATTACAGGTCATGTTAATGTACTGTTCCACCCTGGCAGGTATCTGGGCCAGCGCCTGTCGTTGCTCTCAGCAATGCACCTGCTGTAACATCAGGCGGGGGACCTTGGAGGTTGACAAAGTAGGTGATCGTGTTCCCTCTCAAAGAACAAAATGTCTTCTTCTCTTTTAGTCCAGCTGGGCAAACTACAGAAATAATTGCAGAAATAATAGAGAAATGGTTGTTCCCTATCTTCCCAGTTTGGTTTCACAGTCATCTTCTTTAGAGACAGGGGTTCGTAGGAAGAGAAAGGCAACATTGGGGCCGGTTCTATAAATTGGTGGCTTCCTCCATGGCATTTACCCACCTATGCAAGGACACAACTTCAGATTAGACAGACAACTACAAGAACAGCAGTTTTGTTCAAATATTCGTTGTCATCTGCTTCACATCGATGGGATGGTACATTGTTGCCTGGTTTAGTTTTACGGCGTCATCCTAACTTTTAGAGTTGTCCTAGATCTGCAGCTTTTCTACTTCTGTAAAACTGACATGAACTTGGTTGCTTTTTCTCCTTGAAAGCATCAAATTAAATGTTGATTTTCCAACAGCAAGAAACATATAATTACTGTAATAATGATAATCTTCTTTTAATGTTCTATCATTAGCTGTCGGCTAAGCATGTTTCTCACCTCTGGGCTGTGAAGTTATCCTCAGCTTTAAAACTGTAATATAAAGTCTTTTTATGGTAAAGCTGGAAGACGTTGGCCTCATCATCTCCCCCCTGCATGTCAGGCAGCTTCACCGTGAAACCCAGTAGAGGTAAACTCTCGGATGCTACTTTTTCCTGCACATAGAAGATTCATCAATAGCACGATTGGTTATAACATACAAACATTGGCTGGTGGCAATGGCTAAAATTGATTTGTCCTTAGCATGTAAAATGTGTATAAGAGTGATTATATGTGCTTCAGGTTGAAGGGGAGGGCATGTTTCCCCTCACCTCTTGGGCTCGGTAGGTGTAAAGCACCTTGTCTTTTAGAAGGAACCATAGTCTCTTCCAGTTCCTTTTGCTCTTCTTGCTTCTCTGTAGACTGCCACTGATGGAGCCTTCCTCTGATACTGTCACCTGCACATCAATGGTAACTTAAAAGCATGTCGTAGCTGTGGTATTTTGTAATGTAAAGCTACATTTTGTGATGTTACCTGAGTGAAGGAGGCAGTGCCTTTCCGATGTCTCCAAATATTGGGAGGATGAATGTTTTGGAACATAGTAGAAAGTGGACGACTGGAGCGGTTCACCCGAGGGCTGTCTTTGCCTGACAGACCAGCTACATCGCCTCCTGTACACAGAAATAACTTTCTTTTTCTCTAAGTTGAAGACAGATACAGATCTATAACTCATGGTTTAATATTTGTGAATGGTTTATTCTAAAGGGTCAAGTTCCTTACAGGAACTTTTCACTTCCCATTGCAGATCGACACAAAAGCAAACATTTTCTCTCTGATCCTCACTCTGAACTGGAATGGGGACAGGGAGCCAAGGCACAGCAGAGCACAAGGAGTGAACAAAATGAGGAGCAGATGAACAAGTGACTCAGATGCACTCATCATAAAAAGAGACTTCTGTCGTGCCGAAAACAGACATCTAATGTAGCATGATAACAGAACACGTTACTGAACAAACTAGAACAAATATTTTAATCCAACAAGCAATGTTTACAATATTTATAACTAACAGTTTTTAAAAAGGGAATAAGATGACTCATTTCCAGCAAAAATTCATGTCAACAAACCCTGGATCACGATGGGCTCATTATGCAACCTGACTGTAGAGGTGTTTTTTGTTAAATTGCAAGGTTATTTATGTGTACTACAGAAATTATACAGTAACAGCACTATAATTTCAATAGCTGTCCTTCTGTGATGCTTACATTCCTTACACGTAAGTCTGAATATTTTTGTCTGGGCAGAGTCCCTTTATACATTGCTATGGCTAATTCATGATAATGTTGACAGTGTTTATCCAGTAGAGTGGATTTTTACTTTCCATGTCTTAAATAATAAGTGCCATATAAAAGTATTACACTCTTTCATATTACCTAGAATTTAAATGGATATGTTTTTTTATGGACCAAAAGAAAATAGGGTAAATTGGTGAGGTAAAAAAAAAAAAAATGTTCCAAAGATGGAATATTTTAAAGATTGGTATACACCCACAGAACCCACCAGATTGAAGGAGCTGGAGTTCTGCATTAGGGAATGGACTTAAATTTCAGTGGCTTGAGGTGCAAAGCTAATAGAGTTTTGAACAAAGATGAAGATAAACTCCTAAATCCCCAGGACTTTGGGTTTTTAGAAAATTAAATATTTTCTTTAAGCTCCATCAGATTTAATTTCACGGTAAATGGAGCACTTCTCTGTTTAAATAGTTGAACAATGAGTCTCCAACTGATAAGAAAGCGACAACCGGGGGGAAAGGGAAACCATATAACACCAACAGATTAAAAATATATTCAATTTTGATCATTTATATTTCATATTTCATTAAAACATGGATTTCTTACCCCTCTTCTTTAGTTCACTGTAACAGTGATCACACACTTTTGCCATGCGGCCTTTCATGTACTTTAGTGGATACCGGTTCCTGGAGCAGCTTCGACAAACAATCTGTAAAGGAAAAAAGAAAAAAAAAGAAAACACAGATTAATATAAACTCTGAAAATGCTAACCAGTTTCCACACAAACGGAACCGTTAAAAAATAAATTTTGCTGCATACTATTTAGCAAATATTAAAGTTTCCATAAAGACATGTTTTGAAGCATGTAAAAAAACTGCTGTCTTTCTTTTCTTTCTTTTTAAAACTTTTTTTCAATCTCTCAATATAGCCTCAATCAAACATTTTAGGGCAGAGGGAGGCTTGAATGTAACTACTTAATAGCATTATTGTTTCTTTTTCTGTGACTTACTCTTCCGCAGCCATGGCAGTGGTGTCGGCGAAGAGTGAGGCTGAAATCTGCAGTGCAGTTCATGCACATCATCACTTCTGAGACAGGAACAAGAGTGGGAGCCTTTTCCCCCAGAGACAACCTAAGACAATCTCTGACCTGGGGGACAAACACATTGTAAATCCAGTGCCCTCTCAGACCAGGGAGCTTGATGGCGATAAGTTACAACATCAGTCTCATTCCAGTATATGTGAACAAGCATGGTTGAAGAAAAAAGTGATGATAATGCAAGGTTATAAGACGAAATTTGCTCACCTCTCCGGAGCAGCTGTTGAGAGCTGCAGAGCCTCTTGTGTGTTCATTTACAGCACGGTTAAGGGTGTAAAACCAGTCCTCCCTTTCAAGGAAAGAACTGCAAAAAGTACAAACAATCTTATATCACCTCTACTCTGTTGATTCAAATGTCACTGACATTAAATATTTAAAGCGTTAGCTGTAAACACTTTAAAGTTTAGGGCCTTAAAGATGGAGGTGAACCTTTTAACTGTTGCCCTTGTTAAAAGTACAGTATGACCCACCTGGCAGACAGAATGACGGAGATGTCTGTTGCCTCTATTTTCAGTGCATTTTGGACATTTTCTATGATGGGTTTACTGACCTGGATGATCAATCAGAAACATCATAAATCAAAGATCACATCAACAGGGAGAGGAAAGAAGGTTAAAAAAATCCCTACAGACACAGATATATTATCTAATACTTTCTTCTTTGTACTGAGGTTGTTGAGGTAAAAAAAAAAATGAAATTACAAAGTTAGGTGACTTGATGAAAGACTAACCTTCAGTCCAGAGAGGGGCAAAGTGTTTTTCAGTCTATATTTCCCATCTTGCTGAGGGTAGGTGTACAGTAGCACGTCATTCATCTGATGAAAGACAAAAAACACAATAACTCTGCAGGCCAGTCCAATCTTGCATTGTTGCAGATAGGGTACAAAAAATAGATAAATGGTCAGCTGACCAGAATTTGTTGTTCCTGTATGTGCAGCTACTTGCCAGTAGGTGCTCCTACAGGCTAATACAAAACACCACCCATATGACTCTGTCCATGTCTCATATCTACTGCCTTACAGAAAAGGACATACACACTCATCTCCCACCACCAGCTCATAAACCTCAGTATTTGTTCATTTTCACCACACATTCACAGATTTGTAATATAGTTAATGTCAGAGTAGGTGAGTAAGGGAGCATTACAGTTATTAAGATCGCTATGTTCTCCCAACCCTGAATTGGATGGATGATGGATGAGTTCTAAAACACAATTGATTTCAAGCACAGCATTTGATAATGCTTGAAATGTTTATAGGGACGATCTATTAATCCAAAACCTTTACCTTGCATTTTTCTAAGTAAATGCTATATTTCAGTATGATGATGTCGAGCTGAATCAGTGGAGCCTGTCTTATTGTTCAAGCTCATCATTTTATTCATTGTCCCTGTGACTTTTAGCTAGTTATTCTAAGAAACTACCTGTAAAATTTGTAACAGCTGACAACACATTGCCATTGTCTGGATAGATGAAATAGCAGAATTTAAGTTCTTCAATGATTATCATGAGAGGCATTTATGAGCCTTTTTAGAAGCTGAGCTTGCAACACAATTTTCTAAAACACTACAAGGTGGAAAAGAAATGTGCTTTGATAATGTTCTGTTGATAATTTGTAACCCTCGTTCATGATTATGTGGAGCTGCTCCTATGTAATGAATTCACATGCTGGATGTTTATAGTAGTCTGTGACTCTCTTCCAGGAAATTAATTACGTGTTGTTGACCTAGCTGTGACACGTGGTGAAGAGTGACCTCAATTATAATGTTACTTAGCTTATACTTACAGCTTAATCGGTTAAATCCCTCTCCCCTCCTTTCTCATCTGTTTCTTTACCCTCACATCATCTTAGTAAGTTTACGTTTCAGGAGCAGAGGACGTGTTGATATTTAGCATCGTGAGAGCGCTACATGGATCTTTTAGGTTGTAGGGAGCTGACCTTCCCTGTGCTGTCAGTAAAGAACTGCCTCAGGAAGTCAACCTTCAGAAACATCCTGCCAGGAAACCCTGCTCTTAATAGCTCCGTCTGGACATAGAAATAGATCAGGCAGAAAATGCCTTGCTCTAAATTTCATACTGATTTAATTATTGAATAAAATGTGACGAAGCAATCCTCAGTAATCCTATTTAAAAAGTCAGCAAATAACAGAGTGAGCCTAACCCTATAATGCAAACAGGAAGCAGCATTTACCAAAAACAGATGGCGGGGCTGTGGACTCTTCCTGCTGACCTTCATCAGGTTGCCCTCCTTTACAAAAACCTGATCAGAAAAAAATAAAACAAGCACAATTAAGTCAAACTGAGTACTTCACACCTCACCTGATCCTGACACATGCAGGGCATCTGCAGACATCAGTGTTATTTTAGATCAGGCTGGCTGGGGATTACCAGCTGACTGATTGTGTAAAGGCCAACAACGGGGTGGTGGGAGGCAGACAGGGTGGGCTGGCAAGACTCAGGCAGAAACAATGCTGTTATCAGAGTCATACCCTGTCAGGATGAAGCAGGTCCTGCTGGCCACGAACGCTGTACGCTATGTTGATCAGACGCAACAGATTCTCCTGAGAAATGCAGATAAAAGAACAGATTAAAAAAAAGGTTAGGCAGAAGAGGAGACAAAATAAAAGAGAAAACCCGAAAGAGCATTATCAACATTTTCCTTATCTCCGGTTATTGTTTTGCATACAGTTCTTATCACCTGAAAGCAGACAAGCCACATATTGTTTACTTTAGACCAAACTAGAAATGTCACTCTTTAGCATATGACTCAGTTTTGAAATGCACAGCCCTAGTAGTTACTGAGAAACGTCCTCACAAAATGCTAGCGACTCTAATTGAACTAGAGCAGCACTTTAAGCTAAATGCTTACAAGCACATACGGTTGATGTTAAAATATTTCAAGTTTGGCTAATACTTTTACTAGGTTGAACCTTTTAATTATTGTATTAGCAAGCTAACATCTGCTGAGTTTGCTGCACAAAATATAGGTGGGTATCCTTGCTGTCAATGTCATTAGGCCACTTAGCTTCACACATTGACAGGAAAAAAATCTGATTTCATGGCTATGTTAGTTATGTCGAGCCATAACTATTCCCTAGTTACAGAATAGTTAAATAAACCCATTAGCATATCAGAAACATTGACAAATTTGATCTAACATAATTTTTTATAAACTTTAGGATGGCATTGTTCATCTTTTGCAGTGAAACACAGTGTAACACTTGAGCAATCAGTCAAGTTCACCAAGCAGGAACCAGAAGGACCTGGAAGATAATGGCTACAGTTGGATGGACATGCTTCTTAATTACATTGACCCCAATTTTTAGGTCTTTCTAAAAATGCTCCACATGTGCAACCTTTCCAGGTCCTCCCAGTGTCTGGATGACACCAAGTGTGCCTAGTGTACTATATATGATTATCTGTATGGAGTACCCATAATAAATGAACATCCACCTCAGACACAACTTATCTTATTCATTTTCTATGCGTGACTGTATGACGTCATGCAATGTTTTTAACTAATGTTATCAGAGACCTGTACTATATAGGAAGATTTATGGCTTAGGAAGATAACTTAAGATTAACTCTATTTTGTTTTCACTGTCACAAAGGTGATTCACTTCACACAGAAGAACATTGCCATGGTAACATGTGAAGTAGGATAGGTTTAAGATAAGCATATATACAAAAGAGCCACCTACATAGGCTAATGGTAAAATCAGACCAAAACCTCAGAGTGTGGATTGTGAGATGTTTTTTTACTCTCTAAATATTATATAAACCCTTTGGCTTTCTTTGACCACGTGAGAGATATAGATTAACACCAACAGGATTGCAGCTCAAAGAAAAAGCTTCAAGTAGTCTTAAACCGCATAAGAATAGACCTGCAGTAAAGCAGTTTTATTAATTTAAAGCTGCAGTCATAGTTAGATGTTCTCATGCTTTCATGATGCAGCAGTAATATTGATTAACCAGTCAATTTGTTTTTAAGCTTTTTTTTCTCTTTACGCTAATGTACATCTTCACTTTTTCTGCTTCTAACCTGTGATATACTTCAAGTCCTAGTTTGCTCTTCATGTGAAATATTTGCAATTTTAAAGGTGTCTGTTTGTAATTGATATGAAGATACTAAGTCATAACCTTTTATAAATAGACTTATAGCCAGCGCCACAAAATCTGGCTTCACTGGGTGATAACAACCTTCTTGACACTGTTTAACGTGACTGCAGTTGTTAGGCTTACGGTAGCTGTACCAGATAACAAAAAGATGCCATCCTTGATAACAGAAAGACGCTTGCTTCATAGTACAGGTTTCAGGGGGACAAAGCGTTGGATAAATCCAAATTTTGACTTGATGGCATGAGATAAAAAAGTATTGGTATTCTAGTGAAACCATAAAGCAGACTCTATGAAAGATCAGGTGATCACCAAAGTCATGTTGTTACAAGATCTGAAGCACCAATGTTCAGTGTCCCAGAGAAAGCAGCCACAACATCAACCTAAATCAGATTATTATCATGTAAACAATCAATTAAAAATGGTTTAAAATGCTTCATTTTAATATACAACTCATGTTTGTCTTTATTACTTTGTGAAAAGTACACCAAATCATAAGGTGCTGAAGCCATTTATTCATTCACTCAGTAAATTTCTATTTAAACTTTGAAACACACTATGGTACGGGCCTCAGTTTAAATTTAAGCAGAAGTAGTGTCGTGGTGTGAAAAACGGTGAAGTAAACTGAGGAAAACGTTTCATTGGTGTCTTTACAATATTTCTGCCAGATGTTGTCCTGAATGTCAGCTTAGTTTAAGTATGGTTTATATTAATATTCTAATACTATGAATTGGAAGCATTTTATGATCATTTAGATTATTTGTTGCAATGGAAATGTGTTTTTGGAATTAGTCAAATCTGGGCTGTGAGATATGATATTACCTTAATCATGGGGGAGTTAATATTCTACCAAGAAATGTTATATGAATTCACGTTGATTAAACAATTTTATAAAGAAATATTGCTGGATTTTGGCTACTTTTTTGTTGTTAAGTTTAAGAGTTAAATTTGACACTTACTCCGTGTTTTAAACTGTCATTGACTTGATCTGCAATGTCAGACACAATCGCTACAGCAGCTGAAAGAGAAAAACGGACAGAAAATCAGGACAGGTACTTCAAAGAGGTGACCAGAGTCAAAACAAAAATTCAGGGTTGAAGAGATGATTTCTTTTTTCTTTCCTTTGCTTCTGTGTAGGAAGCAAACTAAGTCAGAAGTCTGGAAGTGTCTACGTGTCTGGACCGGGGTGGCTCCCTTATCGGAGATCCAGCATGAGATAGTGTTGCTGCAACTTGCCCTCTCATGAATTAGACATTACAGTCTTCAGACAGAAAAGAGCTGGAATGACTGCCTGGTGGGCGACCAGCACAAACAAAGAAATCCAAATTGGCCCTCTCATGGCCATTTCTTCATGCCAAATGAGCAGAAATAAATTCCGAGTAAACACAGATCCCCACACAGAGGCCTGTAAAGCTCTCCTGAGAGTGAGGACAGAGCAGCTGTTGTATACATTGCTGTATATGCTAATAACATGTTTACTCTACCTTGGGTGTCTTCATATTCCTTGGAATCAGGGGAGAGGTTGTTCAGATAATCTGTGAGAAGAGTCAAAGAAATGAATGGGTGTGGATGATAAAGCATGAAACAGCGCTGATCATTATTCTATAGAACACACTATCCTAACTGAGTTCAATTTTATCTTTCAGCCTTCACTCACCAGTGAGGAGCATGCGATACTGCGCCACACGGACAATGACCTGCAGAAGCTGATGTTTTAAAGAAACTTTTTCCCCAGCTGGAATATGCTCCTGAGACAAATAAAAGATGAATTCAGCATTTTCGGAAAAATTTGACTTTCATGTCCTGGGTGTAAGAATATCAATGTGTAATATAATATCTTCTAGATAGTTTTAGTTTTTTGGGCCAGCCCATTGAAACAACTGGACTCATTCTGTAGTGTGGAAAAACCTATTCTGTTAGCAGCCTCCCATTAAAAGGGAGCTTCAGGGAATCTGAGGACTTTTTCAACACTGGTGCTCTTAAATCTGACAAAGAAAACTGCAACGCTCTGCAAAGACTTCATGCCAACCTCTCTCCTCTGTGATCTATAAAATCTTGGCAAAACACAGAAAAACTCCTCAGTCCATAAATAAAAAACACATGAACGCGTAGTCACTGGACATTCATCTACAATTCAGCTATGTTATTACAAAGGCCGGTTATAATCTGGGAGACTGAATCCCTGAGGGGATAAACAGCACTTGACATTGATCTCTGCCAGAAACTGAATGTACAGTTGACTGGATGATATCTGATTGTAAATGAAACTGTGGAAGGTGAGGATTTACTCGTCTTTTTGTTTAGCATATCATTACATTGCATTTTATATGTTTTATACTCGTCAACTTTATAGAATCGCTTGTAACATCAGTTGCTGACTGGTTAGAAAAATTTATTAATTCTGAATATCCATAATTTTCCTTTTGGTGTCACAGCAGTTAACCTGCCAAAATCAATGTAGTTTCTGTACAGAATAAAATTTGTTATTTCCTCAATTTTCCCTGCTCAAAACTTAAATTCAACACTCACATTTTAATGTCACTAAACTGTTGTTTATAGATTATAATCAACAGTTCCTTACACATTCAGTGAACTAGAATCAGCTGCTTCATGTTTTTTTTTCAATGCAGGCTGGAATTTAAAATGATTTTCTTAGGAACCGCAAATCAGCTACACTACTTTCGGTCGAAGTAAATGAGGAGAGAATGTGAGAAGAAAAAGGACGGTTCTCAGAGCTACAGATTTCCTCTGAGGACAAGTCATGATATGTAAAAGACACAAAGAGCAAATGTATTCAGTGTTTCATCTCAAGAATATACAACTTTGAGAATATACTTTCTTAAATATGAAGTTGCTTTTCATAAGAAAGCCCAGAGACTTATGCTTTACATGTTCCGAGTTAGCAAAGCACAGTAGGTCTCACCTCAAACTTTTGAACGATGGATGCAAAGGAAGGTGAGGTTCGGCAGCTGTCCTCCAGTAAGCTCATGCTCCGATCGTAGTGTCCAATATAAGTGGTGAAGACCAAGAACTCTGCTTTCCTGCACAGGAATATGTCTGCAATCTTTTGACTGTCCTCCCTGAATTGAGAGACAGAGATGAGAGTATGAAAGAAAAGAGAGTTTTAGTCCCTTGATTGCATTATGGAGGATATGCTATAAAGTCTGTTTCTCCTGTTTAACAATACTGAATGATGTCCCAGGTCTCACCAGTGTCGGATTCGATTCTCCAGCTCAGTGAGGATTTTGCGGTGCAGACTGTAAACATCAGGCAGCTCATTGAGAATCTCCCGAAGTCGCTCATCATCCAACACAGGCTGCCCCTCGTCACCCACTGCTGAACCCACTGCTTCTCGAAAGTCCTGAAATAGTGTAATAGTTCATCTGTAATTACATTTTATGATAAAAAAAATTTCTCTCCAATCCTACAGGTTCCCTACAGACAGCATTCCTTACCCTGTTCTCCTTCCCTTCCTCCACAAAGGTTGAACTGATAATATCAAACTGCTGGGTGTACATGGGCTGTTCATCAAAGTATCTCGTCATTTCTTTGAACACCAGAGTCTCAGCATTTTAGCTCTCTTGTTTAGTCCCCACACTATGATGAATTCACGCAGAGACAAAAACATTGTGGCTGCATTAAACCTGATTCAGCTGTAAATGCAAATTAATGTGGAGAAAATTATATAAAATATGATATGGTTAGACTAAACCAGTGATTCCCAACCTATTTTCATTGAAGACTCCCTAATTGCAACTACCAAAATGTTTTGGACCACTCCACCCACCTACCCGCCCAATGCTGAAACCATGCATCGCTTTCTGCTTTCATTAGCTAGCTTAGCAATTGATGCATTCTAGCTAAGTTCTTTCCTGTCCTATGAAAAAAACTCAAATTAAGCTAATTATCAACATATAGCATTACTTTTTTAGTTTTTAGAATAGAGACGAATCCTCTGCGCTGTGACGTTTCATCAAAATCATTTAAACACAAAAACAATCATTAAAAAGATTGAAAGCAAGAGAAGTTAAAACTTACCTGCAGGTTTCATGCATAGATGTATATATATGCTTGAATTTATTTTTGTGTAACAGATTTTGATGATCCCCACTTATTCTCTTTGGAACCTGGTTTAAGAGGTTGTGTTATCAGGCTCCCAAATCCTTAGTTCCATATGAACAAAACCTCCAAATTATTATTTTTTTTTAAACCTAAGCAGATACACCTCATCTCAGTGTGAATGTGGCCTTAATTGTAATCACACTAGCTGTGAACAGTTAAAGCCTCAGGGACCTCCTGTGCTCTTAGGAGGACCCCCTTGAGGGGTCAGCGACCCCAGGTTGGGAACCACTAGTCTAAACAACCAAGAAAATAGTAGAAGAAAGACATTCAATACAAATTTGGGCTGAAAATGAACTTCATGAGTGTCTGAGAAGCCTCATAGATGAACAAACAAATGTAAAACCAAATATATCGCAAGGGAAGTGTTGGATTTTTAAAGAAAAAACATTTTTCAAGAAGCAAACTATTCAGTTTTTCTTGTTAACAAAGAAGACACCAACTAACTTCCTCCAGCAGATTAAGAATAACACATCTGAAAACATCTTCTTCCGCCCTTACAAATAAATGAGCACAATCGGATAACTTCTCTCTTGTTTTCTGCTTCCTGCAGCAGCACAGCCTCCTCACAACAACCAACAGCGCCAAATTAAGTGCAAAATTTATAACATGCATTAATAATGTGGCAAATAATGTAGTAAGAAGAAAACTATCAAATCACTTCACACAAATCTCACTAAATCACCAAATTTCCTTTTCAAATCTTGGACTCTGAAAAGGTTACTCTCAGTTTTTCTACTACTAAAACACGGTTGGATCATGCACAAACTGTTTCACTCTCCTCATGACACTGCAGAATAATGCAGAATTAGTCAAATTAACTGCCTCCCATACTATATATGTGGATGCATTCATGAGATGTGCATTGGATTAGTTGTAAGAAAGGTCATAGATATTTCACTCACTTCCTGGAGCAGCTTGAGGGCCTTTACATGTCTGTGGACAAAAAAAGTAAATAAACAGTTAATCAGGTTGGTGATGTAAATATGTTTGTTTTTTTTATCACACAGATATGTTTCAACATCTATACTTACAGCCTCTCTGTATCCGCCAACTCTTTTACAATGTAAAAGGCTCTGGACCGACCATCAGGCTGTAACAAAAACATAAGGATGATTATAGGGGGAACCAACACACTTTGGCAGGGTTCAAAAAGTATGAGTGTATCTCAAGTTCACTCTAAAGTTCACAGTTAAACTCTAAATGATGAGAACACCCTTGTAGAAGCCCATTAACCTCCATTAAACTATGATCAAATCCTGGTGAAAAACCATGGTGAAAAACAATTCACTTTGTATTACCCTGTTCTTCTAATGCCTATTTCTACCAATCCTTTGGAAATAGGTGACACCTGCTTTGCTTTGTAATAATGATGCCACAAACAAAGTGGAACTAACCGGTCTGTCATAGTTGTCTACACCCCCATCTTCCTCCTCAGAAGTGCGTCCTTGGTCTTCCTCAGCTACCGTCTCTCCCTGGCCATTCCCCAATGAGGCAGTTTGTGGACCGACAGCCACAGAGCACACATTGTAGGCTTCTGTATAGGCACTGTGGGGAGAATAAAGGGCAGCTTACATCAGAAATATGATGTATACAGAAATACATATGCAGGATCACAATAAAATTTAAAAAAAAACAACGTGGCCCTTTCACTTTTTATTATGTCAAACTTTCCATTCAGCTCAAATGAAAAAAGACATCACTGACACATCATATAAATACGCCAAATTATTATTGAAATACTGAGTCGGCAAACAACTGATTTTGAAATGCTGCTACTTCAGAATGAATTTTATGTAGCTTCTGTTTTAAGATAATTAAATACAATCTTCTGACAAATAAAATATAGCTGAAATATGTCATATTTCACATATTTCAACATTTTTTTAATGAAAATAATTATTGTTTCATAATCTACAGTCACAGGTTGAAGGTTTAATGTGAACATCCGATGTTTCATCCTTATCTCTCTGCTCCTTATCTCTCATGTAGAAACGTATGACAGTACTGCCATCATTAACATATTTCTCCTCTCTCAGTAGATCTCGCTGGATCAAATATGATGTCTGTTGTCTCTGTTTCTGTCTTCTCCAACCCAACCGGTCGAGGCAGATGGCCGCCCTCCCTGAGCCGGGTTCTGCTGGAGGTTCCTACCTGTTAAAAG
>JBBBVU010000003.1:26074641-26085254 GCA_037177055.1 Atherinosoma microstoma
GTAGTGTCAAAGCGCTTTGAGTGGTCACTTGACTAGAAAAGCGCTATACAAGTACAGTCCATTTACCATTTACCATTTACCATTGTTCATCTGCTGTGTTCATATGATTGAAATATACAGTTTTCCTAATTTCAAAGTCTTACTTAGGCTATTGCAAATGCTTCTTGGCATGTATGAGCTTGTACTTCAAAGAAAATATTCTGACTGTGCCTGAGTAAGTGCTGCATCATTAAATGAAGAATTTTAATGTAATTATTGTAATTAATGCACCAATGCATCTGCTTGTTTTTTCAAGTAAATTGTATGATGAAAGTTATAAAAGGAATTGCAGAACCAGGCAGCTTGCTGTTAAAATGAGGGTTGTGCATTTTGCTGTGTGCTTTTATGAAGCACTAGACTACATAGATATAGTAAATAGTTCTGTGATTCCTATAATAATCTATTCATATATCAGTCTAATCTAATGAATTAAAGCTACTTCTTCTTATTAACTGGCTGGTTAGGAGCCCATGTTGCACATTCTCTCAGGTAACAATCACCAGATAAAAACATTTGTAATTTCAGAGCAATATTACACCAATGTCAAAGTTGAAAACATTGTTTTTAACATTACTGTTAGATTGTGAATATTTTACATGAGTGATGGCATATTAAAAGCAGTCTTGTAGTATTGTATTAAAAGTGGGCTTTAACATACTACTGATATTGAGCCCACAGTGTTACTGCTATCATTTTTATTATTTATTACAGTAATGATATTTTTCTGCTATGTAGACCAAAGTAAAATCTTGGTTTGTATGACTTTTCCTCTCATATATGTGTCATATTAAAGAGAAGGGGTGGAGAAATTTAGAGGGACTTCTACATCCCATTTATGGTATGGTAAAAAAAAAAGAAAAAAAATTTCATTTAAGACATCAGCATCTTCCATACACATACATAGGCCTACACCTAAATATGCACGTATACATACACACACACACACATATATATATATATATATATATATACTGTATATATATCATGCTAACACAGGGTGTATATGACCTGATGGGTACATGAGTTACCACCCAGATCAATAAATGGTTGTCTTGTTATTTGCCATAGACAGCTGACTAATTATCTGTACCATCTTAATATGGATCAATAGCTGGCTTTGACAGGGATTTAGCCTTTAACAACTAATATAGCCACTGCACGTTCTCTGTAGTCTAAATTTGGTCTGTTTTATTGCAATATATAGATAGCAACCAACAACAAAATCAAATTTCATAGAAAAGCAACTTTACCAGTCACACACACTGTATTGCTGTGTTTTTACTCACAGACAGCCTTTACATGTTTACCTAAAGTAAGAGATTTAGTAGCCCTAATACCTTTGAAGGATATGGAAATGTTTTTTACAAACATGCAGGAATCACAACATATAGTGTTCATGGTCACTGATTGCAGTTACATGCACAGTTAAGCCAAGTTGTAACACAACCTGGTCATTTAACTGGACCATCATCCTTAACCAAGTATACATGCACAGGAGATTTAATCAAGTTTTTCACCTTCCCCAACACCACAGCACCGTGGACTTTGAATAAATGTTCTAGACATGCTGCTCCTTATTTTCTTTGTAAGTGATCAGCCTACATGTATGTAGAGCTACATTCCGTGCATAGATGTTGTCTTGGAGTTAACTAAATGAGGATGCTTATCAGATGATGCTGCAGTTATAGAATCAGGATTTTATTTGGTGTTCTGGTCAGGTTTTAAGAGTTTGATTTCACATGCTGTCAGTCAAACTAACCTGTTTCATACATTTTAAAGTCTAGTTTTGGTCTGATTACACTTTATTTTCTAGTTTCACATAAATGCACTGATTGATAAATTATTCAGTTGTGACAGAAGAGTGAAAGAATTCTGCAACAGTAATGTTAAAATTTGCATTAGCACAAGTGGGATAATGGAATGAGACAATGAAAACTGGCTTTTTTTATCATAAAATTTGCAAAGCTGCAGATGAATAAGACTTATAGCTACTGGTGTGGCGATGGATACTTATTTACATACCTTTCTGTTTCCTGCTCAGGTGACTGAGTTTTGTTTTCAAACCCAGGAAGGCTGCTCATGTCCACATAACCGTCTGTCTCATTGGCTACAGACAAGACTCGACCAGGACGGTCAAAGAAGTCTTTGCGTGGTACCTGTCGAACAGGCCTCCGCTGTGGCACCTGAACATTCTCGTAGTCTGAGCTGATGGCTGGAACATTCTCATAGTCAGAGGTATCTGTGTTCGGGAAGGAGATTGAGCGAGGCTTTGTCAGAGGAAGAGGTATGAAAGGCACACGAGAGCGATCCTCAAAGGACTCTACACGGACAACACTGCGATTGAGGAAAGCCACAGTGTTCCCTTTCCTTTTGCTCTCCTCATAGAACAAGAAGGTGGAGGCTGGCTCTGGTGAGACCTGAGGCCTGCTAGCCGAGCGTGAGTTTAACCGTGGAGAACTGCTTATGCTGTGTCTGTCTAAATCTAGCAGTCTGCTGGGCGTACAATGGCTGTACTCAGCTGAAGACTTAGAAGAGGATGACTTGACATCTACAGGCTTGTTGTCTGTTTTCCACCCGAATTTAAGCATCAGGAAACGCTTTAAGGAGGATTTCTTTTTCTTGCTTTTCTCTGACAAGTCACCCCCAGTGAGAAGTGAGGGAGAACTCTTTGTGATGGGCTTCTTGGTGATGTAGGCCAGCTCAAACGGGGGAGGAATATCCACCAGAGATGTGGGTGTGGATATGGCACTGGATGACAGAGGTGAGCCCCTGGAGTAGCTTTCAGATGAGTAAACTGCATCTCTGTGTCTCTGAGATCCATCCCTGTAGACACACATAGGGGTGTCCTTTCCCTCCATGGATAAGGAACGGGGGTACAGGGACAAATAGTGGGGTTTTGAATGGCTCTTGTGCCGCGTTGAGCTTAACATGGGGCTGCTGCTCAGTGCGGGTTGTCCAAATCCACTCGTGTAGGTCTTCTGTAAAAGCTGCACTCCCATATTGTCCGCATTATTAGTAATCCTGTGTGAAAGAGAGTGTGATCGAATGCCAGTGGCCTTTCTATCTAAAGGGAAAACATTCTTAGCCTGAGAACTTTGCCTTGGTTCCTCATAAACATGCTCATCACTGATGTCCGGCTCTGTGTCAGTAGTCTCATCTAGAAAGGGCACAATGTGGCCCTCCAGGTCGTCCTCATCCCTGAAGACATCAGAGTCATTTGGGGACAGCAGCTGGCTTTCTGAGAGAGAAGAAGTCAGGGAAGTGTCCATGTCTGTTGGCACTGAGATGGCTACCTGCCTGAACCTCAGCTGGCAGTCCAAATGATTCAACACGTCCTCCTGTTCATTAGCCTTGTCCTCTCCGTTTTGGACAAATGGAAGTTTTTGACATGTCTTCTCTTCGTTCTTATGACCATTGTCATACTCATCACCCACATCCAGGCAATCTATTTGTCCATTTTCTTCTCTTTCCTCATATTTCCTGCCCAGTAGTCCACTTTTATTTATAGGATAAAAACTAGTTACTGAGAGTGTACTTTCTGGTCTCAGCCCTTGGTTAATAATGTCTTCTGAACAAATGTACAAAGGCTCATGGACACAATCCCCCTCTAAGGCAGCATGTTTCCTTGTTGTATCACAAATCTGTTCTTCACTGCCAGGAATGAAGTTGTAAAAACAAATATCCTGCCACTTTTCACCCTTTTCCTTTATCTTATGGTCACACTTCAGGATGTTAGAAGTGAAACCACAATCAGGACCTGAATCTTCTATTTGCTCTTCCATTAGAAAAGCATGCTTGGCATGAGTGTCAGTCCTGTTGTTTTTGACAAGGAGGCCAGGCTCATCTATGAGAGACTCAGATAAATTATCTGCTGTACTTCCATCCTCTTTGATCTGAAGCTTTTCCTGTTTCACATCACAACTGTCAGCAGAATAGCAGCGTGCGTCTTCATCAGTGCTATTACCAGAAATGTTTCCCATTGAGAGACCATCTGTGTCAGCCAGTGCCTCGCCTGCATCACAACCCTCAGCATCCATGTCCTCCGTCACATCTGTGTCAGTCATCTCCTCGACCTCCACCGAGTCAGCTGTGAGTCTGACATCACTGACCCAAAGTGTTTCCAAGGAGTCGGTTTCCTCTGTTAGGGCACTGTCAGTCAACCTCCAGTCATCATCCAATTTCTGAAAAGCATCTTCTTCTTCTTCTCCTTCTTCTTCTTCTTCTTCTTCTTCTTCTTCTTCCTCTTCATTTTCCTCCTCTGTCACTTCTCTGTCCAGCCGCTTCTTTGACACTGCCTGTAAATTTTTTCGTGGGGATTTGCAGATGCTGGCGTTAAATTGTTTCTCTGCAGGCGATATGTCTATAATCACTCTGTTTTGGCCATTCTGTCTCTCATGATCTTCATCAACCTCTTCATCTGAAGTTATTGCACAGCCATTACTGAACTCTCCCTGGTTGCCATTTAACAGTGATGTGATTTTAGGTTTTGGGGCTATAAAAGGTTTAGGACCCCTGGCTGCAGACGTAAGAGGGGAGGGAAGCTTCAGGCTGCCGTGACAAACAAATCTTGGCTTTGGAGCAAGAGAAGGCTTGGTGTAGTCTGAAAGAACAACAGGAAAAGGAAACTGTAAGATTATGTGCTTTAAAATAGCTTACAGGTCATTTGTGTGGTGTTCCTGTGACCTAAAACTTATACTCAAAGGCTTGCAAATAATAAAACTCTAATGGTCTGTGCAAGAATCACTTCTAGATTAAATATCTAGGTTACAGTTGGAAGACTTTCTTTACTAAATGTGTACAGTATTTATTAGATAACTCGTTTCAGTCAGGGAATCTACATTGCAACCATCCAGGTAGCCAAAATGGTTTGGCCTAGACCTAGATCAAGGAGATATTGTTTGACTCAGGAACAGTTTGTGTAATTGCCCATATTCAGCCAAAGTGCACGAGTTCAAGTCTCGGTGTTAAAACTGAGCCAGGTCTGTATCTTGCATAAACTTCGTTTGCAACACACTACAATGGGCCCAAATGTAGGAGTGGGGGGGGGGGGGGGGGGGGGGTTTTTTGGGTTTGGTTGAAAAAAAACAAAGGGGTCAAAAACCCAACCCCCCCCCCCCCCCCCCCCAATTCTCAATCCAAGCAAGGCCTGAATCTACTCACACAAAACCTGACCAAATCTAGCACCCATGGCCAGAGTCCACTGGCTTTTGGTGAGTCCTTACCAGAACACATTTGCCTGAGCCTACATTGTGTTTAGGACAATGCAAATGAATTAGATTATCCCCCTTTTCACAAACCCATTTGACTGGTCATGTTATGTAAATCTGATGCTATAAAAATACGATAAGGACTTTTAATGAGTAATGCATATTACATCGCCCTTTCAAAAACAAAACAAAAAAAGAACACAAAGAAGTCGGAGGGATTTCCCTGACTCACTTCCTGTGATTCAAGAGAGAGAGAGACCCCCGTTCAGGCTACCGCTACTGCTTAAAGAATAATTGTTCTTCCAGGGAAAAGGGGATAAAGACATTCAACCAAATGTATGAATGTAATGTATTCAAATACATTAAAGTGTATTGAATTAAATGTAACTCCAACACAAAACATGATGAATATCGAACTGAAATTAGTCACGATCACAGTAGCCTATATACTACTGTCAATAGTGCTATGAAGTTTTAAACGATTAGAAGTTTATAAGTATCTCAACAGAACTCAACCTAAAAAAAAAAAAGTAGGATTTAAAAAGTTTATCCCATGAGTGCTAAGTCTCCCATTTCCATTACTGTGTCCGCTGAATTAAGAATACACTGCTTTGAAGACAATTTGATTTGCCTCACATCCTGTTGATGGATGAAGGAATGTTAAAAGAATGAGAAAAAATACGAAGATACGACAAAGATGTTCAATTCAAAGTTTGTTTTATCTTTTCATTTCTCTCATTAAGAAATTATACAAACCTAAGACAAAATTAAGTATTTGATCTAACCTGTTTAGATACTTAAAATAATTATGATAAATGAAAATAATGATCGACTCACCTGTGTTCATTTTTACCAAGCGACCATCTCCAACATCCCGTCCAGCGAACACAGCCAAGACACGCGCCACTGGATAAAACAAGTACAAAACAGATCAAACTCTGCTGGATTGTCCAAAGAGAGAGTGTGCGAACGCGTCTGAACACGGCTCTGCCTGCTTTCATCTGAAAGGCAAACGCTGCCCAGCTGATCGCCTGTGCGTCCTGCAGCGCGCAGAACGCGACTAGAAACCAAATGCAGAGGCTTGATCCGCGCCCTGATAAACCCGCACACCGGGATCCCTCTGCAGCAGGAGGAACAGCAGCAGACGCGGGTCCTCACAAGTGCTGAACGCATCCTCCTTCAAGTGAAATTCGAGGCTGATTAGCATGTTGGGGTCTTTTTTTTCTTCTTTTTTTTCAGATCACTGCAACTGATTCTGCGTCAGAGCAAATGTTAAGGCTACATATGATGGGAGGTTAAAGCTCCATGATAATCCTATTAAAAACATGGCCCTGATTTAAAATGACAGCAGTCAATACAAACTTTTCACAAAGATTTCAGGCCTATCTGACAAAATATACAAATTAAATTTGTGGGAAATAAATCAATGTAAAAAGTAACGCTTGTTTTGATTAATGGTTTTAATGTTTGAACAAAGCTTTACAGATAGGCATACATCTAGAGGTCAACAACATTAACAGCTTTTGGGTTGCCATGGTGTAACTGTGAAAATACCAGCTTGTATGAATTCAAGATTAACAGATTAAAGTCTTCTACTAACTCTTTAGAAACACAGAGATGCCAGTGAGATATACCTATAATATAGTAATCAAATGAAGTGAGACAATAATGGGAAAGTATTGGGAAAGGGTATTACTTTGTTGCCTATATCACCTATTTTTAAAGTAAAGGGTTACTTTTAAGATTAGTTTTAAAAAGCTATTATTAAAGAAAACAATACGTTCTCATATGTCATCCCTTGATAGTATTATTATCCTGGAACCATATTTTTCATTAAAGTGGAACATATTAAGGGGTCTGAAATCAGCTCTCCCACATTGATAAACTACCCTTGTTTCCCTGCACGCCCATCTGTCTGTGTGATTGCTGCACAACAGGCTCCTTTTTTTTATTACAAAACAGGAAACTGCTCTCCCTGTTTCCTGCACAACCCAACTTCACATCCTTAGCAGCTCATGGACACTATTTAACCCCTTCACTGTGACTCCCCAGTGGTGAAATAGGGGAGGCTATTTATACTCCTGAATTGTGCTCAGCTGGTGAAGATTTATTACACTACAAATATGTGTGCAGTGTACCACAGCAACAAACAGCAGCATTCATTAGGCCACTGACTCCGTGGCTGATCAGGACAGCAGCAGGAAGTGAGAAAAAGGAGTCAAGTACTGACTCTTTGGACTCCAAACCTGCCGCAGAAGAAATGCACAAATCAATTTGAAAATTGTTGTTTGTCTTTGCAGACTTCACTAAAATGTACGTATTCACTTTTCAGATCTTAAATTGTAAGTGACGTTATCCCAACTTCAAATCCATTGAAACTGCTTTTCCTGTTTAGAATCAGTCTATTGTTCAGTTCTTCGCTTCTTATTTGATACTCTAGTCTCCCAGATACTGAAAATCATTATTTTGCATTATCACTGTCAGCAGCAGGGCCACGCAACAGTCGTTTTCACATGTATGAAATGATGTAGTTGTTGACAAATCCTGCATTAAATGCCATGGACAACGCCATCGTCATTCAATTATTGAATTTTTGAGAGCACTGGACAGAGGATACATTTTTACAAGAATTCATGCTCTCAGATAAATGACAGAGAGTAAGAAGAGACTTTCTAGGGCTTTACCGGGTACTAAGTAGGGGCTTTTCATTTTAACACAACCCAGTGATTAATGCGTCACACTTAAAGGTCAAAAATCAATCCCCGGTGTTACCAGGCAATCAGTCTATGGCCACTGTCACATGAATGCTATTCTGCAATGGGTCCACTGATACATTAAGAAATGGTTTAGCAGCCACACAAAAATCTTGATAAATTTGAAATAGAAAAGAATTATGGTGCTAATTTAAACCAAAAACACTATAAATGTGCTGTGACTAAGAGTATGGTCGGCTCATTGAAAAACATTATGTGGCTACACCTTTGGCCTCATTTTTGTTGGTGCAATAATTGTGTTTTCATGTTGAGTCAATAAAGAGGAGGATGATAAATTGCAGTCTGCACCACGTAGTAATGATGGAGCTGCTCAGTATGGATATGAAAACATGTCTTCGGATGAGCATCTGTCCACAAACATACACAATCAGTCTGTAGGAGGAAGTGAAGTTGTTGCCAAAAACAAAAATATGTAAAGACCAAACCGTCATCATCATTTGTTCTCTCAGTACTTTACAAGTTCTCCCACCATGTGGCATTTGGTAGTTTCCTATAACATGAATGAAAGTGTGTGCATTTGCACCATTTAAACAGATTTCAAATGTGGATTGATACGGTGAAATTGTTGTGAAGAGACCCCCTAATTTTCTGTCATGTCTTCTGTCAAGTTCACACCTTCTCATCTCATATCAGTTCATTTGTTTCTTAATCATAAAACAAAACAGTATTGTTGAAGTAACTCTGGGTGTAGTCATGGACTCAGACCTGAATTTCAGTAGTCACATTAAGACAGTTGTGAAATCAACCTTTTAAACCACTTAAAGAACATATCGAGGATTAAAGGACTGAAGTCTCTGCAAGATCTAGAAAAACTTGTCCCGGCCTTTATCTTTTGTAGACTAGATCCTGTGGTTCCCAATCTGGGGCCCGGGACCCCCAAAGGGCACAGGGGGTCCCCATGGCTTTGAACATTCAGTGCCATTGTGGTTAATGTCCACACATTGTCCCTATTTTAAAAGAAAAAAAAAGGCTATATGTTGTTAATTTAACTTTGGCTTCATAGAAGAACAGGACTCAGCCAGAATACAGTATTTATGGTGAGAATCTCGCTTTTGAAAGCATAAAACCAAGCATGGTTTCAGCCCAGGGTGGGGCAAGGGGTCCATGGCTTTTTGGTTGCGTGAAGGGGCTCATCAAGGAAAATAGGTTAGGAACCACTGGACTAGATTACAGTAACGCTGTGCTTACAGGTCTCCCATTAGACATTCCATCAGACAGCTGCTAGTCCATAACACTGCTGCTCCAGTCCTCACTAAGACCAGGAAAGTGAATCATATAACTAAGTCCTTAGATCTTTACACTGGCTTCCTGTCTGTCAAAGAATTAAGTTCAAAATCCTGCTGCTAGTTTACAAAGCACTGAATGGTTTAGGGCCAAAATACATCCAGAATTTTTCTTGTTCGTTATGAACCAATCAGAACCCTCACATCATCAGGATCAAGTCTACTTTCTATTCCCAGAGTCAGCACTAAACATGGAGAGGCAGCGTTCAGCTTCTATGCTCCTCACATGTGGAACAAACTCCCAGAAAACTGCAGGTCTGCTGAAACTATCTGCAGTTTTAAATTCAGGTTAAAAACTTCTCTATTTGACCTTGACAACAGCATGATTTATGTTAAGCTGACTGAAAAGCAAAACCCTTGTTCATGGAAATGCATTAATTTTGCTCTTTAATCCGACTGAATTTTTTCACAAGAAAAACATAACATGTTAGGCAAGAACACAGTATCCTATGACTGCGTGCCATATAGTGATGGCCTGGCAAAGCATTATAATAAGCAGAAAAAAAAGTTTTTTTTCTGATGTCTATAGATTCCAGACAGTGCATAACAAATTATTAAAAATGTATTTTTCATATAGTTTATTTTCCAATCACATATCCCCTAATAAAGACTTTCATACAGTGAGATTAAATAAACGAAACCCTGCAATTCCTTTGTTAAGCTGGGCAGAATCTTTAGCTGGGCAAGCAAAATATTGTGTCAGTGTCCATATATTTCCGATTCTAACTGTACATTAAATTAGATTTACACAGTGACAGGTACAGGATTAGGAAAACACTTTGAATAGTCTGACCCCTGAGGTCCATCTCTGTCTGCACGTCTCCTGTTTGCGTCAGGCAAGGGAAAGAGTGCGCCTGCTCCTCTCTCTTTCTCTGTGGTGAAACAATAAGACTGGGGCTTAAAAAAGGAACTCCATCTTGATATACTCCTTCCTGTGAATGTTTTCAAGTCTTTCAGCAAAAGTGGAACACGGAGGGTGTAGTCACCATTTAAAGGATAATTCCAGTTATTTTCAACCTGGGCCTTATTGTCCTGCTGTTTTACAGCATTGGGAGTTTATGGGAGGAAAAGTGGTCACTTCTTTCACCTTGTATGTCTATATACAGAGAACATTTAATGACCTTGTTTTCTTTTTATTGCTTTAAAGCACCAATTCGAACAACAAGTTGGAACACAGAGTGAAATGTAAATTAAAACTAAATGTAAGGGGTTTTCAAATGACAGAAAACAATATTTGGTAACACTTTACAATAAGGGTCCCTTAATTAACGTTAGTTAATGCATTATTAAGCATTAATTAACTGTTAAAT
>JBBBVU010000003.1:26092076-26103994 GCA_037177055.1 Atherinosoma microstoma
GTTGTTGAAAGACAGCTTTTTCTATAATCTTACTAAGAAAGGGGAGGTTTGATATCGGCCTGTAGCTGCTCATGAGGAACGGGTCTAAGTTGTTCTTTTTCAGGAGTGTCTTGATGACGGCTGTTTTTAGGGTCTGAGGGAAGACATCTGAAAGCAGGGACATGTTTACAATCTGTAAAACAACGCTCTGATGCATGAATTATTAAAAAAACAGTGCCACATTTTTTTCCACAGACAATATTTTACGTCTGCAGACATATCGAGTGATGCTTTGTTTTATCATGTCCTGTTTTTCATGGAAGCAAACATGGTAATTATGATATATATATATATATATATATATATATATATATATGTGTGTGTGTGTGTATACATGTATATACTAGAAAACAGCCTTTAAGTAGGTGTCCACTGTATGCATCAAAGGGTTAAGTGAATTTGTATCTAATTCACATTATTCCTATTTGACTCACAAGAGGAGTGTCTGAATCTTAATGTAAACTAGTTCCATCTTAAACAGCTGCAGCAGTCAGATTCTGCTTATATGATAAGATGCATCAGTGCAAACAGTGTAATGACAGACACAACTTGCCAGGTACAGGCACAATTTCTCTAGAAAATCTGTAGTTTCACTATATGCACATTTTCATGACAGTCATTCTACTTTTACTTATGTAGGGTTTGAATGTAGGAATTTTGATTGAGATGTGTATTTTACATGGATGCCTCTTTTACTTAGTATAATATCTGAATGCTTCCCCTCTTTGGACAGCCATTTATAAGTTAACTGAAATCAAATGTTATATGAAAAAACGTATCTATTCTTCACAAAGTAAAAAAAGGATTAAACTGGCTATAGAACAATACCAACTCCAGTCTTAACAATAAGTGGTTAAAAAAGAGGGGAAAAAAAGTATTTACAGCATAAATTCAGCAACCCCATGCTGTGTTGGGAACTTCAGCCAAACACAGCCATCACAAAATCCACAGGACTTTGTCTTTCAGTCCCCGATCCATCTGCTGGCGATGCGACATTACAGCAGGCCTGCCATCCAGCTCATTGGCAGCAGTCTGTTTTACATGTGGCTGTTTAACACAGCGCAGCAGGAGCAACATTATGGCCTCATGGCAAGAGGAGCTCAATGGTCGGGGCAACGTCATTATGCGCAGCAACTCATTACAGCTCACCGCAGGGGGGTGCTGACCGAGAGACCACTAGCTCCATTTGAAGAGCATCCTTTCACCGTGGGGAGGTGGCGATACACACCAGTGAAAGTCTATTCACTGATGAACCATTAAAGAAGCCTGCAGCAGCAAAACAGTACTCAGGTTAATCAGTGTGGGATGATGAGGCAGTAATGCCTGCCCTGTGGAAACGCTGTGATTTGAAAAGGTCGAATTGGTTTGTCTCGTGATTTTTTAAAAATCTTTAATGTAAATTCTCACTTTCTAATTACAAAAAGATGCATCGATAGTATCATAATGCACAAGTAATGCAGGAGTAAGATGATGATTAGTTAACTGGGCAAACTATTGAAGTAACTGTGGGACAATACTGGAAATCAACTCCAGACATGTATGTTTTGAAGGGGCATAACATTAGGGAAAAAATGAAAGATGTTAATTTTGCTTCAGTCCAGTTTCGATAGAAAACAAGCAATCGCTGTTTTCTATCATAAACATTTTTTAAAAAAAAGTGTTTTTCAGGGTTTCATGATGCCACAGTGAATATGACTGATGACCTTTTCTAGAGAAAATGCCATCATTTTGTCATTTGCATGAAAATGTTTCCCCGAACCATGACCGTTGTCAGCATGGATTGATGAAAACAAATTCCAAAACTTTAAATTCTTGTCTCTTCGGATTAGTTGTAATGCTTCTGGATGAAGGTTTGATTTCAAAACCTTCATTCAGCTATTTGAAGTTCAACTTGTGGCATTAACTGTACCTTGGGATTGACAATTTATGAGTTTGATTCTCTTCTCCAATTTGTGAGTTCAGTCCCCAGCTGTGCTATTGAAACTCAGCATCATAAAACTGCCTAATGGATTACAAACCTCTTATAGAGGAGTGTGTTGTCTGAGCTCAAAGCACATGGGCCTCACTGGAGTTGTTCCAGAAAACCATGTGTCGATTCTGGGTAAAACCTGAGTGAGTGTTGACTTTTTCTGCTACAAGCACAGAAAGCTACTGCACAGCTATTCAATCATACAACTCATAGCAATGGCATAGCTGTCATTTTAATATGCTAGAAAGTGAAGAAGTAGATTTCAATAAAATGTCAAACTCTTTCTATAATTCTAACGATTGATAAGTTTTTCAAAAAAATAAAATTGACCCACAAAGTCATATAGCGCATCTTTCTGCTTAGAAAAAGGACTTTCCAAAACACATTTCCAGGGAAGCAAATAAAACGTATGTCATTTAATCTGGTTAGTCTGATTAATTTGATTACAGACTTTGTAGACATCGGATATGTTGATCATTTAGATAAAAAATGAGTATTTTAATGGTTTCTTTATTGGATGAATTTAAAAGTGTTTTTTTTTTCCTGTGCACATGCTGAAAAAAAAGGATTAGTACAAAAAACAATCCACAACAGATTCATATTACGAGGAATAGAGTCAGCATGAGACCTTTACATGATCTGAGCCCCTGTGGGATTTAGTTGATCCCTTGAATAAATCCCACAGGGAAGGGATTTATTTGATCTCACCATGTTGGAAGTTTAATTTTGTTGGTAGAGAGGATACCCATAGCAGTCCATTGGGGCCAGACCTGCCCCTCCCGCTTTGTTGGATCAGAGACCTGCAGAGTTACAAAGACCAAAATAATTACCTCCCCGGGTCAAAAGTCCATGACCTAACATCAGCAAGTGTCAGATAGCATGTTGAGCCTATAACCTTAAGAGCTTTATAGCTGCACTGTAACAACATTAATTTAGCACCTGTTTTGTGTGTTAAACATTTCTAAATGGTGCATAACGGACCGTTGGTTCAACAGATAATGTTCTGTTTTAAAAAAGATAAATAATCCAAAGCGCCTTCCACAAATTAAAGATAATTTATTTTCCCACATTAAAATGGCAGGTTGTCATTTTGCTTTCCCACAGTAAAATTAAAGCGCCACTTCAAAATGCAGAAATCAATTTTTACTGCAGCAGGTGCATGAGAGCAGGGCGGATCTGTCTGTAGGACACAACACTGTCCCTAATAAGTGATAATGACTTAAAAGTGCTGAATGAGGGAAACAATAACCCCCCCCCCCCAATCTCTCTCCTTTTTTTGCCTGTTTGATCAATACAAAACAAATGAGAAGCAGTGTACCGACAAGCATGAAAAAGTATGAAACAGTGTAACAATGTTATATTTAGTCTCAGCACACCGGCTTATTTTCCTGTTTCTCTGTGCCTCTGACTCGCTTTGATGGCACACTGACATTCATCAGGCACATTCCTGGAGCCCCAATTGCCCTGCAGTGTCCCGAGGCTGAGAAATCGTACCTCACAACTTCTTTTTCAGCCACCTTTTTTTTTTTTCTAGGGGCATCACATGACAGCTGCATTTTGCTTTACAGTACCAGAACACATGATAGTTGATATCAGCACTCTGTCCAACTTGGAGGCGCATCGTGGCTGATTCAGACAAGAAAATGCAAGAGGGCATGATCTGAGAATGAGAGGAAAAGAAAGAGAGAAAGTGACACAGCAAAAGATTACAAAAGTCAACATCGGACTTACTTCTACTGGCTGGAGCGAGCTCAGAGAAGCAACAGGATGCAAGACGGATGCTGAATTAACCTTCGGTAGGGGGACACCAAAGGGAGAAAATCTGCCAAAGGAGGAGCTGGCACACCTGATGTGCACATTTGAAAACTTATTTGTGTTTTTAGAAACAGCCTCTCTGCAAAACATGAACCAGGGATGCTGAACAGGTGTGAAAATGGATGATTGTAATCAGAGGAAAACACTAGCATCTTTAATTCATCCAAACTTTTGACCGATACTGTACAGTTGGTTGTGTGTTTGTGGGTCATTGCTTGTGACTTAGGTGTTATTATGCTCCCATATAAAATATGGATAAAACCAGCTACATGCCACCATGAGCATGTTAATATTCTAACAATGACAATGCTGCTCAAACTGGAAGCCAATTTCCAGCACGTGTGTCCATCTTATGCATCTTCATCCTCATTAACTGGATTTCTCTCTGACAAGGACCCTTTCATGCTTGTTGTCTCTCTTTCCCTCTTTGCCAATATATTGATCCAGTGAGGGCCAAAAAACTTAAAAACAGAAGTATGACTCCATTTTCCTGTATATCTGAGAAAAAGGGTCAAATAGTAAAAAAAAAAAAAAAAACTACATGAGTACAAATACCCAAAAACTGCACCGAGTATTTCAGTAAATGTATTTACCACCACCACATTTAATATGCTAACATTTGTCTAATACAAAATCTGATCATAAACAACAAATATTGAAATAATTAAAACTCTCTTTATGATTGAGCTGGAAGTCACTCCAATGGCTGTAATCAGTGTTGGGGAAACCATTTTAATCTTGTTGCTCTGCAAATGACTTCATTGTGATAAAAATTAAATTACTGCTGCTACCCAAGAGAGATTTTTCTTACTGCTTCAAACAGTGGTTCAAATGACTTTGTAAAGACCATCGATTTGCATTTGTATTACAAAATAGTCGTCTACAATGTCATCAATGCACTGCTAAAATGTTTTGGTTTTCAAGTATATTAAAAATGGCTTCTAATTTCACAAACATGTAACGTCTTAACAAGCACACTGTGAACACATATGGTACATATACTGTAGCAGCAAGAAAGACGGTGCTGACATGCTCTGTGTGACTAGGTCTGCCAGAACAGGAACAAACGGGAGAAAACCTCTTTTTTAAAGTCACAGAGGAGTGGACAAACCACCACATCAGGAAGATAAACCTCTTCCGCAAAACACATTAAGAGCCAAAAGACCCATTGTGCTACTGAGAGAAAAGAACTTGAGTATCTAAGAGGGTAATGGGTGATGTGTTTAATTTGCAGTCAGGTTGTAGTTCACCATCCTTCTGGCAGGCATCCACCTCTGAATAGTTCCCCTCTTCTTATGTCTCAGGACTAACATGGTTTCTAGGCTAATCAACTCTTCATGTGTGCTCTACATGTCAACACATATATTACCCAATATAATAAAAGGAGTAATACACTGCATTGTGATCTAGGATTTTATATCTAGACTCCCTCTTTCTTCCAGCAAGGTTGATGCTCTTGGTGTTAGTAGATTTCAATACTATCAAACAAAAGGTTTATACAAAAACCTCCAGGCCAAAATCTATGAAACTAACTAGGAATTTGAAGCATGAGTGGATGAAGAACTTTAAAAATGGTGCAATTATAATCCTTTTTTAAGGATTAATGACATACTAAACTCCGAATGTCCTTCTAGCTTCTTGGCTCTAGTAGATTATTGTTCTGTACATTCATTAAAATTTGGATTAACCTTCACTAAATGCAGTGAAAGTGGGATTTGAAGTCGTTCTCATAACAATGCTACAGTATGAGGTTGTTCAAAGTTAGAAAAGTTATTACCAGTTTATACCATGCCGTTTTAGAAACTCTCTTTTGTACTCTGGCTTCCTCCCCGTCTCAAAACACGCATGTCAGGTCGAATGGTGATTTCTAAACTGACCGTAGAGCTGAATGTGAGTGGGAATGGTTGTTTGGTTCTCTGTTTGCTCTGTGATGGACTGGCAAACTGTCAAGTTTGTACCCTGCTTTTTTTGCCTTGATGCAGCTGGGAGACTTGACCCCCCACCCAGTCACCTTGAAATTGATAAAGCAGGAATCAATCCATCCGTCTTCTATACACACTTAATCCAATTCAGGCTCGCGGGGGGGGGGCTGGAGCCTAACCCAGCTGTTTAAATGCTTTAATGTTTAATGAGGCAACATGGTAATATTTTACAAGCCTGTACTGAAGAATAAATGTTTCTCCCAAGCATGACTTTAGGAATATTCTTAATAAGAAATTTAAAAATGTCCAGTCACACAATAAAAAACAAAACAAACAAACTTAGCCTTATCCTGCTTAACAAGTTTATCAAGAAGGTAATATGAATTGTTAAATCAGTATACCTACAGACCAAACTTCAGATTTCAATGAAAAAATTTTTTATTTTTAGTTTCAGTTACCGAGCATGTGCAGTCCTTGAGTTAGATGTCATATCGTGTTTTTATAAATGAGACTGAAAGCAACAAATAGGGAAAAAATTATGGTGAAAGCAAAGATCTTTACTAATAATTTTAGTAACTGCAGCCCTACTCGTGAAAAATCACTGCAGTGTCACTTGCAAAGACCGTACTAACAAAGGTGTATAGCACTACCTTGTGGAGATTTTCATACTGCAACTCTAACCTGAGACATCCAACAGTACAGATTACACAAGCAGCTTTTCATTTTGACAAAAAGATAAACACAAGTAAGAAAGATAAAGCAGTATCAAGTTAAAATTATGGATATCTACTAAATACTTTAAATCCAAAGAGCCGAGACATTTCTTTCTATTGTTCCAACAATATTTACTTTAACAGAAAGCCGGCATCAGTTAGAGTTCCTGTAGAAGGACAGCATGTCGTCCAGACTCTGAGGAGCAGCTTGAGGCTGTTCCTGAGTTTGGCTTTGATCTGCAGGCAGATACTGGGGTGGATACTGGGGTGGATACTGGTATGGGTACTGTGGGGGAAATGGAGGAAGAACATGAGGTGGACCTGCAAACTGAGAGGGAGGGGGAGGAGGAAATGGAAGATAAAATGGAGGAGGAAGGTAATGGGGATTAAACGGGGGAGCTGAAAGTGGTGAGCTCTGTGTAGGTGGTGGTTTTGGAGGCTGTGAGGATACTGGAGGATTTTGTTGAGTCTTAGGAGGCGAAGAAACAGTCGGAGGTGAAGAAACAGTCGGAGGCGAAGAAACAGTTGGAGGCGAAGAAACAGTCGGAGGCGAAGAAACAGTCGGAGGCTGATGCTGTGGTTCAGCCTCGCTCTCAGAGGTTCCTCCCGGACACTTTGTCCCCTGGAATGGCATGTCGGACTTACTCTTCTGATCCTTAAAATTCCAGAGTTTTGGTCTCCTTTTATCAGTAAAGTACGCAGAGGGAGGTGCGAATTCTGAATCTCGTTCATCTTGGCGGCGGGATTTCCACTCACTGAACATGAATTCTGAAAGAAATCATACAAAGTGGGGTTAAAGATATTACATTTCATATCACTTGTGTGAATTCTTCTGAGGAAAAACAAAACTCATAAGCCGAGCCATGGGACTTCGTTTGGCGCCTCCCACGTATGAAAAGACGTAATTCAGTGGGTGTTTCATACTTGTAGTAGATTTCTACATCACATTCTTTATTCAGAGTAGAAATACTGAGCCTCTTCATCTTTATCACAACGCAATTCAAGTTTAATTCATGCTGCATTAGTTATACCTTGGACATGGAAAGCTGTAACTTTTTTTTGTTTTAGTGTTAATAGCATATTCTCCTCAATGCCTATGTTCCACCAGATTTTTGTTTGTTTTATATCCAAACTAGAAAATCAGACTTTTTTTTTTTTAAAGCATCTTTAACCATTTTCCCTGTCAAAGGTTTAAAATTCCAAATAACCATTTTTCAATCAATGCATCATCAGCGGATTTGCCATTGCCAAAATAAACATAACCGTGATGTTAAGTAGCTTATACGGGCAACAGTTCTTTATCTTAGTCTCTGGAAAATTAAAATGAGCACAGGAATGGAGTAACAGTGAAGCCCAAGGTTTATGGAGCAGATATGTCGCACAAGAATTATGACATGACTTTTTGGCTGAAGTATAAACTGCTGACAGAGCAACATGTTCTGTGGTGCAGCGTTTTAACAATCTGGGGCAGTTCAATATGTCTCATGAAGAGATTGCATCTAAAAGAGGGAACAGTACAGCCCACACTGCAGACGAGGGAAATATAAGCCTTTGAGAATAAAACTGCCAGTCAGGTATTTCTCAGTTTACTGTGCGTGTTGGTGTTAGCCTCATAGAGCAATACAGAATTTCAAGGGTCACCCAGTATTACCAATCTCAGAGGAGATGGGAGAAAAAAGCAAAAAGGGACATGCTGTGACATTTCATAAGCTAATAAAAACAATGCCACAGCAAGTCCGTGCAGTAATTGATTTTAAAAGTGCTCTAAAGAAACCCAAAAAAATTTTTGTGACTTGTTTGGCCAAGAAATGTATGTTTCTCAGATAAAATAGTTCAAATAAAGGAACACCATGAACTGTATTTTGCACATGGTAAAGCTAGTTTTCTGACTCAACTTCAAGTTTTAAACATTTAACACTTAAAGTGAAACAACAGCATTAACAGAAAGGGGTGCAGAAAAAAAAAAAAAAAGGATTCACATCAAAATCGAGATTCTTATTTCTGAAGATTCTGAATCGACCAAAAATTTCAAAGAATCGATATCTTAAGATTTTAAAAGCGTTTGACAGACTACTTTCAAAGTGATTGTTAAGTGACAAAGAAATGTTAAAGTTTTCAAGGTAAGCAGAAATAAATGTCACTTCTTTAGCAAAAGATTGCTTCTGTGTATCAATGTTTTAATCACTTGATTGTCCTTGAAAACCTCCTTCTACCTTACAGATGAATGTAGTTAATCCCGGAATAGGCACCCTTTGTTACTAAAAGAGTATTTTTTGTGAATCAAGATCGGTCTGAATCGAGAATCGATACAGAATTGAAACGTCATCCCAAGAATCTGAATCAGTCTGTAAAGGAAATCATGTTGTAAAAGGCTGCCATGTGCTTTATGTACGGAGCACATTTGTTTAATTTTTTAAAAAAGAAAAAAGAAAAACAGTTAAAGTGATTCTCAAAAAATAAGCATGTTAACGGGTCATTGGAAGTGACAATGTGTCTATCAATTCCATTAAATCCTCATACAACTCAATACTTTAATATTCATTCTATTCAATGTGGACTTTTAAACAATGGGGACTTACCTTTGCCTCTGTCCCATTCTCTGACATGAGGGACACCTGGTTTGGTGTCCCGTCTCTCCTGAATCTCCACTTCTACCCTCTTCAAAAGGCTGACCTCTGGAGGCACATCAGGCTGAGGGAAGGGCCCCGTTGTTTCACCCTCCTCCTCCTCATTATTCTCTCCTGACACAAAAAAAAGTCCCCGCAGTCGTTACTAACAAGCTTGTACTCACTGGATTGCAGCAGCCTCAACTTTACCACAAACAACTCCACTTTATAGCAGAATTAGATTTAACAGATTAAAGGTGCAACAGCTGATGTTAGGTGTGTAAATTCCAACCTTGATTGTCCTCCTCTTCCTCAGTGCCATCCAGTTTTGCCTTCTTCCCCTTCCTCTGCCTCACCTTGGCTAACCGAGCCTGCAGCATGGCCTGCCTCTTCTCCTTTAGTCGTTCCCTCTTACTGCGCTGATCTGTTGTCTGAAGGACAAGACGGTTGCAGAAAAAATATATAATTTCAAATCTGCTGATATTGAAAACAAATAATTAGATTTACTGGTTTGGGAAGGAAGCTTTCATGGTTTTTTTGCCACTCAAACAAAAGAACTTGATATCTTAACATAAATTTAAGATAATTACTTATTATGATGGTACATTTTTCCTTCACTAATAATTGAATCTTTTTTGTAACTCGTCTAATCTTCATATCATAAAAGTTTTATGTGTTTGATGCTGGCATCCTGGCCCGGCCCTTTCCATTTTAATAATGAGCAACTCACCTGGTCTCTAAGCATGTCCAGAGTTTCTCTCTGCTTCCTGCGTTGCTCTCCATCCTGAGCGAAAGCAAAGTAGCCCACCCCAAGATCTCGAGCCTCTGACAAAAATAAAACAAAACAAAAAAACTTTTAACTTTATATCTTAACATTGGACAAACATTGGTAAGCAATGGTCAAATGTGTGTGTTTTGATGTGATGCCAACCTTGTGCCCTAATATCCTCATAATGGATCGGTCCAATAGGCCTCTTCATGGCCTCCTCTTCCTCCATCTCCCATTCCTGCCTCTGCAGCTCTCGACGCATGTCCTCTGAGAGTAAGGTTTTATCAGACGGTGCCATTCTACAGTTGACAAGACATTTTACAAAAAAACAATTAAGAAAGAATACAAAACAAAAGCAGTAGAAAAAAACATGCCAAATTTACAATATACTTAATACATCCTCTATGAACAATATTGTAGCAAGGCAATATGTGCAGGCTTAAAATATCTGCCCCTCTAAACTTTCACCTTGTTTATTTTTGAAAATTGAAATAAAAACTAAGAAAACAATCAAAACAAATAAAAGAAAAGCTGTCATATACTTAATGTCATATTCTTGTACCAGAAACTCATCCTAGTGGTACATCTAACTTTTTTGAAGACTTTGATTGTAGTTCATATTTGCATCTCATCCCTCCAGCCTCCCACAAATCTATGTCCATGAACAAAATCCACTGCTGTTTCACATTATTCCCAACTAGCTGCTGATCAAACTTAAATGCTATAATTCACTGAAATAATTACCTTTTTCCTTTAATGTCCTGGTCTAGTTTCTTAAAACCTGGGAGATCTTTCTTCATGCATCTTCGAGATCGTCCCAAAGCATCCACAAAGTCCACCCTTTGAAAAAACAACAGGCATTCAAATATCTACTGTGTATTGATAATGCCGTTATGAATTACAAATGCAATTTATAAATTGTTGTACATGTGATGCCAATTTGCTAGGGTTCATCCAAGTTTATTTTTCTTAAGTTACATATAAATATGTAGAAACTTTATACAATATAGCAACTAAAGTTTATAAAACTAAAATGAGACGTTACCATTCCTCATCTGGGTTCTGGGGAGGAGGGATGGGTGATGACATGTCTCCTTCCTCATCCTCTTTTTCAATCTCCCTTTTTGCATACGTTTCTCTCTTTTTGTCAATAATCTTCTGGGTGAAGTCAACAAGGTACAATCCCTCTGTTTCTTCATCTGATAGAGTACAAGACAAGTTGAGAACAAACTACACTCTGCGGTACATGGAAACATCAGGCAGATCAACCAACTCCACCAACCTGGAAAGTCTCCTTTTGACATCTGATCATAGAGTCTGGCCTTCTCCTCCAGCTTGCGCCTGTTGTGAGAGGGGTAAAGAGTCATCATCTGTTGTGTTTACCCATGTATTCAGACACCAAAATCTCATTTTGACTCACTTTGCTGAGTCGAGAGTGATCTGCTCCTCTGCCAGTTGCTCCGCGTCTTTCGCAGCTCTTGCTGAAACACCTGCGTTTGGTTTACTCCAGACATTAGGTTTCTTTAGGGGTAAATGAAGCAAAGACTGTTAGAAACTCTTGTGTCATAAGAGAAATATATAAACCACAATAACTCTACCAGTACCTTGTTTGAGGATTTTGTTTTGAGTCCAGCATCAAAGTTTTCTTGCCCGAGTTTCTCCCGTTTGAACTGCTCTTGTTTCCTGTACAGTTCAGCTTTAAGGTCTACTAGCTGTAAGAAACAACGCATTGATATAATATAGGTGTATGACTTTCCATTGTCTCTATACTAACAGATGTATATCGGCCTAATAGCTAGCAAGGGTTTAACAAAGTTAGCTAATCTTGTTTTGTTTTTGTCCGTTAAATAGACGTTACACATCCTCACGTAATAACATCCAAATAATTATAACACTTCTTATCAAGTAACCCACGGATGAAGCTGCCACGTCCAATGGTTTCTTCTTTTTATCCATATTTATTATTTTTTCCCTCTCCACAATATAACTGAAGGTTACTATCCTGTTAGCATCATTGGTTAGCATGCACGCATTCTTCTTCGTCTTCGGGTTTAAACCAGCATTATGTCACAACAGCCCCATCTA
>JBBBVU010000003.1:26104094-26125996 GCA_037177055.1 Atherinosoma microstoma
ACTTATGAACAATACAGTCAGCTGTTTTGGCAGCAATAGTGTGTAGAATTAATTAAATGTGAACTTAGAAATATTATTTTCATTTATCTGTTTATTTTGTATTATATTCACAGATGCACATTTACTCATTATCAATATGTTCACACTAGAGTCAGCTTACTAGACACAAATCTAGGCCAATGCAGTAGACTCTGGAAGGCTTCATACAGTGGGCAGTAGACCTGGCAGTGTAGATTTTTAATCCCACCATGTTTTTGAAAACAAACAGTCATTGCAAACACCTGTTAGTTTTTTATCTTGTGTTCTCTGACCTTGTGGTGCCAGTCGGCCACCGCTGGCTCCAGCTCTCTCAGTCCCTCACAAAAACCTCAGGTAAGATACTTTGTGTATTCCTTTAGCAAAATACATTCTATAATTTTATAATTGTGATTATTATAGGACCAAGAAAAATCTAAAACCCTTAAATGTACGGTATCTGAATAGGCTTTTCTGGTAGATTTTCCTCAAAATTTTTGATCTGAAATATCTTGAATATTAAAATTCATATTGTATTGTTTCCCCCTTTTAAAGACAAGGCTGTGTGGTTCCAATGTGAAGCTGAAATATTTCCAAACATGCTTTCTGATCTGTTGGTTTTTATTCAAAGCACAAGGGGAAGGCTCCCAGAGTTTGCCATGGAGGAGCCTAGTCAATCCACAGAGGGCAGCAGCTTCACAGCAGGTGTGAACTATATTCATGACTACAATGAAACATCTCAAATTAAGTCTTGTAGCTTCATCATCTTTCTGTCGTCTTGAGTAGGTAAGAATCCCCTTTGAAATTGGCATCACAATGAGAGAAGATGTCCTTGAATTAGTTCAGCGTGCTGCTTAAAGGGATCCTTCAACACCTGCTGGGCAACTCAGAAACAGGTTTGTCATTATCCTCCATAATATGCGATAAATGGAAAAATAGAAAAATCTTTGTAATATTGATTTTTTTTTTCCCCTCTTGTTTCAGAGAGGCTGTCATTGTTTTAAAGATCCTGAACAGATTTTAACTTTGTCATTTCAATGCCTCGTAATTTCAGCTGGAGTATACCATTATTGTTTATTTATTATCGTTTCAAGTAAAAAATATATAAATTATATTTTAAAAAAACATAGTTACCCAGAATGCAGCTGAACACAATTATAAACCAGAGAAACAACAGCTGTCCTGACATGAAACTGCTAACCAGGAAAATTGGGTTAAAAAAAAAAAAAAAACATAAATCAAAATAACCAATAAGCTCTTTTGGTCACTACGCAGGACTTCACAGATGATTTAACTGGTTAAGCTATCACCCCTGTCTGTTTTTGGTGCTAAAATGGTCCAAATATAGTTGAACATATTTTAATATGAGCATTAAGAGTGCTCTTATGTTTAAATGTAGTTTGAGATCATTTTGTTGAATGATTTCCCCTTACATGTGCAGAGCTGTAGTGAAATAAATGTCTCATTCATCAGTAATATGAACGAGACATTCATTTTAATAAAATCTGAAAGACTGTCTCATATTTAGCTTCCAGCTCACAAATTCAGTCATTTTAATGCTGGAAGCTTCTTGAATTTAACATTGTGATTTTCTTATTTTGTCATATTTGGGCAAGATAATTATAAAGACACCTTAAAAGCCATCCGTTTACCACCTGAATGTATTTCAGGTTTTAGTAAATTGCTTGAGTAATGGCTGAACAGTTTCCTGATGTCCTCTCCCATTAAACTACATTTAAACAGCTTAAAAACTCATTTGTCCTGCAAACATAAAACACGGCTGCAAAACACCTTGTCCAAAACTCACCAACTAGGACAACAGTGTGAATCACACACTGGTCTGATGCTCATCTCTCTTCTGTGATCCACTTTGAAACACTGAACATAGTGCTCTGACCTACATTCATTAAATGCTTAAAAACAAGGTTTTGTAAGGCCCTGCATAATGGAAAACGTATGCATCTCCATATACCTTGTCAAACCCGACGTACAAGAGACACATCTACCCATAAACCACACGGATGACAAATTCTAGTATCCAGAAAATGTTATAAGGTTAATCTTTCTAAAAAATAAAAGGCACTTGAGTCCAATTTGTAAGATGAGGAGGATGGCATCAATGCAGCCTAATGGACCAGCCTCACAGGTGCTTTTCCTCTGCAATGAAGAATCTGCTTTGAAAAACTTCTTTGGAAAATTTAGTTTGCTTCTTCCGTCAACCCTTGTGTTCACACTTATAATACATCAAAGAAACATACCTTAAGAGGATTAAAGTACTTTAATGTCTTCACTGCATAGCAGGTGAACAAACAAAACATCAAGACAAATAAGAACATAAAAAAGGCATCACAGAACCAAATAAAACTTAAAATTTTTGTGAATTAATTTGCATGAACAATGCCCTAAAATACAACAGGATTAGCTGTACCTGTATCAGGATGCAGTTTTACTCCTGTAACTTTTATTCTTTCAAGATCAATTTGTTAGTTGATCAGGCTGTTTAAAATGAGATGGCTCCTCTATCTTCCACCTCCATGGAGGATTTGTCAATCTAAACAAAAAGCTGCAGAAAATATCTGTCACAAAGAAAGCACTGATTCTTTTCTTCCATGCCAGTTTATTTTTTTCTTTACACATCCAACCCTGAAGATCATATGCCATAAAGCTGAGTTGTGTTGTTGCGGATGGTGTCAAGGACAGTGGTCACGTCCTCCCCCTTCAGCCAGCTCAGCTCCTGCAGAATGTGGATGCCCATTCCAGGATGTGAAAACTGGCAGACATTTTTCCTGACCTGTTAAAAGATGCCAACACTGTAATCCACCTTGTTTTGAAGATTATTTCAAGTATTGCCTAAACCCTAAACCTGTGCGAATGTTGTCTTAACAGCTCACAACAAACTTGAAAATGTGCACAGTGTTAAAAGTTCAACACTCAGCATTTAGTGTTCAGGTGATCTAAAAAGCACTTCTCTGTTGGTGCTCATTTCTGTGGGAGTGGCAGCAGCAGTCTTACTCTATTTCTTCTGGGTCCCATTCTAATAATGTACCCTAATATAATCAGTTGCCCAAAAAGTAGCAACAGTGACAGCACCTTTCAAAAAGATTAGACAGTTAACCCAAAAGGGGCACACCACTCTGAAATGGTCAGATAAAAGAGAAGTGAAAATACTCTCATTCAGATTGAAGTCACCCAACACTAGGATATGTACAAGCTAAAACCACAATTTTCTAAAGATCTTTTCATCTCATGGTGTATTTACTCTTACTACTGAGATTTGAAAACATCATTATTCAGTGACTGTAATAAACATGGTAATAATTAATGGCTCAAATGGCAAATCTAACAGCCTATAGGGTCAGTATTGTTATTCAGTGTCTCTATGTTGTAGTGTTTTAGATTTCCTGAGGCTCGGCTCTTAACATACTTGTCTTGGAAGGAAATATGGTGCATCCGTTTCCAACAAAATGCGGTCAAGAGGGATCTGGCGGACAGCATCTCTGGCTTCGGTGGCCCTGGTGTAAGTGATCAGGGCTGTGAAGCCCACATACAAGTTGGGGAACTCTGTCAGGAAGGGCTCAATCACTGGATAACTGTTTGTGAAACAGTGCCTGGAAATCACAAAAGCAACCACAAACCACTGGTTAAATGCACATGAATAGATTTGCAAGTACACAAAGCAGCTCCTTCGACTTCTATATCTGAAGACTCCCCAGATACTGATATTGTCGTCTTTGGGAATTTTTTAAATATGTAAACTTCCAAAGTTTGGAAATAATTTCCCATTAAATCTAATGGAAAGTCTGTGTCAAAACCTTTTACTGGTGCTGCACATCCAGTAAATCTGGATGATTTTCCGTATTAAGCTCCCTGGTGTGCTCCCAAGCCTCCTGAGACCCAGGCTTTTTTTTTTATTTTTATGCATTTTATTCTGTTCATAATTTTTATGGACAGAATTTCTAGGCACAGCCATGGCGTTGAGGGGATCCAGCTTGGTGGTCTCAGGATTGGGTATCGTCTTTTTGCAGGTGATGTGGTTCTGTTGGCTTCATTTGGCCGTGATCTCCAACTCTCACTGGAATGATTCGCAGCTGAATGTGAAGCAGCACCTCTATATCCGAGACCATGGTCCTCAGTCAGAAAAGGGTGGAGTGTCCTCTCCGGGTTGGGAAGAGGTCCTGACCCAAGTGGAGGAGTTCTAGTGTTTCAGGATCTTGTTCACGAGTGGGGAAAGGATAAAGTGGGAGCCTGACAAGCGGATCAGTGCAGTGATGCGGACTCTGCATCGGTCTGTTGTGGTGAAGAATGAGCTGAGCCAAAAGGCAAAAATACAGTTGTGCAAAATGCAAACAGAAAAGATACTCTTAAATCACAGCAAGCTATCTCAACATAAACGATATTCCCTCATTCTATATCAAGTGTGAAAAATTCTCAATATATTTGAGAATCTCGATATATTGCCAAGCCGTACTCAGGAGGCTGGATAAATCCTCCTGTAAAAGCTCTAGTCTGGATGTCAACAGAAACACCCATAATATGCAAAAAGTTACATTTTGGAAAATGTCACAACAATTTTGCTTACACACACACACACACACACTTACCTGTGAATCTTGTATTCTCTAGGAACACACTTCTTCATGATGGCCAGCAGGTCATCATCTGCATCCCTACAGTGGATGACCAGAGGCTTCTGCATGGCCACAGCCAAGCGCAGCTGACGCTCAAACACCTTCACAGAACACAAAGAGGAACACAGAGATCACATTATTATCAGTTGTTCACTTTTCCACTCTACACTAATAATTACAGACCACTTCATGATAAAGGCTGTATAGTTTAAAATGAAGAGTATCTGGATACAAAACTTTATTTATCAAAGAACATATGAATTAATCCTTACCTTTTTTTGCACTGAGGTGTTAGTGGAGTTTTTGTGGGAATAGTCCAACCCCATCTCACCAAATGCCACAGCTTTTGGATGCCTCATTGCCATTAGTATGTTGCGCTCCTGAAAATCTGAGTAGTTTTTGGCAAAATGTGGGTGGCACCCAAATGCTCCCCACACCATGTCTTCAGCCAGCAAACCTTCCCACAGGGCCTCTTTCATCATGATACCCGGGTTACAGAAGTCTGCAATACAGCCACGAAACTTCGGACTAAAGCTGCTCCTGTAGATTTGCCGAAAGTGGCTGAATGTCCCCTTGAAGCCAAGCTTGCCATACAGCATGTCAAGATGGCAGTGTGTGTCTATGAAACCAGCCTGACTGTCCCAGGAGTGACTGGTCCACAAAGGTTCATCACCCAAGGACAATCTTCTAGAAGACAAAGTGTGAGTTGAGGAATGGGGGGAGTTGTGTATTAAAGAGCAGCCATCACTCTGCCTGCGTCGAGCCGAAGAGTTCAAGGAAATGTTTGATGCGCCTCTACTTGAGTATAGTGGCAGAGCATAAGGATCCAATAAATCATCCTGTGCGGTTGAGTGGAAATTCTGAGTCTCAGCACTGAATAAGTTTGAAGGGCCCATGTTTGGTGGGTGAGGCTGCTTGAATGAGAAATAAACTGTCCTCTGTGATGGTGGGAAAGGCAGCCCGGTGTCCTCAGTCGCTGCCTGTGTGACTCCAGTGGCTTCATTAGTGGGCGAAAAGGTGAAAGAGGAAGTTGTGGCATCCTCGGGGCTCAGCAAAGGAGTCTGATATTGTGGGCTGTCCTGTTGAGTTGTGATCAAACAGAAAGCATCTGGAATATCCTCAAGCGAAGGGATGGACGAGTTACAGTCTTCCAGTTCATCTTTCTCTATCAACAAGTCCTGAAAAAGACAAAAACATTCGTTTCCCTTCACTTTGTACACCTCAAAGGATTGATAACAACTGATCTATTTACATTTTTAAATAAGTTTCCTGGTCTTGTCATAAATATTGAAGTTGCTTTCAAATTCCAAAGAATAAAAGAAAATAAGCAAAATTAAGTCACATTTTATCATGGACAATTACAACACGTTCTTAACTTTTTTTTGTAATTGGAAATTAAAACTGATGTTTTGGTTAAAGAGGGACTTACCCTTGCATCTGTTTCTGGCTCTGTGACATAACCTAGAGATTCTGAGGCCTCAAAGATTCGATGGGGAGAGCTCCGATCCTCTTTGAGAGTGTAAATGTCCTCAGACTTGTTGGCAGTTCTGCTTGAAAAGAAGTTACCATCCAAGCTCTCACTGCTGAGAGACCCAGGACTACGTGCTTCTGTATTAGCAGGGGAAGATTCAAGTGGTAAAGGCCCACTTTCAGTGCTAGTCCTGTGGATTTTAGTTGTACTGAGCTTTTTTGTGCTGCCGATAGCTGCAATCAAGGCCATCCTGCAGATAGCTTTCGATCCCTCCTCAGGTGTCCTCTCTTTCTTTTTCAAAATGAAAGCATGAGATGGAGTTGAGTATACTTGCTGACTCTCTGGAGATTCCTGCTGCTTTGGTGATTTGTTCATTGATGTGCCCTGTGCCAAATACAAATAGATCAATATTTCTTTACCAGACACAAATAAGTATTGAGCTTTTACATCTGAAACATCAAGTTAATTAGAAAACACTTTGGATGAACATGTAAAAATGGCCACAACAAAAAAAGCAAGCATGTACCTTTAAAGTCTGAAACATTTCAGAATTTTTCCTAGATAGCTTCCTCAGCTTGGCTTTGCTTGAAGAGGACACACTTTCAGAGAGCACCTCAGCTTTTCTCTTGGGAGTGTCCAGACTTAGAGCTCTAAAGTCCTCAGATCCTGGAGAATCACTGATAGGCAAAGTAATTGAATCTTCATTTTCTGCTTTATTCCAGCGGCATGGTGTGCTTGATCCTCTGTCTCTCCGCTCAGGGTGTGTGGGTGAGGTGACAGTACGTAGCCAGTTAAATGTCACCTTCTTTCTGTTGCCGCTCATGCCCGACATCTCAATCCAAGATTTATTTTTTTATTAGAAAAGAAATTAGCAGATCTGTCCGAGCAGCTCAGTAGTCCTGTGAGTAAAAAGGGAATTTATGAAAGCAGCAAAAAGTGTGGCATTCAATGTTTCATCAATAACATGTAAAATCCCTATCTCATTATCATATATACAGTATGGTTTGTGTATATTCTTAACATTTACTGTACTAAAGGGGGAATTGTTATTTTAATGATCCAATTTCAAAGTAGAATTTAACCGACTTGTATAGCTTAAATGTTGATGCTTTGACTTTTTCAATCAGATTATTCAATAATTTTGCCATTCTTGTCTTCTACAGCATCTTCTATCAGTTTCAAACAACTATACACTTTGGTTAGGTAATATTTATTGCACACAAAAGAAAACCAGGTGTGGTAGCAAACTGTCTCACATATCAGATCATAAGATTTTGTGTTTTGTCACAGTTGTCTTGAATTATTAATAGCCACAAATTTTCATAGCTGCTTGTCGAAATTGTGCCATATTTATATTTAGACATTAAAGAGGCATCACACTTTTTTTTTGCTACAACAGTTGGTGCTTTGCAACTTTTGATTTCTGCCAATATTTGGTAAATAGTCACAACTTTAGATAGATAGATAGATATTATTCTTAAGTCACAAACAGATTAATTTTTTAAGTACCGACTTCAGGCATAACAAATGACTTTCAACTGCCATGACAAATGACTAAATTAATACAAGAACGATCAAATATTTTGATTACTTAAACCGATCCAAACTACTTCGACACTCAAATCGCATTAGCACGACTCGTACATGGATAGTGTCATTCAATTTCATGTATACCAAACGTTGGCAAAAAGACAACTAGAAGTTCAACATTGTTTGCTTAGAAACACATACCTTTGTTTTAGTGATTTTTGTACCGACGTGTGGTAAAATAAAAAGTCTGACCCAAAGTCGTCAGAAAAAGCGCCTAAACTGCACACTTGGTGAAAAAAAAAATGCTTCCGTTAGCGCGTCCGCTTTAAGCTAATTAACTGCTAGCTAGTTTCACTACTTGATTCTAACGGCATTGCAGTTCGTGGCATATGATAGTTAATACCCACACTATTTTAACAAATTTACACTAAATTACTATGAATGTTTGAGTTTAGTTTGGGCAAGCTAACAAAACACGTTTCCCGCAAAACCCTTATCTAATAGGTTGTTACCTTCTCAGTGTCCGCTCAGTAAAAATGGCTGATGCTGTGCAGGAGGTCAACTATCAGTTCACGCGTCTTTCTCAAATATGTAAAATTTATTTTCTGACAACGCTTTACTCAATAAAATATCAAATGCAGGGAAAAAAAATACTTGTGATCGTTTTGACAACCTTTTCTTTTTAAGAAATAAAACAGAACTGTCCACTATATATGGCGGTAATGTTAGTCTTTGACGATTTGAACGTAGCCAGGCAATTGGATCTCGCGAGAACAATTCAAGCTATGGTATTTAATCACTTAAGCCTATATTTGAATTTTTTTTCATTGCTTAAAAATTCTTCCAAAGCAAGATCTATTAACAAGATTATGTAGATTTCCCCTTTGCAATAAAATGTTGCTCAGATACATCCACATACATTCTAGCTGTGGAAAAGATAAATGCAATATTGTCATTCGTATTCCTCTCCAAAATCTCCAGCAACTGGTCTCCTCACTTCCCAGATGTTTACAGACAGTTGTTAAAGTAAGAGTGCCTATTCCAAAAATTTGACAGGGTGGTGGCATCAAATTCAAAATGAGCTAATATTTTCCATGAAATGTTAAATGTCTCAGTTTCAATATCTGAGCATGTTGTGTTCTATTGGGTATAAAATATGGGTTCATGAGATTTGCATCAGGGCTGTGTACTAAGAGAAAACATCTGCACATAACTTGTGCTTTTATTTGCCTTCTTTTTCTAGCATTTTGTGTTCTGTTTGTGGGATGTGTTGCTTTTATTGTGGTGCATGACAACAACTCTACAAATGTCCTAAGGCCAAAGATAAAGAGATATGATCCATTCAAAAGAACGGGTTTAATAATGACCAAATCTTTCCTAGGATGTTTTTTCTTGTTTAACCGGAAAGAATGGCTGCAGCAAAATGTAATCCCATCCCATTTTAAAACAAGATGCATACCTTTTATGTTTTCTGAAAAAGAAAAGATGTGTTGTCCTGCTGCAAATGTTCATTACTAAGAACAAAAGGTTTGAGAGAAAGCCAAGCAAAGAGGAGCACAAGGCACATTTCCTTATGTAACATAATTTTATTTAATTGCTTTGCTAAAGATTTAAACCTTACAAGGAATACAAAAACAAGGTTTGAAGCATGAAAAAAGAAACTGCACTGAATGTATTTAGGTCCAGTAAGGGTAGACACATTAAGTCAGAACATGTCGAAGGCAAATGAACTTATGGTACAAATGTGCATTTAAAGTTAAATTGCGTAAAGAATAAGTTGTGAAAATAATTTTTGCTTTCAGTGCTGGGTCAACAACTGTATCAAAGTCTATACGTTTACGTGTTGCTTCTTGGTTTGTCACCACATGAGAGCTGAACACACAACTGCAGCTGAAACAAGTTATTCATAATCTTACAACCTTGAAATAAAGACTTTCATGCTCAAAAGAAAACACATATTCAACTTGTGTCTTAACAGTTTGTAAGTCAATATGAGCTTTTGTTTAAGTAACATAAGCTGGTCTAAAGGGAAGAGTGGAGTAAAACTGTCAAACTTTTGGTAATCCCAAAAAGGTCTTATAGGCACCCAAGCTGCCTCGTTTACCTAGAAGTGGGAAAAAAAATGAAAAGTTTCAGTTGATTATTGCGTACATGGAGAATTATTCTTCACAGAATCTTAAATTTGATCTGTTACTAGTGATTTGACTGTCAAAAGTGATGCACTAAAGTTGTAAAGAAAAAGCAGTATTTGCTCTTATTTTTTGTCAAGTCTTATCGACTGTCAGAGTACAATCTTAAAAATGTTGAGGCTTTGTTGGTAGAATGTTTACGAGAAGCAGGATAAGCAGTAAGACGGATGTAGGTTAAATATCTCACTCCTGTCATGTGTGAATGTTTCACCAGGGTGATAAATATTCTTCAGGTGCTGCGGCTTGGATCAGTACTTACATGAAGACCCCTTCTTCTCCACGAGCCAGTAGCAGAAGCCCCTCCTGGCACGATCATTGAACACATTCTTATACTGGGGCATGTTTTGAGGTAAGATATGGGCTTTTGGTTTAGCTAATGGAAAAAAAAAATAAAGTGATATAACGGAAAAGCTAATAACTGAATTTGGAAATTGTCCCCATGTCTAATGTGCTACTTACTGTGTGTTCGTACCACAGAAGTAACACGAGCTGCTGTCTCAGTCAGAGGAGGTAACAGGCTGCTTGTGTTGTGCAGAACAGGCCCACCTTTTTTGTTTTTTGTTTTTTTTATAATTTAGGGCACATAATGAATCTGTATCAGAGGCGCATATTGTTTTTGTTATATACTGCACAGTGTGTACTCATTTTTGTCCTCTCTGTACTATAAAATACTTTCTAATCACCTCCTGATATTACATCATCTTTAAAAATGGTGCTTTTCACAGACCTGTTTCCTTCAACAAGGCAGCTGGAAGAGATGCAAGATAAACTGGAGCCTACGTGTAAACAATTAGGTATAGTAGGACATCAATCATTAAAGTTTATGACTTAAATCAATTTGTTTATGGTTCTGTAAATCTTACCATTGCTTTCATTTTGCTCCAGTGATCTGTCTGCAGGTGTGGGAACATGACCGGATGACTCTTTGGCCAAAAGGTTTTGCTGATGAAAAAAAACCAGGACTGTCAACCCAGCAGAACAAATACAGTACATTTGTGTGAAACACAGCGAAAGTTGTCTTCACGCAACAGAGAACGTACAGCTCTCGCCTGAAACGACTCGAGTCCCATGTTTTTTTCTTTGCCCCGGTCTGCATGTTCCTAATATTATTGTGCCCAGCTCAGCTCTTCTCACACACTCGAAGATGTGTTGTGTTTCTGAGTCGCTTAGCAACACGTCTGGCAACAATGCCCCTGCTGTGTAAACTGAATCCAGCCATAATTTTACGAACTGACATGTCATTTGGAACGGGCATCGTAGTGCAGTCTGTATGTAAACTTGTACATTGCATTCGCATCAGTGAGATTCTTCAGCTTGTGCAAATGTTCATACATAAATGTTCACATTTTCAGTAGTATCGAAAGAAATAATAGTACTTTAAGACTGAAAAGCAAACAAAATCTTAAACTTCAATATTGTGTTACTTTAACATGATAAACCTAAAGAATAACTCATTAAATTCAAACTCTGACTGAACTTATGTCATTACTGTAGGTACTATTACTTATTTGTTAAAAGATCTTTCTTCATAAACAGTACACTCTTCATACTCTGTGGTTTTGTCATTACACCCCATTTATGTGTATAATGAGGGCACAATTACATTATTTTTGTCACTCTGGGGTTGTTGCCTTGTTTGCCCCTCAGAAGCTAAGCAATCAAACACAAAAGCTCAATACTTCCAAGACCCTTTCAAGAAGTAACAAATATATATTCAATTTATTAATAATCATAAATAAACAATAGAAAGATATAAGAAACAGTGGAAAATGGATAGCAGGTGAACTAAAGAGGGAAAGAATTAAAAAAGCAGGGAAATATAAAGAATAAGCTCTTCAGTCACAGTGTTTTACAGCCTGATGTTTACCTCTTAAATCTTTGTATCCTTAGTCGGAAATCAGTTACAAGATAAAAATTCATGAAAACCTCCCCGTTAGAAGTAGTCTCACCATGTTTCTGCTCCTACTCAAAATCTTGAAGTAAATGTAGGATCATTCTGAACACCATAAAGTTTTCTTAAATTTAACTTGTAACTGCAACATGTCTAAGTGCAAAATTAAGAATGTACTAAGACATAACAATGTACATATGTTTAGTGGTACTTTATAACATTACCTAAAACAATATCTTACTCAAAGATGAAATAGATTTTTCTCTTTTCGTTAAAGCCGCTGATTGAACACGACGACCAGGCAGCAGGTCAAAGCCAGTCTTCTTTTCATCAAATGAAGAGCTGTGTCTCATCCATGACGCGACCCCAATATTTTAACTTATTTTACAAGTTTTTTTTTCAGTCTTTGCTGTTTTTGAGTATGTAATAAAGTATTGCTGTCTATATGTGATAAATATCCATCCAGTTGTATGCCTCATTCCTCCTGGTCTTGGATCCTTTCCAAAAGATGCTGCTCTACACGCTGGTTCATCCGCTGGAGATCTTTCAACAAACTGGGCTGGTCTTCGAGCTCCTCGTGGAGACAACGTGCTATTTCGAGCCTCCTGTAGTCCTCTGGTCGTACGAGGCGGCGAATAGTATGAAGGGCACGATCCTTGAGGCTGTCAACTGTGTAACCCAAATAAAAAAAAAATCAAAGCATTAGAAAACCAACACTGAAAATATGGGTTTATTTCAAAATTTTATTACTTTTATTATTTTTTCTTAATCTTTAACAAAATCAAAAATTCACATTTTCAATCAATCGAGACATTATCAAGCTTTAAAAAAAAAGGAAGAAAAAAGAGGGAAAATCAGTGTGGATTGATGGTAAAATGTTCACTGCAAGATCTAAAGAATATGCTGTGAAAAATGTGTTTTGGTAAAAATCATTTTTTTGCGTATGCATGTAATTTAGTGTTAGCTGGAGCACCACAAACAGCTCTATATTTCATAAAGATGTCGTAGAAGAGTTTAAAAATATATATATATATATATATATATATATATATATATACACATATATACATATACACACACACACTACCTCCATTACCAGACAAGACGCAAGATAAATGGAAATATACTACATATTCTAGTAATGTTTTCCTAATAAAAATGGATCAACAAGTTTGACAGCCATTCAAAGCGTAATTTTACTTTTTCAATCTACAAGACTTAAACATGCTCAGACACATACTAACAGGAAACTAGCCTATGACACATTAAAATCAGAAATGTACATCATAGAAATATTTCAGGTGGTTTGATTCATCTTACCTGGTAAAGTGATGTTGACAAATACATCCCCACCCTCTGCTGGTTTAGGAAGAAACAACTCTTTGCTGTTCACCCTCAAAGGCTCATCAGTCATTGCATCTCTGAACATCCATGGGTGACCTAGTAAGAAAACATGAATATTAAATACACGTTTTTTTTTTTTAAAGAAGCATTAGTTACGCAGCCCACTAGTCCTGATAATTCACAAAAATCTGTATTTTGTTTCTGTTAACTGCAAATCAAAGCAATCAAAGGCAAAATAGCATGGGTGTATAAAAAGAATGTGTTAAAATTTGATGCTTCATTAACCATAAATTTAAATGTGAGGTTTTCAGCAGCTAGGCTGAAAGCAATGCTTCATCTCAGAATCTGTAGTGGTACAGGAGTCGGTCGTTTAAAAAATTCGGTTGAATCAATGTAGGGGTAGACTTTTCTGTAAGACCAGTGTTGTTGTAATTTACAGTTTTTTATGATATAAATCTTCTTTTGGACTAAAACTTATATACACACACACACACACATACATATATATATATATATATATATAATGGAGGAAAGGGTTGCTCACCTACGAAGGTGGTTATTCTTCGTCCTGTTCCTGGCTGTAAATCATCATAAGCCCGAGGAACACCGCGATAATCTATCCACAATGGCCGCACAACACGGGGACTACGGTTGCAAAATATAGCATTGATGGGAATCCGACTATTCAGGGACCGTACCAGAGGAAGTGACTGCTCTCCTTCTTGAGGCATTGGTGCTAATAAAGACACCTGACACTAATCGGTACTGCAGATATTAGCTTAGTAGCTAACAGGCTAGCAGCTAACTCACTTTTTTGCCTGTTATCGCTGGAAAACCCTCATCGAAATGAGAAATGTTTCAGTTTATAAGTTACGGTCGTTTAAGTAAAAACAACTTGCAAAATCCTCAATAATAACGCGTTGGAAAAACTACCTCTGACTATTTCAACTCCACAAGTCTGTTTATTTTGCTTTTCCGGTAGAGAGCGACGCCGAACTATTCTCTACTGTGATTGGCTCAGAGAGGTGTGACGACATTTTGGGCTGAAGACGTGCGTTTCATACGTGCTCAACGTGGACTACACACACATTAAAAAGAACAACGCCAAAAGTCCATTCTAAGATTGAGAAATGAGAGACAAATTTTTTAAGTGTAAACTGTAAAACTGAAATAGATATTTTGTTAATGGTTTCGCTCCAAATACAGAGCAAAATAGGTCGCTGTAAAGGTTTCAGCTAAAGCTGATTTCAAAAGGGTACTCAAAAGAAAAAGTTGTGAAGATCTTTCAGAAGCTTTGCGCCTATCTTTGTGATGGCAATTAATCTGTGGATAAAGCTTAGTTTATAATCGCGACTATATAAGGTCGATGCACCTGCAGGTTTATCATTTGACCAAATGCTAATTTACAAAACAAAAGTTGAAAAAATAAGTTAAAGTAACGGACTTGCTCGGTCCTTCTGACTCAGGTAGCCTACTAAAGACTTTACATATCAACACTGAGGCATGTGTTACTATCTATGTGCTACAGGGGTAGTTGGTCTGAACAACTCTGAAACCTTTCTGGGTTCAGGGACACTGAGTAGTCAAATTATTAATGAGAGGAAAGATTAATGAGAAAATAACATTATAGAACAAATAAATAATTGAAGTTAACAAAGAAATCATGGAATCCATTTATAAACCATGTGTTCTAAACTTTTGACTCATCAGCCACCTTTGTCAGATACCAGCTGAACACACTTGTAACTTTCTTTGATACCCCAGTGTTTTGCTTTTATGCAGACAGATGTTTGCATGAAGGTTCAGGAAAAGGTTGATTAATATCTTTCAAGAATTAACCAATCACCGTTGCTGCAAAACAGCTTGTTGTTAACCCATTTCTTGTTCCTTGAAAAAGGCCTTTTTCTATCATTTTGGAATGTACATTTTATAGGGGGCTTTAAACTTCTGGAAGTTCACCATCACTTTCCTTTGCACCATTTCCAGCTACTTATTGAACTTGAACTGCTTGAATTAAAATTTTTAAAAATGGAAAATTTGAGATGTTGTAAAGCTCTTGACCGGTATGAAAATGAGCAGGTAACTGTAAACTGTAAGCTGCTCTTATAAATATAATTTACTGCTACAGCTACCAGAGATCTCTGTGAATTAAGTATTTTACAAAGTTGTTTGTCCTGACCTGGATTTTTTTTCATTTATTATTGCCGTTGGTTTGAGTGGTGAAGTTGGGTAAACTCTTTTTAGAGTCTGCGTATTTCTGTGCAAAACCAATGATTATCCATGCTATCCAATATAATTATGAAGTTTTCCATCGTGTGGAAAATTACTTCAGCTAACGTCCATCCAGTAATAATTGTAAGTACTCGTATATTTCCTTAAAGCCTGTCGTCACGGATGTAGCAATTCCATCATCAGTAGAATGCATCAGACCCAGCCTTTAGGCCTAATGATGGTGGGCTCCACCCACTTTCATTCTCACATAAAAAGCTGGAGGCGCTCAAGAAGAGGTCATGCAGAGCAAGAGCAGGACTTCCCAGTCTACCAGCTTATTTGCAGCTGGTAGACTTCATTAGAGCCTCACCTTTAGTATCTAATTAAAGGAAAAAAGAAATCTCTATAGGTAGGTAGAAATTAAACGCTTTGCTGAGCCTTAATATGCTGCTTTTACTTATATCTATTATTTTAGTGAATAAAACATTTCTAACGGTGGGCTACAAGTTCTCATTATTTTTTCCTTTGGAAAATGTCACATTTTGACAGTTTAATTCGACTTTCTGTGCTCACAGCTTAGACTATGTGCTGGCAAATATAAATTCTGCCACAAACCAGACAAAAATGTATCCCCTGAATGACAGCAGTTTTGTGGATGCGGAGGATGTACCGAGAGATGAGAGTCTGGCCAAGGTGGAGATCGCGCTGCTCAGTGCCATCTTCGTAAGCGCCGCAATCCTCAACACCGCCTTGATGCTCGTCCTCTGGAGACAGCGCAAGCAAATGTCCAGAATGCGAGTCTTCGTCTTCCACCTGTGCCTGGCTGACCTGGTGGTAGCCTTTTTTCAGGTGTGTCCGCAGCTCATGTGGGACATCACAGACAGGTTCGTCGGACCAGACTTTGTGTGTCGCCTTGTGAAGTACCTGCAAGTTCTTGGCATGTTTTCTTCGACTTATATGATTGTGGTGATGACAGTCGACAGATACCAAGCTGTGTGTAACCCGATGGTGAAGTTTCAGCGCACACGCAGAAGACTGAACATCCCCGTTTGCATCGCTTGGGGGGTTTCCATGCTGGGCAGCTTGCCACAGATTTTCATATTCTCTCAAGTAGAGGTTGCACCCGGTGTGTTTGACTGCTGGGCTGAATTCATCCAGCCCTGGGGGCTGCAGACTTACATCACCTGGACCACGCTGGTCATTTTCATTTTGCCTGTTACTGCAGTTGTTGTTTGTCAAGTACGCATCTGCCGAGCCATCCAAATCAACCTTTACCAAAAAACTCATAAGCAAGGAGGCGTAAATGTCCCTGTTCCATCCAGAGCCAGCGGAGTGGCTGGCATGTCCAAGGCCAGGGTGAAGACACTGAAGATGACAGTGGTCATTGTACTGGCTTATATTGTCTGCTGGGCTCCATTCTTTACAGTCCAGCTGTGGTCTGCCTGGGATACACACGCTCCAAAAGAGAGTAAGTTTTTATAGGGTGCTTCATTTAATCAAACTGTACAGTAATTTTTTTTTTATTGAATTTTCTCTGTTTAGAATTTGCCTCTCGAAGGAGTGCGCATTTACGCACAAACAATAATGAACATGAGTAAGACATTTTCTTGCAAAAACATGACACTTTGCACTTTTTTTTATCCTCCAGCTGCAACTTTCACCATCCTGATGTTGCTGGCTAGCCTGAACAGCTGCGCAAACCCCTGCATTTATCTTCTGTTCAGTGGCCAGCTTCCGAAGAAGCTGGTGATGCTCCTGTGCCGACGGCATTCTGACTGCAAAGATTCAATTCACGAAGAGGCGACGCTTGTCAGCACTTTGTATGTGAGCTTCAAAAACATCTCTGAGCCCAAATAATGGTAACACCATGCTTGAAAGAAGAAAACTCATAAGGTAAAGCGGTGGAGTCTGCGCTCCAATACGACTTGATTCGGAGCGCTCTTTGCGTTAGACGGAGAGGTGAAGATTACGCAGGTTCTTTGACATTTGATTTTTTTACCGCATGTCATCGAATCCGTTGCCATACGCATCAGGAATGATGGACACAAGTGACAACTAGACTCCAGATGCTGAACGCTGACTGAGGAGGAAAATGGGTTTTATTAAGCTGTATCCTTTTGGAAAGGATCCGTTAAAGACTTATAACATCTGGTATCGTGCCATCAAACTGTTTGGACTACATTAAGAAATTTTTATGTGAAAGAAATTGTTCCTCACATGTCAAACTGGATTTTGGATCAGAATTTAGGTAAATATATGTATTTTCAGTGAGAGAGAGAGAGAGCTATGAGTGACTGAGAAAAGAAAGTAAAGAACAAGAAGAAATCCCACTAATTATGTTACAACAAATTAGTCCTTGGAGTTGATCTCAGAGACATAAGGTATGTTAATTGTTGCATCTGGAGGCTCATTTTCCAAAGAGCTGTTACAAAAGAAAGAGCAAGAACAGCTGTCTTTCCATGAATGTAGGAGATAAATCATCCCCTGCAGACAAGATGCTTTGAATGTGAACATGTTCCTGCCTCTGAAAATTGTATTGTAACATGTTTATGTGAACAAGTTGTGTAAATGTTCCCTGTGGTGAATAACTGTTTTGACTGACTCAACGGAACAAGCATATACTGTAATAAAGTCATATTGTCGCCACTTTCTTGTCTTATTCTTGTGATCTGAAAATACACATACTTTACAGTGTATTCGAGGGTAAAATGGATTTTATAACTTGCCACAATTAATTAATCTGCTGTCTAAATAAGGATCATGTTGTCTACACTGGGAATGTACCTTTCTCTCTCTGTGTATTACCCAGAGTCAAACAAGCTGTATGTCACACACAGTGTGCACATTATCTGCAGGTCAACAGAGTGATGAGGAATTTTCATGCAGCATACCAGAGGCTGACAGCATGAAAAATGTTTAAGTTTAACTAGTTTCACACACGAGGAATGTACCTCATTTATTTTCTGCAGAGTAGTCAAGGTAACAGGCTTTAAGGTAAAATATTTCTGATCAAGAATTTGGATTATACCTAAAAAATAGTCACCAGGCATTGATGCTTTTCTGCCGTTATTTTGAACAGTAACAAAAACTGATGTTGTATTTCTGGTCTGGTCTGGTCTGGAGGCAGGTCATTATTGCCTGCAACCTGTATGATACAACAGATATATAGTTATTATGAGTAGAGAGAGCCTAAATAGAAAGGCTTGTTAGTTGTTGTCACCGTGGCAACAATCTGAGTTTCATCTGAGCAACATGAAATGACTCAGTGCCTTCACAAACCTTTGAATCCAAAGAGACCTGCAAAAATGTAGCGCTGCTATTATCTTTCTGTTTTAGATGGTATCTGTTTTTAAATTATTATTCTTTCCTAAAAGAAGAACATCTCAAAAAACAACCTCTTGGGCGACTGAAAATGGACAAACATGCATGTAGATGAGAATTTCCTGTGATAGTCACAAAAAGTTGTTTTTAGTTGAGGAATACTCTTACTATACAAATCAGAGCTTAAGGTTAGTTTAGAAGTTGAGGAACAACAACAACGATAAAAAGATAAAATGGGCATACTGGAGGGCAGTCTGCTCCCAAACGATATTGCCCTGCATTTTGTTTCCTTGTAAACATCCACATTCATCTTTAGGGTTGTTGTGGTGCTGTACAGAGGTGGGACCATGGTTTTATTATCAAATGATGATGATGAAAATTAACATTAAGTGAAGTCAAGACTTTTAATAATCCACTCTGGCAAAGACAGGTAATTGCATTAGACAGTCACAGTAAGCATGTTCTGCTGTCTCCACCTGTAAGGTCTCTCACAGGAAAAGAGCCCATGTTTGACAAACATTTCCAATTGTCATCCAAGTTCTCAAAGAACAGCACAAGGAAATGGGCAAGATTGAAGATAAGAAACTAAGTCGTCAGCTGAGCAGAGCAGACAAATGTCACATAAAGCTGGCATCCCTGAGAAATTAGAATCTGTCCAGCAGCACCATCACCTCAGCGCTGGCACTGAAACTCTGGGACCTGTGACTAAACTAAAGATAAGAGACTCACCAGAACCCAAAAAAGAAACAAACTAAACATAAATGGGGTGGTGGGAAATGGAGGCAGGCGCTCTGGGCTGATGGTTGCAGAGGGTCTCAAGGAAGAGAGTCGGTAGGCAACATGTGGAGCATTTAGCTTCTTTTACAAGTGGGTTGGGTTGAACTTTTTTCCGTTATGCCCAGTATTTATTCTTTTCAACAATTGAAAATCATTAAATGTCCAGACATGACTCAATGTATATTCAACATCTCCTTAATCTTTATGTATATCAATATTCATTTTATCCCTCTATCAATTATTATTTTTGGTCAAAACAAGATTTAAATGGTTACTCAGTTTTCAACCAATTGTTAACCTGGGACATGTTCATTTAATACACACTTGTGGAGTATACAATTTTAATTTATTTTCACTCATTTTCCTGTTTCAAGTGATCTTTTTAAAATGCCTAACACATTTTTAAAAAATCCAATGTTTTGCAGATAATCAAATATTTCATTGGTTTATTTTTAGAAGTCGTTCATTGAGATATAACTAAATAAAAGATTACATAAGACCAAATAATGCATCACCCCTATCTTCTGCTTTTCTTAGAAACAGGAACACTAGCTGTAATTGACAATAATGAAACATAATATGCACTTGCATTACTTAAACACAAACACATGCTCACATGCTCACATGGAACAACTCATGTACAGTAGCATTAAATCTTACATCATACAATATGGAGCATTGCCCACGTGGTGGTGACAGCATGGTGAGCAAATGAGCCAACAGTCAGAATCATATAGATTATTCCATTGTAATGGAGCTGTATTCTGTTTTACTTTCCATTTATCAAAAGATTTTTGGTAAGTTTTGTTCTTTTTTGAGAATGTAGCTTAAAGTTTGTATAACAGAAAACTCTACATAAGGTACTTACAAAAACTATTTCACAAAAGTAAGGAGCTAAATCTCAGAGAGATTTCCACGTCAAGAAATAAATGTCACTGTTTAAAAGAAAACAACAAGAAGGACATGTAAAAGCATCAAGATGGTCAATTCAGGATAGAAACATGATGTCATAATGGCTGCTGTAAGGGTGTCAAGTTGAATTTATTAACAAAGTTTAAAATAAAGTTGATCAAATTTCTGTACACTCAGAATAAATCAAACAAAACAAATGGAGCAGGTAGAAAACAATTAGAATGGCAACTAAAAACCATTTAAAAAAGTTAAAAAATAAAATGAATGGCACAGTCATACAAAGAAGTTTTTAAAATAAATAAATAAATAAATATATACTATAAAAAATTTTTGAAAACTTACTTAAAATGCTAAAGAGTGCAATAAAAAGTCTTGGAATATTTATTTTCAGGATCAGACCCATGTGCTTTAAGTTGGAGTGGTTCCTTAGAGGTATTTTTTCAGGTTGGGGGGTGCCCGTTACTTTTTTCAAATTTTACTGTTATTATTCATTCATATTTGGTGATGGTAAGCTATGTGTGTAGCCACAGCTGCCCTGGGGCAAACTGACAGAAACGTGGCTGCCAATGTGCGCCAACCTCTGACCACCACCGAACATTCATATGCATTCATACACCAGTGGTGTTAACACTGGAGGCAAGGAGGGTGAAATGTCTTGCGCAAGGACACAATGACAGTTGACTGGGGGGAGCAGGATTCGAACCGCCAACCACCGCCCCTATGACATTAAAGACTAACTGAGCAGCAGCTCTCAGAGCTGAGAAGAGCAACATCATCTTATCTGTTTAAATTTTCTTTTCCCCCAAATCATCTTTGATTTGAGAAAGTAGTGGTAATTATTAGTGGTCATTGGGCCCCTGAGCAAGGCCCCCCAACTGGTCCCCTGGTGCAGAAACATGGCAGCCCACTGCTCTGTGGTAAATCTAGAGATGGGTAAAATGCAGCGCTTAATTTCCAAATTGGGATTAATAAAGTATAATTGATCCAAATAGTTCCTATGATGAAAAGTATTGAGCACTTTGAGTCGAAATGTGCCGCACTGCACTTCTTCCATGTGCCGAACACCCTTCAGCCAATGAGAAAACTCCAACTTTGCTAACATTACGCAATCACTCAAAGACACATCCTGTATTAGTAGAAGCAAAAAAATTGGTCCCGTCAAAAAACAGCCTGGATAGTCTCAGAAAACAGAACATGAACAGCACACTAAGTCATACTGTGGGTTATTGCAACCCATCTTTTATTTGCTGTCATATGTCATTTCAATTTTTTTTTTCAATCATACAAAAAAATATGAATCCACAAAAATGTCACAAAATTTGCCATGAGGAAGTGTGTCATTTATATGTAATGTCACTGGATTAGGGTAATCTCCCCACACAATGGAAATGAAAATAAGCAAACCCCTATTGACTAGCACTGATTTGTGCATCCTTACTTATACACTCCTGAACAAAATCTTAAGACCAGGGAAAAAAAGTATAAGTATTTGCATTTTTCAATGGTGGCACATCACCAGGTTGCAAGCAGGGCTTTAAAATGCAAAAAGAAGAAACAGGAACAAGTGTCAAAAAGTTTAATGAATCCAATGTATTGAAAACTGCATTTAAACT
>JBBBVU010000003.1:26163613-26174473 GCA_037177055.1 Atherinosoma microstoma
CCAAACCCATGAATATACTAGAAACAAGTGTCAGATTGATGTCCACTGTAGTGGACACTATGCACCAAAGGGTTAAAGGAGCATTTCACAAAACAAAGAGCCAAAACATTCAAATCAGTGACAGGAGAATTGTTTCTGCACGATGCAATGCTCTGCTGATCTTCATGTAGTGCTTCTTCTTTTACATTAAGACTTGAGGACCACCAGAAAGAGCCTAAAACATGCACCTGGACTTCAAATTCATGGCATTTAAGTCTAATCAAGCATCAAAGGGATGTCCCAGAACAAAATAAATCCCCTGAGATGCCTCCCCTACAGTTTCTGTGTGCCCTAATGGATTATAGCTCTGTTGGAGGTGACCAACACAATACCTGGCAGGTTGTTGCAGTGTTGTGGTTGATTTATGTATATTTCACCACCACCTCTTTTTATTTCAAAGTCTTATTTTCTTACGTCTGTCAGCTGACAGAAGGTCTGTCGCCCACTGCGATCATGAATTGTCTTTATGGCAACGGGCAGCTTCACCGTGTCTCCTTCAGGAATCCAAATGCCCTGTGAAGTACAGAAAGCAAAGAGACAGGTTCAGAATTTGCTGAATGAAAATCAAATGTGCAAGATGAGCATTGTACAGGAAACTGACAAAATAATAAGTACCTTGTGGACGGATCCAAAGACTCCATTACCAAGCAGCTTGATCTTACGCAGATCTGTGGGTTTCAAGATTCGGGCATGGACTTTTTCTTTCTCTTCCAAAGGCTCAAAATTCTGTTGGCACACATAATAATGTTGATAATGAGAATATAGCTTAACACTGACCCAGCATCAGCCTAGCAGCACTATGAAACATAAAGCAGAATTGCTGACTGACTTCTCCACTCTCCATGTATCTCCTCATAGCCCGCTTGCGCCGGATTGCGAGACCTCGTCGGTACAGAACAGTCAAGACGAAAATAGAGAATGAAACAAAGACGAAGGCAATCACTCCCAATACGATGCCTGTGGTCGCTTGTCTAATGACAGAAATGAAAAGCAGCATCACACATTCAGATCTCGAAAAAGAATCAAAATCTCAAAGTAAAATATGTCTGAATGAGAGAAGTGTTTACCCAGAAATGTATCGGGAGGACAGTCCCACACAGTCCCTGATTCCTGGTCCAGTACACCTGAATACAGATCCCAAATGTTGGTCAGCTTTAGAGAGAATAGTGTACGTGTGTACCATCCTAAGTTTTTGTTCATTACTCACCCTTGGGTGCAGTTGATGTGGCATGGTTCACAACGGCCCTTCTTGTTTGGGTATTTAAAGATGACTCCCTCTCCACCCATCACGCCCTCAGGACATGAGGAGACACAATGTGGACCATCCTGCAGGCTAGCACATGCCACACACTGATCTGCTCCCTTGACCGAAAAACAATAAAAATAAAGATAAGCTGTCAGATCAAAGCACTTAAGAGAAATAAACTGCTCTAGTAGACGGACATGCAGATGTCACTAGGGGGCAGCAGTTGGCTTTAACCAAAAGTTACTTCAACTGTTAGGAACTAAACCTTTTAAGACATATAAGTGTTCATCTGGCCAATAGATTTTAATGGGCTGAACCTTGTTACGAGACAATTAGTCATCAGAGAAACTCATACCGGGCCCCTGCAGGTCTCCTTCCCCTCTTGGACCTTACACTCAGGGTGACAGGGCAAACACTCCCCGGATTGAGTAGCAAACTCCCTCTTCTCCCTGCATTCAGAGTAAAAAGTCAGTCTGACACTATCAACATCACTCACATTAAATAACATTGGCTAATTATTTTCTCATCAATGATCTTGTGCTTTTTCCGGGAAGACTGACCCAGTTAAGAACAAGCAGTTCGGCACACATGTCCCTCCCCGGCTGTACTTCTTACAAGAAACACACTGATCTGGCCCGGGACCCCAGCAGCCATCAGACGAACACAGAGAATCGCATACGTGGCCTTCATTAGCTACACGCACAGCAGAGGAGAGAGAAATGAATTTGACGATGTACCATCGTCCTTAATGATGTTAAGAAAAAAGTTAAAAACCATTACTCACAACAATCAGCTGGCAGTCGGTTGTCTTTGATGTTGATGTGCTTCTGCTTCTGCTGACGGGAGTTTAGGATACGGGTCCAGTTCACAGTCTGGTAGTAGCAGAGATTCTCGTTCCCTGTGATGTACACTCCACCATCATTGATTCTCCGTAGCGAGCGTAAGCCAAGGGAGGTCAGGGATTTGATCCTCATCACCAGGAGAGCGTAGCCTCTGAAGCAAGAGACAAGCAAGTCAGTGCAGGATAGAAAGGCCTGACAGAAGTAACTTTGTTTTGAAAGTGTATAAAAACGGATTGAATGTTATCGACCCCTGAATATTTTCATTTGAAAACCATAGAAAAATCCCGTCTCACTTTGATTTTCTTTTTCCACACATGCAAATTTAAGTTTTGCAATTTCAAAATCATGCTATGGAGCATTTTTTCAAAGGTTACAAATTCAAAAAGAACGAAATTAAGTTTCTTGAGTTGCTCATTTGAACCTCAAAAGACAAGACACCAGCTTAAATAATTATTCTTGGGTCTAAGAGTTTTCATGGGTGATTTAAAGTGTCTTGCACAATTTGAGGAACCCTTTTTTTTGTATCTTGCATTTGTTAAACCCTTAAAAATGTAATATGCTTTTCAAATTGCAAAACGAATGTCTCTACATACTGAAAATTTAAAAGAGAAATACATCTAAATAAATCAAATAGGTTCAAATTAGTTTTAGAGTTGAATATTTCAGTGCAGCCGTAGGAATTTTGTCAACATGACATAAACTGTAAGTTGGGATAAAATCTCATTATCAAGGCAACTCTTGATTCCACAAAACACAGCAAGACTCCCAGATTCCACAATTTAACACCCAAATACTTTAAAAAAAAAAGAATTCTAAAAAGAGCGTGCAAAAACAGTATGCAGACTTATTAAAGATATATGCCCACCACCACAAAATCCCAGTACGGAAGCACTTTGAAGATGAACTAAAATCGGTAAGACAGAAAAATGAGCATGTAACATTTACTGTACCTTTTACTTCTCACTCCCCTAAACAGGGTAAAAATGTCACATAAGAAGGAAGTGAAGAGATACAGACACACAAAAAAATGATCAGATTCATACCGGTGAAGGTTTAGAGTGAACTACAACATAACGTGACCTCGACTGACTGGAGACAAAAAAACAAAGTAACTTCAAAGAGAGAAAAAGAAATAAAAGCTCACTTGTAAAGAGTTCTGCCTTGAATTGTTTGGAGGTTGGAGAAGACTGACAGGTCAGACATGCTTTCAGGCCACGACTGGATACTGAGGATATCTGACAATAGAGACATTGTGTTTATCAGATTCCAATTACCATGATGTGACACTAACAAGAAAAAAACAACCTCCACATAGTTTAATAATCGACTGACACTCACCTGTGATCTCCTGGACAGTGTTGAAAATTTTGAGTTTTTCTGGATCGAGAGCTGGTATGCCTTCGTACTTATCACTTTCAGGAAACAGAGACAAAGTAAACATCTATAGCAAAATAACATACTTTGAAACATAGATAAAAAAAAATACATTATGACCTGCTAGTCATAGTATAACCTGCACTATACTTTATAAAAAGGACTATCAACTACTACAAGAAAGAGTTGTATTTACCCTTCTATTCCTGTCACCAGGAAGTGCAGACTGCCCTGGATCTTAGTGCAGTTTATAAAACTGTCTATGTTATTAGCATCAACGGTTTGTCTGGTCTGACTGCCAGTGCCATGGCATGCTGTAAGAAAAATGAAGAAGAGAAAAGAAAATGTAAAGAAAAAAGAATTAGAATGACACATTTGTTAGGGTTTCGTGGGCAAAAAGGAACAGCTAAACAACATATAAAACCAAATGCAAAGTCACATCCATCACCACCTGCTACATATTGTAGAAATAGAGATAAACTGTAACTCTAGTTGTACATTGTTGCACATTACGTTGAAATAATTTTGTATTCCAACTTTATGGGCAACAATCAGGCAACAATGTATTTCAGATTGTACATTTGACGCTGTTTAAATAGTTGGGAATACCTTTTGGGCAGAGTCCTACACAGGGCTCACATCGCTTCACTCCGTTTTTCTCCACTTCCATTTTATCTGATGGACAGTTGCTCACACATGAGCTGTCGTCCACCACAAAGTTTGCTGTTCAGAAACAGAAAGATTATGTAAACCATCACAAGGCAGTGCAGTGCAGCTGCGGCTACATTGAACCTTTAGTAAATCTTTCTAGCAGTTGAACAGCTGGAGCTTTATGGAAAGCAAACATAAAATCTGCATTCATATAGGAAGAACAGTGGCTGTTTCTATATGAGTGTCTGTGTATAGTTGGGGGGGGGTGGGGGGTGGGGGGGACTCACCAGGGCACTGGGCAACACAAATAGAGCCATACTGGTACTTTGCATTGGGGTTGGGCTCCATTTTAAATGCATGCTTGTTGTAGATCAGAGTCTGGGGACACTGAGGCACGCATGATCCCGAGTTGTTGAAGTTCTTACAAGCCTGTGAATGCAACACACTGATAAATATAACAGATTTTTTAGACATTTTACGATAAGGAAAGCGATACTTTCTTTCTGGGCACAATTAGAGGTAACATGAAGGGAAGTTTCCAGGTGAGACACAGACCTGGCAGTCACCTCTTTTGTGGGTATATGTCAATCATCTATAAGCTCACTTTGTCATAATGCAATATTCTGCTGAGAAAATCTGCATCCTGGCATTCCCATGATGTCACCTCCCTATATACCAACTGCACTCCCCTTCAGTGGCAGCCTCCCACTGCAAGACTGTAAATGACCACATGATAACAGTTTAAGAAGGACTAAAAAAAAAAAAAAACACAGCAGAGTCTATGGTGTTTGCCCGGCCTCCAAACTGATGAGACCTGCCTGATGCCATCTTTAATAGGCAATTCCAATTTACAAAGATGCCACACTGTAAACCAGAGTCCAAAGCCTAAATTGTTAACTTCCCACTGCCATACACACCCGGACACTCTCAGATGGACTTTGTTAAAGTCCTGACTGGTTTGAGATCCTTTGGTGATTTATGCATGTCTTTTAAAGGTCAAATTTATATGATGTAGATGTAGATCTAGTAGTACAGAACCACCATGTGCATGTTTACATACAGTATTTACTAATATTTTGGAAATGGCATGTGACAACACAACCCATGATGAAAGATTATGATTTCTTCTGATATTTCAATATGTCACATAAAATTGCTTTAATTAAATTCAGTGAGATCACGTAAGTTTGTAGCCTACTCCTCCAAATTCTTTAACTTCAGTTCATTTAGATGCCCTTTTCTGTAAGTTCAGTAATTGCCCTGGGAACAGATAGCAAGAGTGAAGACAGCAACGTGTACTTTTTTATATACTGTACATGTATATCAGTAATGGTGACAAAATCCTAAAGAAACTTCATACTCACAAAGCAGTCTGTATCAAGGGAGCCCGTGCAGCCTCCAGCACACTCACTATGGCAACATTCACTCGGATTTCTACCAAAGCATCGGCCGTTACACTGAGGAGCGCATATTGTCTTTGTCACTGTAGGAGAGGGGAGTATGTTAATCTATCACAGCAATGGCAGCAGCTGGAAACTGGGGCAGAAATGTGACATATAAATGCCATTAATATTAATTAAAGTTCAAGTTATACACAGAAGTTCAAAAACATCTTCATCAAAAGACTTAATTCTTGTATTGCCCGAGACTCATTTCTCCGGCATCTTTAAACCACCTCGGGACACCTACTGCTTTATAGGTCTGTGTAACTGCATGGTCGGTGAAGCGTGTAAAGACAAAGGTTTGATGTTACTCACAAATCTGGCATGTGTCATTTCCTGGTCCCCAACAAGGCACGTCTCCACATGCTTTATCGCAAGGCTCTGGAATATTAATCTACCGTCAGTAAATGCATCTTTAAGTAAACATAAGTCTGAAAGCAATATTCACATTCTCAAAGGCACTCATGTTAACCCATACGCTGAAACAGTTATTGCTCACTAAAGTGTCACCTTGTTCTGCTGAGCTGCAGCCAAAAACAGTTGCACTAGAAATGATGTATATGTGCATATACTGTAACTATTTGTGCTCATATATTTATTTATTACACTTCAGACTCACTTTCAGGACCATTGTCTTCAATCTTTAATCGAGCTGTTCCATCCTTCACGATGTCCAGCCAGTTCACCTGCGGAGCGTAGCTCAGGTACTTATTCTGGATGATATTGACGCCTCCTTCCAGTATCTCTGTGGTCGCCGCACATGCAAATGGGGGAATGACAATTAGCGAAGCGTGCCTGGACAGGTCTGTGACTCAACCCACCAAATGCTGGCACTCACTGTTTACTACATTACATACAATCACAGTGTAAGCTGCCAGAGCTCGTGTTACAGCGACAGTTTGGCGGTTGAGCGGAGACATTCCAGGGACTTCTCAGAGAGCGTACACATCACTGCATAGTACTCTGAGGGTGTGGCTGCACTGTGTGGGTGTGGAAGCTTCAACAGTAACAGAGTGCCACATTCACCTCTTATCTGCTCCGGTGTAGCCTCCCACACTTTAAACACACACCATACATGAACTGTATACCTGTAAGGTGTGTCAGGCCCAGCTCTTGGACACCATACTGCCCGTCTTTCTGGTAGTTGACCATCACAGCCAAAGCGTACTTGTTCTCATACAGAGTGGTGCCTCTGATGACACGCAAGTTGTCCAAAGGTAGGCGAGCAAACTCGTTGAGGGCAAACAGGATGTAACCGGTCACCTCCTTAATAGACTGCAAGATTTTTTAAAAGGAAAAAAAAGAATAAGAGAAAATGCAGGAGTTAAAAAAAAATGCCTTTATTTCCTGCTTTTGTTAAACATTATTTTTGGGGTCACAAGCTGGTAACACAGGTGTGTCTTACTCATTCAATTAGTCACCATCAAGGCAATGCTATGAATAAAAGACCGGGAGGGCAATATAATGAGCTCATAGTGACACAACCCTCTGTAAACACTATCTGTGTGATTTCTGGAAAGAGCTAAGAAGTGGGAATGTTTCTGGCATTGGTTGATTCACAGCCATGTCCAGACTGGTTAGTGATTTTTTTTTTTTTTTTAGTGACACACATAATGTAAAAGGATTACTTACAATCTGATCTCTATTGACTGTTATGTTGACAGACTCACCTGCAGGAAGCTGAAGTCTCTGTTGTGCTCCATCATCGTAATCTCAAGGTTGCCCATTACGATGTCACAGCCGGTATACATCTTCTTCATCAGGTTGTACTGGATCTCAGAATTTCCTGTTGTGCTCAAGCCGTTCTGGGTGCCGGAACAAATAACCACTGGAAAGGAAAAGAACATGCCAGATCTTTTTAGGATTTATTTTCTATGTTGTTTCGATTCCATGTATCACATTTCACTTCCATTAAGTGGTTCCGTACTTGATTGTCTTACCCCATCAACTAACCTCTTACTGACACTTTATCACTGGTTCTAAGTTAAGACTTGAACCTAGAAATAGCTAAAAAAAAAAAAAAAAAAAAGAGCCTCTTGATAAGCACTGACAAGAACAAAACTAAAAATAACTCTTATTATTATTATATCCCTACTTATATGACCTTTTTCTTGCTTTTGTAAGCTGCATTTTTGCAGAGTAAAAGCTAATGGAAATATATCAGTAAAGCACACTTGCACCGCAAAGGTGAATTGTTTCTTCATAACAGCAGAAATGATCAGTCATTGCTTTTAAACACATTCTTCATTCACCATCATGCAGCTGTAAATAATCCTTAGAGCCCTGACTATGCATTATTCCACGGCTGGATAAAGTACTCAGTAAAAACTACTTTATTTTGATTGAGAAACAGTTGCTTAAAACTACAGTCTCTCCAGTTTTAGGAAAAATATTTGTCTTTTTCATCCCCCATACTTAAAACTTTCCAGTTTGAGTAAGTGATGCTGAAGGAAGGATTGAAGTTGAAAAACACAGAATGACAGTTAATTCATCTTTGCAGGGGAACAGATATTCTTTCATTTTCATTTTTACTATTTCATTTATACGTCAGACGTGTTCAATGATAGTACTGTATGGGCCTCTTTGCCTGGTGGGAAGATGCACAACACAGCGAAACATAAAAAGAAAAGAACAAACTGATGACATGCAATGATATAGTAGCAGACAAATGGTGCGATACAAGTTTTAATAAACAGGGCGAGTTTCTACAAAGACTGTTTTATGTTGTTTACTATAAGATGCTGTGTTCAGCTCACTAAGCATGAATGAATGTACTGTAACATTGTGAAACAAGTTAAGGATTGTGTGCAGCCATGTTCTTTTCTCTAACAAACACACGAAGCCTTGTTTATGGTGTGTGGGATTTCAACCAGTCAGCGTCACTCGAAGGCTGCTTTGCTAGTCAAATGCCATTTGGAGAGAGGCAGCAGAGAGAAAATGGAAAAACATAGCAAGGATGGAGAACCGGACTCGACTGTTATCTTGAGTGTCATTGAGAAATCAATACTGTGCACAAATATGTAATTATGTACAATATGTTAGTACTGCCCTGAAGTCTCTTATTGTTTGTGATGGATTTTTGTGGTTTTGACCTGTGCATCCAAACCTCAATTTCTTAAACATCTATCCCAGATTTCACTGGAACGCTTGTATTTGAATGTGAGGTAAGGTGTTGCAACCAAAGTCTCACAAAATACTTTCTAAAAGGATGTATAGGCTGATCATTTAAAATAAAACAACAACATGGGTGCACTGTTTGAATATCCACAGTGTTATGGCCACAATAAGATAATTTTACCATCATTTTACCTTAAAAACACGAGATATTCTTCAGGGCCTCGATATGTGGTGATAGTTGTACACTAGTAAACAACTGATACCAATGGCTGTGTCACATCAATTGTTATGACAAACATGTTGCTTTGGAATCTGATAATTAACCATCTACCTCAACTTCAACAACTCAAGACCCTTTCTTTGCACAACATCAGTTACACAGAGTGCAAAATTAAATTCTTGATGACCTTGTTTATATGAATTTACAGAAAACTATGTTTGATACTGAAGGAAACTTTTAAACAATATATTTTTTGGGCAAGTTGGAATCAGAGGGAGCATACTCTAAACCAGGGTTTCCAATCTGATTAATGAGAAATTTGAAGAAAAAACTGGAAAAAAAAACACACTTAAAAATATGAACTCATAATGAATGTATGTGTCATGTCTGAAGTGGCAGCAGCCTCACTCATTATTGTCTCAAAACTGAGTGGATATAACAAACAGTTTGCACATTTATGTGCCATATAAGATTATTCTAAAAATCTGGTGTACTAATCCTTTAACCTCAGACTCAGAATAACCATGAATCAACTGCTTAGCCACGATTACATTAGGAAAACTCCTCTCATTATGCTTTTGATGATTTTTACGTTGAATTGAATGCGTGCTGAATCGTACCTGTAAACAGGTCACATGCTCGACACACAAACACATTCCATCAACTGACATCTGAGTCAAAACAGAAGCAAGTAGAACAACAGGATCAACAAGGGCATAAAGGACTTGTGATTATTAAACTCAATTACAGGCAGGTCAAAGAACATTGTGTGTGCATATGAGTACACACTTCCTTCACTCTTGCTTCAAGGACAAAAATCAGTTGCATGACCACATTGTGGGGGGGGCTCACTTTATGTTAGTCTCAAACCGAGGTTTAAAACTACATTTAGGTTAATATTAATACCTTAGTTATGCACATTGTGATCAAGGAAATGTTTTAAATAAATGCAACGTCCTCTGAAGGAATGGAAAAACAACTCTGAGTGTGTGTGCGTGTGGCAATGTGGCAACAAGCATGTCCTGGGGTCATAAAGTTCTGATAAGGGTTCTTTTATTGTTTCTCATGACATTTGGTTTACTGGAACTGATTTCAAAGTTGTTAGGTCACTCATATCTCTACAGCATAAGTCTCCCTACTGCATGATGTTTAGTCAGCCAGATGATTTTTGGTTTTATAGATATTTTTAGGCACATCGTGCTCTGGAAGTCCTGTCACATCTGTGATACAACAGAGGTGAACAGAATTTGTTTATCCTGGTCCAGGCTTGCTTTCCAGTAATACTACTCATGCTACTCTTTATGGCAACATCTGTGAAGTGTCAATGATATCCAAGCCATCTCTTCTGGGAAGAACATTGCTATTCTGTTTGGATAAATACCACAAGTGGAAGCAGAAAGATATTTCGAATTATAATTTGGGTGATTTGCCACTTCAACTTAAAGATTCAGCCAAAATCATCATGTAAAGTTGTTCCCAGCTTGTGGCAGCAGTTGTAAAATATTGCCTGTGGTTATAGAAGAAGAACGTTGCCAAGTCTGAGAGAATGATTCATTATACGACCAAAGTTTTTGTCAGCTTGAGCAGACAACATCTGAACACAAAGTTTGTGTAATAAACTGCGTGGATAGACTTGAAAAGATCAAAGTTTATGTTCACAATCTGCACATATTCTGATTTTATGGTGTTATTGCATTATTACACGATTATAGCATCACACTTTTGTTAACGTGTATAAAATACAAACAAACACAACTTTATCAGTTTCAGTAGATTTTTCTGCTTGCAATGTTGTTTAGCAGCCAGCTTTCTAAATACATAATTTAAGCTTTATCTTACATGTACATATTCACCAAATGTAGAAACTTTTAAATCCAGGTTAAAAACATTTCTGTTCTCATGCATCTATGCATGAAACCCGCACGGTAA
>JBBBVU010000003.1:26174573-26186449 GCA_037177055.1 Atherinosoma microstoma
AAGCACTTTGAATTGTCTTGAACCTGAAAATGTGCTATACAAATAAACTTGCCTTGCCTTGCCTTGCCTTGCCTAGTCTTTTCGGAATTAAACCTACATTGTACTGAGTTACAAGATAATATTTCTCAGAATCTGTTCAGTTTTAAGTTACCTTGCTCTACAGCTCGATTCTCACAGGGATCATGAAAAAGTCAGTCTTGCAAAAAGGGTGTAAATCACAAGTTTGATGATGATACAATATTGTTTCAACTAAATGTATAATGCTTGCAGATATAATAAATTCTGCCATTATGCAATTTTAATTGGATTAGATTCAATCGATAAGACATAATTTAATATTCGGATTTAACAAAATTACTCCCATTTATATCAAATCACAAAAAGCCACTACAATATAAGTCTAGGATTTTGATCTTGAGCTTGAACAGATATCTAAATGAAAAACAAAACAACCTCTTCTTGTAACAAAAATAGACTGTACCACATTTTGTTTGATTAGCTTTAAAATGTCCACATAATGTCATGGAAAACTAAAAGATTTTTGGTTTTCTATCAATTTCTATTTGTATACATTAGAGCAGGATATAGTGTTAATCTGAGTCCTTTCAGAGTCTCAAAACTAAATATTTTTAGAACTTAGAATAACCGAGGTAGTACAGTCACTCCCCACCTTTGGATGTTGGCGTCTTCATTTTTATAATCAAACATTTTAGCTAGAACAAAGCTAATGTAAACAGTTCTGCATGTTCTTTTTAAAGCACATTTTCCAAATAATTATTGTATCAATGTTTGATTGTTCATTTCTATTTGGAACGATGCTATTAGGTCTTTAATCACTGAACTGATGTATCAATGTAGATGATGTATTGTTACACCCCTATTGTGCAGATTCTTTAAAACGGATGATAACAATATTTAGAAAATTTTAAAAAATTAATCTGCTTTGTAGTTTAGCCAACTTTATAGGGTTTTTTTTATCAGTCAATTGCTCAAGTGATCTCACAAAATCTCACATGCACTTTCTACAATGTCTTTCAATCATATCAAGCTGAAATAACAGCAGACATAGAAGATAGTACTCTCAACTATTGGCATGTTATTGAAGATTTCGAATAACAATGTTTAAACATGTTTTTTGTTGTTGTTTTTTTTTAAACCCATTAATAACTCTATTCAAATAATCCCAATAAGCAAAAAAAAAAAAAAAAGAAGATAAAAACGCCTCACATAGTTGTTTCCTATTTTTTTTTTTTACTGTATGCCACAGGGAGCTATATTCCCTTTATTGTGGTAGTCACGATTGCAAGCCACATGCAATCAGCATTGGAGAACAGCAAATGTGCACCTGCACATGCCAATATTGACCACTTCTGTGCACTAGATTCCCTACTTTGCAATGACTCAGTTTTGTAACTTATATGAGGGCTCCTTAGGAATTAAGCTTTTTATCTTTAACCTGCCCTATTTAAACCCTGAGAGTAACTCGGCACTATCAGTGGCTGACCTGAGGTGTTGACTCTGCACTGTTTGAATTGCATGTTGGGAAATACCTGTGAGCACCTATGCACGTATGTTTGAGAACCTACATACTGCACCATGTATGTAGAGTATGCATGCAGAGCAGGCACAGCCCACTACAGAGGAGGTCAAACCGGTATGTACAACTTTAGGACACAGTGTGACAAAACAGCAAACTGCAGCTGTGGAAGCTGAAAATCTCAACAGGCTGAGTGGGTTTTTTCTCTGTCAAAGGAGGACTTTCAGTGTTGGCAGATGGATGATGGACAAAAAAGGACTGGGGTGGAGGGTTTAGTGTCAATACACACACATTGACAGACACATGAACACAATGGCCCCATTTTCCGAGTGCAAAGCAAGTCTTGTAGCTGTATTTCTAAACCTCTCTCTGTCTGCAGACATTTTACTCTCTGAGCTTCCCCATCCTTTATACACACTGCAGTATGTCAGACCTCCGACTTTAGCCACTATTTACTACCACACACAGTGTATGAACTCACAGCAGTATGGTATCATTGTCCATGGCACTAAAGCGTAGCCTAACATATGATAGAAACATAGCGTGGATCGGGTTTTACTGTTATTTTTGTTTATCTGTTACCAAGGTTTCAATACAGGGAAAAAAAGAGGGAGAAAAAGGAAAGAATAGAGGGAGGAGGAGATAAACAAGCTCATTGAAGCAGCTGAGACGATGACTGATGTAAACAGAAACTTGGCACAGGATGGATAGAGATTACTGCATACCTCACAGGTAAGCGTGCACAAGCGTGCACGCGTAAACACAAAGACAGACACCTGAGATCATGAACTACTTTGTTTCATTATGGACACACTGGTTCACAGGCTGAGATTTGGTGACATAAAAAAAAAGAAGATGATCTTTCTACGTTCTATCTTTTCCAACGTGCTAAACTTCACTTGAACACACAGAATTCTTGACATCTTTGACATCAGGCACGACAGCATATTTGCATTTGGTCACGTCTGTGATTTGGTCTGGCCACACCTTTTAGAGATTCTTAAAAATCTTAAATTAAATTGAACTTCAAGCTGACATACATTCATGAAGCTGAACCCTCGATGATGCCACCTCTAAGACTATAACTTCAGCTGCACTGTGTCATGACAGTAAAGCACTTGTTCTTCCTGTTGGCTCAGTGACAGCTTTTAAAATCGATGTACTACAAGTTGGCAATAGATTGCTGTTACAAACTGTTTGTGTAATCTATTTTTCTGACTTCACGCTTAACTGAGAATGTAAAAAGCTGTTTCTTGATAAACATTGCTTTATTCCAGGAAGGTGCAACAAGGATATGAAAGGAACACTGGTGCTGAAATTTTGCAGGAAAAGATGTAAAAGATTTCCCCAACAAAATGACTGACCATTAGTTCTTTCATTACTTCCAATAACACTGCAAACCTGCTCATAAAAAAGTTGATCTCTTCAAATGTTTTCAACAGTTTTAGCTTAAACATTTTTTATGCTGCAAAACTTAACAAATCCCGTGGGTTATAAATCAGTGCTCATCTCCTTCAGTGTGAAGTGTTTCTGCATCTTCAATGAAAAATTAAGTTAGCATCAAGTTAAAATGGCTTTGTAGTGTAGTGTTTTGCAATTTCCACATCAAATAACATGAGTTTTGTTTTTTGTTTTTTTTTGTTTTTTTTAAAAAGAAGCAAAACTTTCTAGAGCTTTAAAATTTGTATTTATTTATTTATTCATTTATTTATTTATTGTGGTTTAGAGTTTTCCATAGGATTTTATGACCGAGCATGACAATCAATGATCTCATGTTCGTATTGTTTTTCTCAGAATCACAGTCACTGGACTCACCTGCAGCCAGGTGGCAACAACAACAACAAGGCCAAAGTTCACACCTGTATTCAAATCACAACACCTTTCTTCCTCCAAAGCATCACAACAAGTCATTAAGTACATTTACTCAAACACTTTACTCGAGCAAAACAATGTACTCGAGTAGTTCCATTGTTTTTTCCCTCTATTATGGGTCAGTAATTTTACATGTGATTAGACGGAATCCTTTACTTTAGTAAAACTACTCAATATTTCAAAAGTAGGCTAAAAGGTCAAGGTTTATAAGAAACATGCCTCGTTTGACAGTATATCTTTATGCTATCATGTTAAAATGCAAATCCAAGATTTTGGTGCTGTCAAGGGAAATTCTGAACTATTTAACATCCAAATGCAATTTAATTTATCATTATTTGCTCCATTTTTTAATACTTAGTAAAAACGGATAAAACAATAAGGAAAACATCCAGAATCTCAAATGCACATAGAATTAGTTTGACCAGTGAAATAGTTTAGTCATACAACAAGCCTTAACAACACCAATGTGTCTGTTTGCTTCCCACTAACCTACTGCCAATATTTGAGCTTTGTGAGAGATGAATATTAACCTGCTTTTACTGAACCAGCCAGTTTGACTATAGGCTACTTGTTTCACAATTGATTATAGTGTCGCAAAGGAGACTTAAACAAGTCAAAGATAAAGTTTTCCAATTGAAGGTCAGGTATATTCTGGCCGTGACTCGGCTGGTGAAAGGCTGGGCTCAGTTGCAAAAACCTTGAAACAAATGAAACAAACATGATAAAGCTCACAGAGTCGTGGGAGAGGTGCAGGTGACTCACAGCAAACACGTTTTACGTGTGCGGAACAGGTTCTGCGTCTGAGGTTTGTGGGAACAGGTGCTCTCCCAACGCCAGACAGACCTGACCACGGTGCTCAGAGGGGCTGGTCTGAGTAGTACTACAGAGCGAATATCGACAATAATCATTAAAAATCTGAAGTTTTCTCACCTCCTTGTGTCTCAGTGCTGCAGAGTTGGAAAACACCCAGCAGCAGCTGGACGCAAAGCACCTGCTGCACCCTCCAGAGGAGAACCGTCATCCTCAAATCCTTCAAATCTCCAGGCTGGTGATGCTTTAAACAAGCGTTGCGATCATATTAGTAAAGAGAGAGAAAAAACACCCCTTTTATTGTTTCGATTTGTTTCCTGACATTTCAGTGGGAGACTTCCATTTAGACCACCAGGATAAAAGTCCTTTAAAATTATCCAAGTGCCTTTTTATGTTCCTTTTGCGTCGCTTTTTCCTGTTAAGAACGTAAATCCACCCTAAAGAGAAAGCCTGTGTGTGTGTTCTCTATTTGACATTTAGCTGAGCCGTAAGTTGACTTTACGCCCGCTCCGGTCTGTATGAGAGGAATCACTTCAGTTCAGTGATTGGAGCGCAGCGCGCAGCCAATCAGCAGCGTGAGCGGCTCTTTCTCCGGCACTGATTTATGTTGGGAGGGCTCTGCGCGAGCGTTACTTACAATTAGGCTTCAAATATCAGAAAGTTATTACAGACATTAAAAACCCTTTACAAGATATATGAAAAACTTTTTTTTTCTTCTTCCACATTCAGGTGAACCTTGGTTTTAAAAACATAGATAGATGCGTTCAAGGAGAGCCGTTTAAACGATGCTCCAACACACTATGCCTTCCTAAATTATCCATTAGCTACTTCTGACGCCCCAACCTTTGCAGAGCTTTTTCCTGTAACTTTTGATTACTGTGGATATTCATATAATTTGTGGTAAAGCAACGTAAGATTATTCAAAAGATGAATTAGCCTAAAAACAATAGGTTAACTATATAGCCTAAAGCTGTTTATGTACCAATAATACATATGAGATGAGATAAATACTCGTGTTTAGTGCTTCTGGCTGCACTGCCTGGGTAAAAGTTGTTGCATATGTCATATTTCCCTGCTCTTTTTGAGATTGTTGGATAAACTAAAACAGGAATAATACAAGTCATTCAAGAAATACTGACAATTATATGTTCAACCACTGCGAAGATGTGAATCCAAAGTGCATAACATGATCATTGAACATTTATGTCACTATTGCACAATTAAAACTTCACTCATTTCTAAAGATTGATAAGCACCATTCAGGCAAATGAACCTGAAGATGGCCCTTAGTTTTCAATATAACTTTATATGTGCCCATTAAAAACTCAGTCTTTATTTTCTTTCTCGTTGCTCCTTGATAGGCTGCTTTACAGTCTGAGCAGGTGAGTGACTTCCCCTCTCTCATAACCTGAAAGTAAATTTCCTGAACAGCTAATGAAAAAACTTCTGCAAAAAAAACCCACAAAAAATCCTAAAACATCTTTAAAAGCTATTTCCCCTGTTTCCCCTGCACATAGACTATCACTAATGGTTTGTTGGCACATTTCTCACATATGATGTCTTAACACAGACTTTGACCCCTCCACTCCTTTTCTGCAGGATTTCTTGAGATGTAAGATCATTTTATTGCTGCATCATTGCATTGCTCCAGGATGAATTTACCTTTGGACTTGTGACCAACTTGTGTGCAACATGACCAATGAATTGCTTGTTTTGCTGGTAGAAGACGTTTATCCTGGTGCAAGAAAAGTCACTTTATGTTGGTTGGAAAAACCATATCTCCCTGTAAGAGAGTGGAAGAGCGGGTCAAGCTGCTCTCTGGAAACTGGTTCTGCTTGCATGTTCACTTTATGTCATACAACTACTACACGCCACGTAAACACAATGTTTCAGTTTCTCAATTTGATGAAGTCAGACAACACAAAGCTATACATTAAAGAGAAAAAAGTCTGCTTTACCACAATAAGTCACCATCTCCTTTTCCTGAAATATAAGAAGGTTGTTCATAACCAATGGTTAATATTTCACAACTACAGGAAGTCAATACCAAAAGTATTCCTTTCTTTGTTTTGTTTTGTCACCTTCTCAAAGCCAGAAAAAGTTCAAGAAAACATGAGTAGATCTTCACATCATAACTGGAACCCATTTGACTCACATAGATAAGTTGATCTGTGAAAAACTTGTTTATGGTTTTATTATGGTAACAATTCTCTAAAAAGATTATTGTCATACTGCACTTGAAACCCACTGCACATGGAAACAAAGAACAAACCAAAAACAACTCTGACACTGCAGGAACTCCACTAGGAGGGAGAAATTATGAATAGTTATTTGCATGAGAAAAAATATTCATTCTTGGTTTAAATAGTCAAAAGAATGACCAAGTTTAAGGACCAGCCCCCATTCTGCTTTTTGGCCCAAAACCCTATCTTCTTTATCATTGTGGGGAACGGATAGGTACCTCTTTTCTTTGAAGATGAAGAAGCACTGGTCATCCCACCATTCAAGTGACCCCAGATTACCTCCACTCCTTGATCCATGTATTTATTGGCAAAGCTGCTTGTGTAGATACTCTAGTTTAACACAAATCAACCATTTCAGCCTTCCACTACTTATGTATAATCTTAGGCATTAAAAACAATTATGTAGAAAAGCACATAGTGCTAACCGTTCTCTTCTTTACTTATTCTTAAATTACAGAATTATTGTTAGCCTAATAAATGAAGCAACATTCAATATTTTGTATACTTCACGATCTAAGCACTAAAAGACCTTTTTTCATTTTTTTTGTGCAGAAAAAATAAAAACACTCTGTTGCTTTCCATAAGAGTAGTGTTGTGCAATCATACTTTCATCTATGTTTTACAAAAGGTCTTTGAGACCACAAAAGAATAATTTACCACATCAAATCATGTTTATAGCACTTACTACATTAAAACATTTTAAAAAATCACGAAGTGATAACACAGTTCAGTGTTTCTAATGCTCCATTTTCCTGTCAATTTCATAGTAAAGACACATTTTTTAGACTGCCCTCTCCTGGTAGAAGATTGCAACAGCAAGCAATTCTCTACTTTTTTCTCCTCAAATACATAAAAAGTGTAAAAACATAGCTTTTCTTTGCAGCAGTAATGATGACGCTCAGCTGAAGAGACAAATCATACAGAAAATGGGTTTATTTGATATACAGCAGGATCTCATTGTCTTACATCACATACAGATGTCTCCATGCATTCAGCAATGAAACATGGTCTTCACTGTTTTCAAATCTACTTGTGTAACTATAACGGTACAGAATGAATCATCAGAGATATATATATATTTTTTTTTTCATTGCTGATTATCATTGTTTCACAGACACAGTCTACATCAAAGTTTCTTTAAATCCCAAAGAAAACCAAAGAACTCAATCACTGAATATGATCCCAGTATAAATAAAATATATTCTATGACAAAACCTTTGCTTTATCATCGTGAAGTGTGATGCAAAATCTGCCTTTTGAGGGCATTTTTTTTTATAGATAAATGTATGTGACTCAAAAAATCTGAACCAAACCAGCTGAGAGGAAATCAATCTGAATATAAGGCCACATAAACCAAACCATCAAATTCTTGACATAACATATAATAAATGCTGGATGTGAAAGACGCAACGATCATTTGAAAGAGTGGGATGTACAGTGTGTGATACTGTTACTGGCGTAAAAGTTGTAGTACCCATGTATGGCACAAGGAGATACGTTTTATTGACATAAGTCTGTGGATTCTGCTGGTATCAACGGTAACGCAGTCATTCGCCTGCTGTTCAAAAGCGAGTGATGGACGTGCTGATGAATTTCTGCAAATTCAGCGACATAATGATCTGTTGACCCTGCTTTCCTTCACATAATCCTGGAGACACATCACTGAAAAGACAGAATATGCATGTAAAATAAATAGAGTTACAGCCATTTATAGATTCATCCACAATATGCACATTCAGTAGCACAACTACCAGTGACAGAATCAACCCCTGATCTGCATGAGAAAAACACACAAGCGAGCCTGATGCAGTCTGAGTACTCGTATGGACACACAAAAAGGCAGACAAGCAGCAGCTGTACAGGTTACTGAGTTAATGTGCAGATCAACCTATATTCTGTTCTCACATTAAAGCTGACTGTACTGGTTCTTTAGTAAATCTTGCCACCTCTTGCAGAAATCAGTGCTTTCTGCATCCTACTGTAAATATAGGGGCAATTAGAGAAAATCTACAAACAGCATCAACACCTATGCAGCTCAATGGATGGAGAAATATGCAACAAGGCCAGCAAGATGCATGCAGGTCAGAAAAGAGTATCGCGTTGTGCCCTTTGAATATTTAAAAAGGGCGGATTCAGAGCTTCAGGTTGCCACACGGGGAGTAGAAACACAGCACAGATATCAAAACGATTTCCAAAATGTGGCAGTAAGACAACATTTCCTTTGCAGTTACAGAGCTGTTCGCGATTAATACTGCCTGTATGCTTACACATGTTTAATCTGAGCATCAAAGTACTTGCAAATGAGAAGAGAGTGAAACATTACAACGAATAAGTGTGGAATGATTCTGTAAGACGTGGTTGTTCTTAAATATGGCTCTGTTACCCTGCAGGATAGGAAACAAACAACAAAAACAAACGAATAAAAAAGAAAATGGGATTGTGCATGTGTTCTTTTCCTGGATGACCTGGAGCTAAAAAACATAGAAGTCAGATCTCATTTCTGAGTCAGTGGAGTCACATGTGATTCTTCACAGCACCTAAAGACGAACATACAGTACACAGCACCTAAGGACAAAAGGTGGACGAAGGAAAAAAGTGTCTGCTGTGATTGCTTACAGTTAGTGTGTATTTTTGCGTGTGTGTGGTTAAATACGAACACTATAATCTGTTTTCAAATACCTGCTGAAAACGATCAAGAACAGAGCAAAACCCGAAATGCCCCCCAAACCCAGAATCGTGCTTAGCACCTATCAGTGGAAGCCTTCTTTCCTAACCTGCACCCTCCATCCCCACCACAAAGAAAACGTTAGATGGGTGTGGCCGCTGACTGTTTTTGTTTTCTTTCAAGTTTTCTTCTTATTTCTTGTTCTTGAGTTGATTGGCCAGCCAATCAAGACCCTCGTAGAGGCCGTCGCCACTGGTGGCGCAGGTGGCCTGGATGTACCAGTTGCGGTGACGCAGGGAGTGCAGGCCTAACTTGTCTGTGATCTCGGCAGCGTTCATGGCGTTCGGTAAGTCCTGTCAAATGTGAGAGAGTAAAGAGGTCGGTAAGTAGACTGTAGGATCACACAAAGGATACCTGTGTTCTGTTTGTCTGAGGAGAGATGCCAATTCTGATTCAGTTTTTTTTTCCTTTTCACATGAAGATTTATTGTCATATACCAAAATAATATTAAAATACTGTCCACTTTTTGGGAAAAAGTTAAGTCTTTAGTCTTAAAAATTGAATAAAAAGCTGATAAATGCGAAACGCTGGAAATGTAGAGGATATGTTCCATAACATTGCATTTTTGGTCAATATCTACATATATCGTCATTATTTGGCAAGCATGTAGACTCTGTTAGATGGAAATCGAACTGTAACTCATTTAATAACGTAATCTTAATCTTCAAGTAGAAACGGAATGTCTCCAGCTTTTGTTTTTTTAATATGGTGACTTTTCTCTTTTTTCTCATCAGAAACTAAACATTTGGTATTTTGGTGGGTTGTTTGGACAAAAGAAAACTAATTAAAGATCATTTAAGATAAATATTTGTCATATTTGTTATTACTATCATTGTTCAAGAACAGACTGTGCAGATGAATCAATAATGAAGTGAGAAGAATAAATTGCAGACTTTGATCACATGATCATGTGAAAAAATTAAGTTGTTGGTTGGAAGTTATCAACTTTTTCAACACACATGAACAAAAAACCATTTGTCTCAGTACCAGCAAACAAGATGATATTACAACCCAAAATCCAGAAGAGTCACTGTGTAAAGCCATAACTATCAGAGAAGCTGTGTAAAATATAAATAAAAACAGAATGTGATGATATGCAAATTTCATTAAACTCGATTTAATTCAGAAAAGAACAGAGAAAACAATCCAAATGTTTAAAATGAGATATTTTACAATTTTATTTAAAGCATCAGGTTATCTTGATTCAATGGCTGCAATACGTTTGGACAGGGCCATGTTTACCTGTAAACATCTGGGAAATGAAGAAACCAGCTGTTAGGATTCTATCAGGAGTAGCTGTGAGCTTTATGAGTCATATTGTGCAAGTTGTGATACACTAAGCTTTTAACTTGTTGAAGAGTGAGGTCAATTCACCTCCTGGACTCTTCTACTGTGAAGCTAGGTTGTTCTAACAGATTCAAGATGTGGTTTTGGCCTTTTTTTTTTTTCCTTAAATATGCAAGTCCTTTCCCGAAAAGGTTATTGCCTGGGTGGGAGCATATGTTGCTCTAAAACTTATACTAACCTTTCATCATTAATGGTGCCTTTACATATATAGAAGTTGCCAGTGCCCTAGACACTAACATACCCCCATACTGCCACAGATGTAGGTTTTTGAATTGAAAATTGATAAGAAGCTAGGTTGTCCCTCTCCTCTTTAATCCAGAGGTGTTGACTTAGAAAAGAAAATCTAATTTATCTTTGAGTCAGTCAACTTTAAATGAACTAGTAGGTAGGTAACAATTTTTGCAGGTTTTCCTGAGCTTATGCAGTGATTTCCATGACATGAGCTGCTGTCCTCTGTTGTTTCTCCTCTGACCATTTACTTTCCCAATCTTTTGTTGACTATTTTTGCAACCTTTTGCTGCCATCATATTCAAAATGAGCTGATATTTTTCATGAAATACTACTTTTGTCTCACTTTAAAATGTTCTACGTTCTTATCTCTGTGTACTTTTCTATGGCAGATTGTCTATTCTGAATAAAGTACTGGTTTGTGAGATTTGCAAATGGATGTACTCTGTTTTTATTTACATTTCATACAACATCTCAGCTTTTTTAGAACTTCGGTTTTGTTCCAATAACATTAAGCAAAAAATTTCACCAGATTTAATATTCTTGTGTGGAAAAAGTCAAAATATTTTTGACCTAAGAAGTTAGAATTAAGTCAAACAACTTCTTATGGTTATTTTGCTTCATTATTCACCAGTGTCTGACATCCTGTTGAAAGTTTTTTACCTTTATTTCATGCTAAATTCATTCAGCTGCAAGTTCTTGCATTACACAACTCAACAGCAAAGAGAACACCAGGTCATAGATGACAAGGGTATCACGAAGACAGGATGCACTTGTCACTTCCTAAGGAGCTTCTAATCTAGGCCACTAATTATAGTGTCATGGATTTGATGGTGTGATATTTGCATGAGTGCGATTCCTTTTTTACACGTGACAGATATGTGCTAACATACTGTATTTAACTTGTTAACCCCCCCAGAAAAGCTGTTATGTGTTATCTGTTTAGTGTATAACATTATTGCTACATGAACATAAATGTGTTACCGAGTATTTACAAATTACAAAAATGACTCATTGGCCATCTTTCTGCTTGTTAAAACTGTTGGAAAAAATATAGTATTATGATATTTTAACCCCTGAAAGACTTTGTGAACTCTGAATGACTTCAGGACCA
>JBBBVU010000003.1:26186549-26213130 GCA_037177055.1 Atherinosoma microstoma
AATGTATTCCTTCGCGAAGTAAAACAGCTTCTACCTGATCTGAGTGTCTGTGGTTCATCGGGAAATTTTTCCTATCAAAAACTATCTGAGTTGTTAATGTCAACAATTCTAACAGATTAAAGCCCAAGTTGATCCGGAAGCATGCATGCATCTGCGTCTGCAGAGCAGTTATGGTTTCTTACCTGTTTGTTGGCAAACACAAGGAGCACTGCGTCTCTCAGCTCGTCCTCAGCCAACATCCTCATCAGCTCCTCTCGGGCTTCATTCACACGTTCTCTGTCATTACTGTCCACCACAAAGATTAGACCTGTAACGGCAAAGCAAACATGCTCAATACATGTTTCCCTAAAGAAGAAGAGATGCATTATGGTTGTCGTTACTGTCTCATTAGCTCTGCTCACCCTGCGTGTTTTGAAAGTAGTGCCTCCAGAGGGGACGGATCTTGTCCTGCCCACCCACATCCCACACAGTGAAGCTGATGTTCTTGTACTCCACTGTCTCCACATTAAACCCTGCAAAGAGAGAAGATGTCATACAATGTGTAAAGCCAACGTGGTGATTAGTTGCTAGTCTGTATAAATGTTAAACCCGAGGACACACCGATTGTTGGAATTGTGGTGACTATTTCCCCCAGTTTGAGCTTATAGAGAATTGTTGTTTTCCCTGCGGCGTCCAGCCCCACCATCAAAATCCTCATCTCTTTCTTTCCTATGAGGCTCTTCAGCAAATTCCCAAAAATATTCCCCATTATTCAGGTAAAGTTCTCAAACTTTAATGTCGTGGTTACAGCCGTGGGTGCTGGAGGACTTTCTCAAAATCCCAGGTGTCCAACAAGGATGGTTTATTATGGAGGGCTGAAAGGAAAAAGAAGAAATAACTGTTTAGTAATGCTTTTATGTGTATTGCCATTTTGAGGAAAAATAAGTTATTAACTTATTTAAATACTGAATTCAAAATAAATTAAAATGCTCTTGCTTATACTTCTCTCTCAGCTTTCTAAAAACGAAACTGTATCTCACTTCTACTGTACATGCACACTGCATGACAGGTGCAGATACAGTCATCGTCAGAAAGGGTGACAGAGATTCATGTCTGTGCCATGACTCCAGGCAGCAGCACAATCTGTTCAGGCCCTTTTTTGCTTTTTTTCCCCCCCTCCTCCTTCAAATCTTAGCCTACAACAACGCCAAGCCCTCAGAGCACATGCAACATGTCCTACATTACCAGGCCTGGTGTTAACACAGTTAACAATATCTCACCACAAGGTTAGAACAGTCTGCCCGTCAAAACATTATAAAATATATTCTGTTGCAGCCTGAATTTAATCCAACCTTTCAATGTACAAACACATCATGAGCATTATAGTGTTAACAGAAATGTGTAAAAATTGCATCCTGGATGATCAATGTGTTATGTGAGGGGTGAAAAAGACACAAGATGTGTCTGTGCAGACCCTTTCTAATTCAATGCATGGATGAAAACATCTGATGGTAACAGTTATAACTATAAAGTATACAAAAACTAGGTGGAGTAATTTCATAATATTATTTTAAAAAAAGGAGCCTTATCAAAGACGATTGTGCACGTATGACATTTACTGCAGCCCTGTCCATGGTGCTGAAGAGGTTCAACACTCTCCTCCTCAGATATTCTCTTCAAACAGGTCACCCCAGGTTTACATGTGACATCCCTGAATGGTCGTTTTAAGAGAAAGCGGGGGCCTAATAATATTCATTCAGCTTGTGTCTCAGGTTAGCCCAGAATGCCACGTTAGGTAACGTTACAAAGCCATATCCTTCCATTATGTGCGGTTCATATGACGTCTCCCGACTTCAGCTCTTCAGCTTTCGGCATATATTCGTAACAATTTACAGACTATCTTGACCAAATAATACTTTTTTACCCGATAAGATTTACACTCTAATGGCAGAATTGATTAAGCGTTGCGGTTGCTAGCATCGGAACCGTCCTGATCCACCCCATTTATCCGTCCGCTCATCCACTCTGCAGGCATCCGGCCACCAGCAAGACACCAGCAAATCCTTCAGCCAGCGAGCCGACACAACCACCGCAGGATAAACGTGTGTCCTTCTATTGTTTTATCATCTCCTAGGATCTACCTGATATGCATCGTGTTGATGGTGCAGCTAGTGTCCTCACTTACCTTAGCGGAGCAGTCCTCTACTAAATATCTCACGAGATTTTCTGGGAGACAGCTCAGTAGCAATGACTGTAAAAGCTCAGTAGTAAGCAAGATCTCGCGATAGTACACGTCGAACGCAAACATGTAGTAGTCTTTCCAAGTTAAAAAGTAAAATAGAGACTATCATTGGCCTCTCTTTTTTCAAATGTACTTTTAAATCATGATTTCAGTTCATCCAAGATTATTCTTCGAGATTTTTGTGCTCTGTATGGCATCTTACAGATTAGATAGACAGATCTATTGTGAACCAAACGCACTCTTTATCCAATTACATACACTGAAATTTAGAGATCTAGATTACAACACAATTCTAATTATGTATAATGTTAATCATAGTCAATTTTTTCTGTCTTCATTGGTAATGGGTAGGTGTTTTATAAGCTACTAGCTTCCGCCTACACCCTTTCAGTTTTCCATTTTTCCCTGTATTTCTTTAATGTTTTTATGTACTTTTACTATATCGAATAAATAGATGAATAAATAAATAAATCTACTAAAAATGTTCATTGTATTAACAGTTTGAACAGCGTGTAGGTAGATTTGCCATATTTGGTTATATTTTTATTAGCTTCTCTTTCTAACTCTTCATACCAAACACTTCTTGTTTGCTTTGCTGGGTGGACAGAATGACACAATTCATATGATTCACAGCTTCTTTATCCACCAACAACCCGAGCACACGGTCTCATTACCAGACTAAAAGAAAATCCCTGTGCAAATGAGCAGGTTTTTAAATATCCATTAGCAAATGCCTCTTCATCCGGGAACCCTTACGTAAGCAAGTCTCACATTGCCCAATGTTGGCAAATGGAATTATTTGAATAGATACATTTACAATTCTTTTTTTTGGGGGGGGGGATCAAAGCACATTGTGCAACAGATAACCTTGCTGGTGGCTTCTATGGGTAATAAATTGGGTTTTTATCCATCCCATCAGAGAAGAACAGCAAAAACACCAACAATAGTAAAGATCCATTTAGGTTTAAAAGTTTTAGGCTCTTTGTTTGGTGCCTGCTGACTCAACGGGGGGAATCAGTGGCACAGATGTATCATTAATGTTAATAATTAGACCTGCACTTTCCTGTTATCATCAGTCAACATGTCTGCTCTGAGAGCCTACCAACTGTCCTTCCACTCTTTTCCAATACTGTTCCAGATGGCCAGATTCCACCAGCAGCTGTAGGTTTTGAACAGGTGCTTCAATGAGATTTTGTCACATCCCTCGACAGGACAGAAAATCTGGGTTATATAAAACGTAGATTGTCTCCTCAGCATTTAAGCTTGTACTGTTTTTAAAAAAAAATTTAAATAGCAATCCCCAGTGGCAGTCCAGCCCAGAAAGACAGTAAAAACTGCTAGAAAACAGTTCAAATAACGCAACAAAGAATCTCAGGTGTTAAGTCTCCAGCTTTCCCAGCTCCCTTTCTAGTAAAATCTGATGGGAATTGTAGGAAGCAAGCCCAGTTTACAAAGACCCCACCCAACAGGCCACAGGGCCCAGATAATCTACTGTTAACATCATGGAATCAAAGAGGATGCCCTCAAATGTTCTTTGTCCAGGCTCTGACTGGTCAGAGCTCTTTTGGCAGTATGAGGAGGACTCAGTAAATATTAGGCCAGGGGTAATAATGTTGTAGCTGATCAATGTAACACAGTGCCTTTTCTAATTTTTTCTTAGACATACTGATGATAAGTGCAAACTTGTGATACATGTACTTTTCTTGAGCATTTTGAGTTATTGATACATAAAATCTGTGATTTATTGATGACAGGTCCAGAGGGTACATCTCGCAGCTGGATGGGCTCCTGCTCTCCCATGACCCTTAAAAGGATTAAGTGAGTATAGAAAAATGGATTGATGTCACTTTGCATCCTTTTTCTTTAATGACAATCTTGATATAGTGACAATTAATTGCATTTAAAATAGTTTGAATAGTTTAGAGTTTTGAACTGTTAGACATTGTAAGCATTGTGCTGGACATGCTTGTAACTTTGTGATCCTTTTCTAAATCTTTTACAAAACAAAACAAATCAATGAACTGAAAAAATAATCCACAGATTAAACTCAAATTAAATCATTTGCAGCCTGATATGTAATAGTTAGAAGGTACCTTGATCAATAACAAGATTAAGCAAAATTTTTATTAATAACAAATGAGTAATATCAGTGTAAGATACATTATGTTTTAATCTGTAACATTATGAAAAACACACATACGGTTGTAGTACAATTTGCATTTGGTTTTTATAAAGTAGTTTTTCATCTTATTTTCATTTTAGCTTTTTTTTTTAAATCAAAAAACTTTGTAAAGCTGTAAAAAAAACTAATGAAGAAAAGTAAAACTATACTTTGACTACAGTTCCATAATTAAGCTTACAGAATTTTATTGTTGTTACACTGTAATTGCAGGATTTTTTAGCAAAAACATTGAAGGTGATTGGGGGGAGAAAAATAGCAAAGGTTTTTTTTAAGATATCTTCCACTGGGTCATCTCCCCTTGTCAGAAACAGACAAATCATTAATCGTAGAGAAACCTCGGGACACTTTCCCATCATTGAATTATTTTTGAATGTCAATGAGTCACATTTTTATCATAAAGCAGTTTTTCATACAAAACAAATGGCTTTTCATTAAAAACAACTACAACAGCAGAAAAACCTCATCTTAACCCTCAGGGTCCCCCTGACCACAAACCAGCAAGTAACACGCACACACACACACACACACACACATGACATATACCCATGCAGTCACACATACATATACATAAAATGATGTTCTCATTTGGGAAACTAAAACAGAATGTTGACTATGTAGAGTTGGTACAGACTTAGAAATACCTGGGAGTGCAGCTGGATGACAGACTGGACTACCAAAACAGATGCTCTGTGCAGGAAAGGAGAGAGCCAGTTGTGCTTCCTCAAAAGGCTGGCATCCCTCAACATCTAAGGTCAGAAGTGTCGACTGTACACCTTGCATCTTAATTTCTACACTCTACTTTGCGCTGGAGTTTTTAAATCTTTTTTTACAGTGTTTTGTATTGCATGCCCTTTTGTCTTCATTTTGGGGGCTACTGCTGGAACTTGTGAATTTCCTCCTGGGAATGAATAAAGTATCTATCTAATCCAATTTAATCTAATCTGGAGTGAAGCAGATCCTGATTTGTATTTCTTTTTTCTTTTTTTTTAAGGCTTGCTTCACTGAAATCTAAATGGTTATATGCTGATATGTAGTCACTGTTCACAAATAATGTATTAATTGGAATTAAACACAAATTAGAAGCTTAGGGTTTTTTCAAATTGTAATTACTACCCAGTGCTTCTTTTGTAAAGCGCTTTATGTTAAGGTGAAGTTACTCACTGTTCAGGAAATGATTAAGAGGTTTCCTGCACTAAAGCAATAATCTAAACCACAGAAAGCGAGCAAAGTGAAGTATGTGTTGCATGAAAATGAGTGAGTTTACATTTTACACGCAACCATTATGAAATGTAATTATGAAATAATGCAAAAGTGTTAAATGGTTGAGAAGTTTAATGCAAAGGGACATAGTTGTTTTGTGTTGAAACATAATCATGACTCAGCATAGCACTGGGTGGTTTTTACCATCTGGTATTGCAACAAAATCTATTACCTAGCAACATTTCAGAGCACACATTGAATGTGTTGATCAGGCTAGATAATAGATCTGAAGAAATTGAAGCTACTGGTTTTACGAGCATACATTTATCGAGCTCTGCGATCTGAAGGAGGAAGCAGACTGCCTTTAGTTTGCACAGATAAAAGTCATCAGTTTCTAGTTTGCTGTTGCACAATGAGTGTTTTTGGACAGCCTGCTCAATCAGACATGGGTTTTAATAAAAACGAGTTGTTTTCGGTAAATTCTTTCCTCTTGCTTGTTTCCAGAAAACCCACAGTTTATTTGTTAAATCACAGCATGGCTAATTATCAAGGTTCTGGCTCCATGAAGAGGCAGCATGGTGCTTCAGCTTATCCAAGCCGTGTGGACTGAAACCCTGTTTGTTAGATGTTTGCGTTAGTTAGCACCAGAACTGAATAATACACCTGTTCTTCTTCATGACAAGCTTTCTTTTGTCTGACACATATCTGTCTGCTATCTGTACTGGTGATCCTTCCATGACATCCCACAGGGAAATGCAGTTCTTGGGACAAAGTTTGTATGCGTGGTCATTTCTGTAAGATTTACTGAGAGAAGTGGGAGTAATTCCTGAAGGAAAACTAAACTAATGGGGTCACACAAAAGGACTCCTTTGGTAAAAAATTTCATTAATTCATTGACGCCACAAGTTTGGGGCTCCTTAGATGACAATTTAGTAATTTGGCACGTGTGATGGACATTAAGATAGTTCTGACTAAGTTTACAGGAATGGAGAGAATTGTAATATGATAATTATGGAAGCTATTGCTTGGATTCTTGTTATATTTATAGTTCACAAATACAGCCCATCTGTGTCAAATGGGCATAAAGTTATATTAGTTTGTCTTCACGCCTGACTTGCTGACATTTAGTGACCCAGTAACAACTCACTAATGGTTTCCGCCTGTCAAGAGTGCTCATATTTGACCGTGACAATGAGTCACAAAATCTGACATGCACATATTCCTTTTAGTCTTTGTTCCATGTGAGAAAATCAAAAGGCATCCTACTGGCAAACGTCTGACTAAAAGAAGCCTAATGCAAAACCTCAATCCTTGATTGCTTCATAAAGGCTCTGAGTGGTTTTAATATAATGCAATAGCACATGTGTCAACTTGAGGCTGCTATTACTACTTCATATCATGTTTCCAGTGCCCCTTGCCTTCCTGTCCTGTGTTTTGGTTTGTCTGTTGGGATGATTGCACATAAACTGACATGACATTTATGTGACATTATTTCTAATTGTCTTTGTGCATTCTGTGTTTTGCTTGCTACACTTTTTTCCCAATAAAAGGTTGATAATTGGTAGTTGCCATTTAAACAGGAACGAGTGGCTTATGTTGCCAAACTAGTTAGGACTATAGATCCAGATGAATCTGACGAGATAATATGATTAGAAAGGCCTAATAATCGACAATAATTTTGGATCAAAAATTACTTTCTTCCTATCATCGACATGTTTTTTCAGTCTGGATCAAAAGGGGTTAAGAGGGGTAACGAACAGTAACGTGGCGTCTGCAGCAGCGCATATCAGAGGCATATCAGTCAGCATGCTGGAGCAGGGGAGCCGGGGCAGAAGCTGCGCAGCACCGCCCCCCTGCGCCTCTGCAAGAGCCCCGCTTCCGCTTCCCACCCACTACAGCCTGATGGGATGCTGCTGGCGGAATGTTTGAGGCGGGCTCTTCACGGAGACCCAGGTGTTGGGACAACGTCCACGGACTGCTAGTCCTTATCGCCACAGTATTACAACACATCAGCATTAGCTGCTGCTGAGCCATATTGGTCGCAGGGACGGGCAGACGACGCAGCTCGATCGGCTCTCATTGTGCACTCCGCTGGTTGTAGAAAAAGCCTATACACGGAAGTTACTGGATGGGAGCTCTTTTCCAGAAGTTCACAATGGAGACACACGTTGTCTTACTCCTACTCGCAGCTTTCACCTGTGGACTCGCACAGGTAGAAGAAAATGGAGCGTTGGAGGAGCTGCAGGTGGAGACACTGGTAAGTAGGTTCAGTATTAGGTTATTATTACTCAGTCATATTGCAGCTGTAGCCTCTGTAACGCAATGCCCTGTGGAAAATAATTGTTCAAGTGTTGTGAACTCTTCTGATTGTAGGAGAAGCCCGAAACTTGCTCCGTATTCTCCAGAATGGGAGACACGCTGCAAATCCACTACACGGTTAGTCAAAGTCATACTCAGTTTAAGCTGAAAATGAAAAACAATCCAGCATCTAGCTTGTGGGTGAATTTTTCTTTTACAAAGAAAGGCACGGAGCAGCCCCAGCTGATGACGGGCGCAGTTGTTGTCTATGTGGCACCGTCTGCTTGAACCATGCGGACGCCGCTGCATCTCCACGCTGCGGCTGAATGTAAACAATAAAAAGGCTTAGCCGCTGACTGGGAGGATTTCTGGTGGACAGATTGCGGTTTAGTGCGTGTCTGTGTTGTTGATGGGGTTTTATCTGGTGTCCGAGACCGAGTCTGGTTTTTTTACAATGATGGGGCGGTGCAACACGTCAGCATAACAGCCCTTTCTGTCAGTGGGGCAGCGCCACAAGCCAGTCAGTCCTCATGTGGCAGGGGCCAAGGAGGGCCTTGAGCCCACAACCTCCCGGGTGAAAGTCATGCGCGCTTACCAGTCAGCCAAAGGGATGTCACACTCATATATAGGCTGCTATTCTTCCAACATTTATAAAGGAAGGAGTGGGGGGAGGAGGACCTCATGGATTTTCTGTGACCTAAAGCTGTGGGTCACATCACATCAACAAAATGCCACATGACGTGTTAATAGATCGCACAGTTCACACCAGTTAGTTGGCACATTAGTCAGAAAAAAGCCCTGAGGATCAAATTTTCTGCTAATATGTAATCATCTCAAGTTTTGTGTTTATTTTTATTGGATTGGATGTGCAGTTTTAACTTCAGGGAAATATTTTTAGGCTTTGGGAAATAACAGAGACAAGAGCTGAACAACCTTATGGGTGCTTCCAGCACTTCTGGGTTGAGTGGGTAAAGTGAATTGTTATTTGTAAGGGGGCTCAATATTTTAATAGTTTGCAAATGATTCCCATTAAATAAAATACATTTGTAAAAAGGGCCTCATTATACACATTTTCTATTTGATCATAAGTATGTGGAATGGAGACGGATTAGTTGTGATATTGTGAACAACTCTTCAGGAGTCCATATTATATAAAACAATTGGATTTCTTTTTAGAGGTTTATACATAAACCAAAGTAGAAAGTAATATGGTTAACAAAATAAAGACAATTAGAATAATTTATATTTTGGAAAAAATTAAACTATCAGTCAAAAGTGAAGTGAATCACTTGTAGATGATAACTAATTTCATATTTCTGTATCTGCCCTGCTTTCAACCCGAACTGTGTGTCCATTTTAGTTAATATGACTTCTACATTTTTATTTTCTCCTACGTATACAATACCAACATAGAAGTCATAAATACTTGTCTTTATCTTTTACTTATTAACTTTATAAGAGTTTACAGAGTTCTGCATTCATGCTGAGTCAGCTGACGGTAAAGGTGGATCTGTTCAACATTAGACTGCAACCAGCAGTTATCTTTGTTTTGCCCAATATAAATGAAATATCTCATAAAGAAATAGTTTTGTTTTAAGTTCACGAATGACTTAACAACCAAAAACCGAATTTAAAAAGATTAAACTGTAAAATCTCTCAATATTCTTCCTGTTTGGCTCCATCTCACTCCTGTTGTTAATGATTTTACTAACTAGGGCAAACTGATGGATGGAAAGGTGATCGACTCGTCATTATCCCGGGACCCTCTTGTTGTCGAGCTGGGGAAGAGGACAGTTATTCCAGGTAAGTCCACAAATGATAATCCTTTTTAAGCAGATTTGTGCATATCGAAGTGATTGAAGCTTTTGTTAGTTTATCAGCTAGGCCAGGTAATACGCTGACTTTGCTAACTTACTGTCTCTGTGTGATTTTCTTATCAGGTCTAGAACAAAGCTTGGTTGGTGTGTGTGAAGGGTAAGTTGAATAAGTAAAGATCCACTATGGAGATTTGATAGTTTTGTGATGAAACGCAAAAATGATTCCTTTCTCAGAGAATGAATATTTTCTTTATTCATTTTCTTTTTCAGGCAAAAAATCAAAGCCACTATTCCATCTCATCTGGCATATGGAAAAAAAGGTTACCCCCCAACGATTCCAGGTATGCAACACTTTCTTACAAATGCGTGCACACTAAGAATCACTACATTTTTCATGAAGTATGTGGAAGAACAGCAACACAAAGACACCTGGACTAGACTTGGATGACAGTGCTAAAATCAACATCGTGTGTCTCTATGACGCCAATACTCACTTTTACATATACAGTATATTTGTAAACTGTAAAAAAAAAAATCTAATGAACCATTCTTCTGTCTTATATGTTCAGTTCACAAACTAAGAAAAACTATAGATTTTTATTGCAAACATTCATATATATTTTTAAAAAAATTTGTGTGTGTTGTGTTTTTCAGAAAATGCCTGTATAAATGCCAACCAATGCAGATTCTTCCATCTATGCATTATAATGCATTAGCTTAACTAACACTCACAAACCTGTCACGTGTGAACGACTTCACAAAAACAACAAATGTGTCCGGATTCTGTTTCAGGTGATGCTGCTCTCGAATTCGAGGTGGAGGTGATTTCTCTTTCGCAGCAGACGCCATGGCAGAAAGTGGTCAACGATGTGTTCCCCCTCCTGTGTTTGGTCCTGGTGCCCACCCTGCTTGGCTTGGTGGGACTTTACCTCTACAAAAAGGCCAATGCTCAGAAGCCCAGCAAAAAAAAGGCAAAAGATAAGAAGAGCAAAAAGAAATAAGGACACATCACAGAACTATTTAAATAAATTTTTTAAATGACTTGTGTTATTTGTGTCTATTTAAGTATGGCACATGCATTTTGTGTTTGTTTTAGTTACGCAGTAATATGCATTTCTAAAATCTAGCAGTTCAATCGTTCTTTGGTCTTGGATCAGTGATGGGAGATAAGACATCTCAAGGCCAACAGAGAAATTGTAGACTTATGGTACAATATTCAGGTTAAGGTCTCTTATATCTGTCAATATCCAGAAAGAACAGCTGTGGCAGATCTTCATTACCACATTTTCACCTCAAAATAACGTGAACTCTACCCGTATAACTTATTGGGCGAACACGTGTTAGTGCGAGGTGTAACAAAAGTAAAGTTCATTAGTATCAGAATACAATTGGATTCATTCTGGGCGTAAATGCAGCCTATATGTGACAACATTCTGAAGAAAAAGACAACAGCCCCACAAGTAAAAAAAAGTCTGGAGCTTTCTGCTAATCAAGCTTCAGGTAACACTAGCCCTATAAAGCAAAAACAATGAGCATATAAAGCAGTGGTCTTATTAAGGAGTGTATGTTGAGTGTCAGTCTGATCTATCTGATTGGCATACTGAGATGGAATCAACTTGTGTTTGCAGTCAAAACAATGAGAACATGATAAACGCACAAAGAAACAGAGATCAGATATCAGCATTCAGACAAACATCTGTATTGAGTGTGAAAGTGGAATAGTGGTATTTACCACGACTTGAATAAATCCCTACATCGCAAGAGAAGTAGAGATTACACTGTTTCTTTGTAGTAGGTATTTGAGCAAATAGTTGAGAGGAGAGTAGAAGGAATGCAGCATTTCTGACAAAAATATGACCTTGAGCAAAAACATGCTTCTAACAAGCAGGACATTGAATGTGAGCTGCTTTCTGGATTCCTTTGTAACAGCTGAAATATTCTTTCATTGTCTTATTTGAGTTTTTTTAAGAGGAAAAAGTGGAAAAAGGTTTTGTCACTGTAACAACAAGGTCAGACAACACTCAGCAGTGAGGTGTGGTTTAGCAGCAGTGAGTAAAAGTATGAAAAAGTAATATATATGGTGGGAAAATTCTACAACTAAGAAATTTACCTTAAATAAACATTAACTATTAGTTTTAAAAAAAACAAAACTCTTCTCTCTTCCTTTTTTTAAGTAAAAAGTAGTAAAAGAACTGACATTTAAGTAAAATATGTACTATGACATATGAACCTATGAACATAAAACAGCAGTTAAAATGCACATTATTTACAGTTGTGCAAAATAGGCAATGGAAACAGTTTAAAACATCACCATGACTGGAGGAGATTAAAGTGACAACATGCCAAGTCCAGTGAACAGTGCAAAGGGGAAAAGGTGAGCGAACTTACTGTCACCTTCAAGATACAAGTTGGAGATTTGAGCATGGTGCATTATCCGGCTGGAGGTATACATCAGAAGATGGATACACTGTGTTCATAAAGGGATGGACATGGTCAGCAACAACTGTCAGGTAGGCTGTGGTGTTTAATCCCTGCTCCTTGCTCCCAGAGTGGGCCAAGAATTCCCCATATCATTACACCACCAGTTTGAACCTTTGATACGGGGCAGAATGGATCCATGCTTTCATGTTGTTTACATCAAATTTTCACCCTACTATCTGAATGTTGCAGCTAGAATCAAGATTCTTCAGACTAGGCAACAATTTTCCAGTTTTCTGTTGTCCGGTTTTGTAGAGCCTGAGTGAATTGTAACCACAGGTCCTTCTGGTGTGGTCCCATGGTTCTGTAACCCATTTGTGTCAAGGTTTGAGTATTGTACATTCAGAGATGATATTCTGAGAACCTTGGTTGTAACAACGTTACTGTTTTGATGATATTTTCGGTCATCTCAAACCAGTTTACCCATTCTCCTCTGACATCAACAACATTTGGTCTGGAAAACTGCTGCTCAGTGGATATTTTCTCTTTCAGACCATTCTCTGTAAACCCTAGAGCTGGTTCTACATGAAAATCCCAGTAGATCAGCAGTTTCTGATATACTCAGACCAGTTTGTTTGGTGCCAGCAACCATGCCACAGTTCAGTTTGAACTTTAGCAAGTCTTCTTGACCCTCATGCCTAAATGCATTGAGCTGCTGCCATGTGATTGGCTGTTTAGTTATTTGTGTTACAAACAACTGAACAGGTGAACCCCGCGTGATGTAAGGAGGCATTGGGTGTACTAAATAAAGTGGCCTTAAATGTGTGTCACCATATGATTGATTCATTACAACTATTTTGGCTGTAATTTGGGTTTTCTTTTTATAACATTATCCGATACACACGCACTCCCGCTCTTTAACAGATTCACGCACACACCGATTGGAAAAACGGCATATGACCTCTTAAATTTGTCAATGCAAATGACCCTAGACCTGCTCAAGTTTTTTAGAAGGCTGAAAGCACTATCAGTGCTCCGCTCACTCAGGGTAACGTTGTAAACTGTCCCATGTAAACTCATATCCCTCCGCGAGTCAACGTCGTTATTATTGATTTAGAAAGAGAATTCGTTTGATTATATATATTATTAACTGGTTGTGGGCCATAGTTTAGGATACCATTAAGGGAAAATCAAATAAGTCATCAAGTATTTATTGTGCATGAAAAAAAAAAATCAAAGGGCGGAGCAGACTGCATTTGTTCTCGCGGTACAACCTCTTCCGGTCCTCTTTCCAGCTTCCCGTGCAACATGGTGAGTATGTGCCACAGGCTGCGGCCGGGCGAAAACAGAATAAACTGATAATTTATTCGAATATTGCCACACAAATCGTATGGTTTTGTTATAATAAACACACAGCCTAATCATAGTATCGACAACATAATTCGAATATCACCCAGAACTATTAGAAAACGTAAGTGGGCCTATTGCTAATTGGTAGCAGGCTAGCTATTTTGTGCATGTGTTCCGTGAGCTAGCTAAGGGTAATGCTGCTAACACTTGATGAGACAGTAAACGTGCATGGATATAGATGCGTGGATATTCCGTTGTTTTAAGCACTTTTTTAAATCAATTACGTAAAAGAATACAATGTATAGTTAAACGTATTATTATATAGTGAGTATTTGTTCATATCACCGCAGCCATACAACGCACATCATTATTGTATTCCAGACGCATTTCTCGTATGATGTATGGTATTTGACTTGTATTACAAGATGCCTGATAAAACATATCCCGATTTTCTTCTATTCAGTGTTGCATTGCCGCCTTGTGAATCATTTTTGTCTCGTAATGTTGTGTGGTTACACTAGTGCTTCGGGCCGGTGTCCTGTAATTGGTAACCGGCTGATCAAGTGTAAAGAGCGGTTTGGTTTACAGCGAGTGGACGTCACATAATAAATGCTGTCTGGTTAACAACTGTCACAAAAGAGGACCAGTATTAAGGAATGGTTGAATATTCGGTTACGTTGCGTTGTACTTGACGTTATATAATAGTAAAACTTGTTATAGTTTACAGCTAATTTTCTTTTTTTTTCTGTTTAGCAAATATATTTTCTAATACTTGATTCTGCAAGGTTAAACATGCAGTTGCTAAATAATTCTAGTTAGTCCTATAGTGAAAAGTGAATGGTGAACAGTTTTTTTTATGTGTTGATATAGAGCTGGCATTGCTCTGGACACATCAGATAGCACATAGAAACATTGGAGGAAGATACCAGCCATAATTTGTTGGCTTGAATGAAGCTTGTTTTAACTGTGGCTACTGTTTTTCAGACCAAGAAGAGGAGAAATAACGGTCGTGCCAAGAAGGGCCGTGGGCATGTGCAGCCAATCCGCTGCACCAACTGCGCCCGGTGTGTCCCAAAGGACAAGGCCATCAAGAAGTTTGTCATCAGGAACATTGTGGAGGCGGCAGCCGTGAGAGACATCTCAGAGGCCAGCGTTTTTGATTGTAAGTATAGTTTCTCGACCAAAGTGCATGAAAACTGGCTATTGCTACTGTACCATTATATGCAGTAGTTTTTGTCTTCCTTTATGAATTGTAACACGTTCGTAATACTAATTATTTCAAAATTTTCATCTTGGCGAACTGATGTCATGTGGTCAATGACCGGCTTAAAAATTGTACAGTGTCAAAAAACAATTTCCTAATTTGTCAAGATGACCTGAAAAAGTAATTGGCCAGAAATTGCTGATCCACCGTTTTCTCTTTTATTTTTATTTCCAAATGACTGCAAAGCCGCTGCAACTCTGCAAATATGAACTACTTGGAGACTAAGAGTATTTGATTACCAACCATAACTATGTGGCAGTAAATGTGTTCACAGATGTTTCTGACTGAAGCTTTGAAACCCAAAAGATTATATTGGGTACAGCCCCAAATGTCTTTTCTGTTGTGAATTATCATAAGCCTTTTCTTTATATCTTGGTATTTTATACTCATCAGCACAATTCTCCCCTTTGCAGCGTATGCTCTTCCTAAGCTCTATGTGAAGCTTCACTACTGTGTCAGCTGTGCCATCCACAGCAAGGTGGTGAGGAACCGTTCCCGTGAGGCCAGGAAAGACCGTACCCCACCACCCAGATTTAGGCCCGCTGTGAGTATTGTCCAAAACATAGAAACAGTTGGCTGTCACATCTTTTCGGATTAGTTATACAAATATGTTTCAATATGGCACCTTCTTTGTATAGTTTTATCAAATTGACTGGTAATGGCAGGTACACACAGGTGTAACTAAAAATAAGTTGTCAGAGTAGATCTGTGTATGTTGCGGTTGTATGTTACCCAAGTACACATGAACTGATACTTTTTTCTTTTTCTTACACAGGCTGGCGCACCAAGACCTGCTCCAAAACCCATGTAAAGGAGAAAGTAAAGATGCTGTACACCTGAAAAGGAAATAAAATATCTTAACAAAAACTTGAATGGGTAAAACTCATTAATCTGTCATGTTGTTGGAAAGAGCATATGATCAAGTATTTTTTTATTTGGAATAGACTCTTACAGTACAAAGCGTACAGTAGTTTAAGATCAAATAAAGCAAATCTATAATTACATATGATACACTTATAAAGGCTGTGCAGTTATTCAAAGCAACATTAGACAATAGTGCGGAGGTTACAAAACTGTAGGGACCAAATAGTGCTCCAAAGAAAACATACCACAAAGCTTGGGAGAATTTTAAGAAACATGATCTTGAAATGAGGTAAAATTTGTATTTGGTTGTCTGAGATTAAAATAAAGGTGACAGCTGAAAAGTGAACTCTATTGGTACCACATGCATTAGGTTTAGAAATGCACTACTGTCCAGCGTATTGCAAAAAAGGTGAATCTGCTCCTGAAACCACAGAGCTTGGATATTGTGTGTAAAAATTAAGTGTAGACTGCAACAAAGTTTTCTGCTTGTGGATTTGTACAACATTGCAGGTTAAAATCAATGAGCTGAATCATTTTTTGCTGATTTTGTCTGGTGTTATTGGCTAGTATCAAAACATTACTAAAATCTTGGCCCAATCAGTCAATCTTGACTGACTAGTGGCTCGAACCAATAACTTATTAGCATAAATAAAGATGGGACAAAACAATAATGTGCACCATTACAGCATTATGTTTTTACACAGACTTGCAAATAAATGATTTAGAGAGAAAATGTTAAAGCCCTCCAGCCAAAGGCACAACAGCAAAACTGACTTCACATAAACCACACCAACTGGAAAGGAGCCACGCATAGCAAACACAGTGAAGCAGGGTCATTGGTCAAAGCAACACCCCCAAGAAAAATTAAGATATTTCAATTGAATTTTTCATGCAATCAGCAAAATATCTCAAACCTTTTCTGTCCCAATCTGATCTAACAGTCTTCTCATTAAGGCAAGAAAATTTGATAATTAACTTCAGAAGAAAAAGGATCATTATGAAAGCCAAACCCATCCTGTGAAATGTGTTTAGATATTTTTAAAAGATTTTTGCAAAACTGAGCAACATTGGAAATGCTTTGGCCCTTTTTTTGTTTAAACTAATTCCTTTACCTGCATGTATAAATATATTAATTCACTTTAATTTTGCATCTTGCCACCATAATGAGGGAAAGTGCTGAACATTAGGAAAGAGTGGTTCTTTGGGCTCAGCTATAAAAATATTTGGTGCTGTAAGGAACCACGTTTCTGCCAATCTAAAACTATGAAAGTAGACATTTTGTTTACATTACATGAAAAAAAGGAACTTTTGCACATGTCTAGACAACTATAGAAACTGATATCCTCTGACAACTGGGTTCTGCTTAACAAAACTAGAACAAATCACAGAACTTCTGCTATTATCAATATTCACTGAGGGTTTCTGGTTAGCTTGAGCAAATTTAAAAACAAAACCTTGAAGCTGACTTAATGTCAAGATAACAGTTACACGTAACAAAGGAAAATATGACTTGTTGCACAAAGCTAAAAAGCTTAAATTGGCTAAACATTTTAGTTATCGTAAGCCATTTTCTTACTTAATCCTTTTTGATTTTTCTAACAGGTTAGTTAAAAAATAAGTGGGTAACACTCTTTGTGCCACAGATCTTTGCTGCTATTAATATCTGGTGCATTATGGAAATAAATGTCAACTGCAAACATGTTCAAACAATTTCTGATTCTTGTACTAAGTTATGAATTCTGCCCAATAAGGTTTCAGACCGTAAACATTGTGTGCTTCAATCTTGTTGAGTCAAATTTTAGCAACTAGAAAAGTAAAACGTCTGATGTCACAACATATAAATGAAAAGATTCAAGGGTGGGTATGCTGTGAAGATATGTTTCCCCTGGCGTACATGTAAGTTTTAAACAGATTACCCAGATAGAACAATTTGTCATGAATCGCAAGCAAAAGACAATGATTGTATTAACATAAATGACTGATTCCTTTTCTAGGATGGAAAAAAGTTTTGGATTTCACTTGTTAGGACGGTAGTGCACCGTCACACATCACTGCACTAAGGTTATCGCAGCAAATATAAAATTGCATGCAGATTTAGCCTTTGATTTAGCCTAAGAAATGAGTCTACTAGCAAAACCAAACTTTTTTGTTAGACAGTCACTGTAAACTACAGGCCACACTCTATTCTATGCCGTCTCTGGAAAACAACTTTAAAACGCTTGAATTATTTTGTCACTCATGACTTCAAGCATCACTCAGAGATATTTTTTCAAGACCCGTCCTGTCTGGTGAAAAAGGTGAAGAAAGGCACAATACAATGACGTTACACCAAAATCATGTTTAAATATACCATAAATAGAGTTGATAGATATTAGTGTTGCTTTGCAGTTTAATAGTTTAATTTAGTTTTAAAAGGGAAACTACAAAAACCATAAACGTTCAGTAATCTCTTAAAATTGTGGCAGTGATGTCTGAACCCCTTTTCTTGTGAGCAGAACATCCCCCCCCCCCCCCCCCTTTTTTTTTTCACATTTTGAGAGAAATCTACAGATCATTAATGTATTTCTATAAAATAGTTTAATATAATCATAGAATTCTGGCAGGTATCAGTGCAACAAAAGCAGTCATAAAAAAGAAAAGAAACAATGCATACGTCCCACATGGCATTGACACAAATAAAGGCCTTCATTTGTCACTTTCACAAAACACAGGATCTATCAGCTTCTCTCACACACACAAACACTAACACACATATATAGATCTTTTCATATCACCCCCTGTAAAAACCAAAGTGCAATTATAATTCAAGGACAGCCCCCACAAACATTTAAGTCTTGCTCGTTTTGACCTGGTTTGAGTTTGGTCTGCACTTTGGATTCCTGTAGTCATTGCTTCATAAAATGCAAAGTTAAAGAACAAAATTTGTTTTCTAAATGTTCTCAGTAACAATATGTACAGGTTCCATTGCAGACAAGTTGCTGAACTTTATAGTTGGCTTTTTGCGCCATCTTTGCTAAAGTGCACAAAAAGGGTATTTGAAAGAAATGGAGAAAAGTCTACCATAATTTGTGCATCAAGTCTGAATCCTGAATTTTAGAGCAAGGCACACCTGTGGATGAAAAAGTGCATTTGCTCTATGTATACTTTAAAACAACTTTAATTAAAAGTGTATTTTAAATATATTCGTCGTTGAAGCACTACTGAAAATAATTAGGGCTAGTATCAAAATTTTAAAAACATAGAATTGTACTTTTCAAAGATTTTTCCTGCCAAGTGTGCCAGTGCCTCTTTGAATATTCCCAATCAGCTTCATGCCATCAGTTGGCTCCCTTTAGCTCAAGTGCAGACCAAACCCAGCCAGGCCCTTGTCTCAGTGTATAACATCTCTAGGTGAAGCAGGTTGTCCAGTTTTTGTCCTCAATCAATGATGTGCTCTCCACGGACAATGTGTGAAGAAAATTCATAGCGGTCCTGGCAGCGATAGCCACAGATGTTACACTCAAAAGGCTGGCGAAAACCATGACAGCCCATGTGGATGGTAAACATGACATGGTCCAAGAAAAGCACTCGGCAGTGCTCACAACGAAAAGAACGCACAGCTCGACCCTCCCCATCTACAACCCGAAAAGTCTCCCTGGATGTTGAGGAAGGTGCTGTAGGTGAGCTGGGGGTTGCAGCATGGGCAGAAGGTGGGAGGGCTGAATGTCCTCCATTTTCTCTTTCCACCTCTCGGTCTTTGGCATGGCTTGGGCTGTGTCTGTCCCAGTTTCTATGGTGCGAAGTGAGAAGAGGTCTTGGGATATGGTGGTTAGAGCGGAGGAGGTGATGCCCGTTGTTGCTGTGCAGAGTCGGAATAGGACCTGTGCTGTTACATGGCTCATCTAGCATGCTTTCTGTGTCCGTAGAGTCCTGACAACCATTGCTAGGTGATGCTGCATGACTTTGACCAGCTGGAAGGTCTTCATGACCCTCAGCTGCCTCCCTTCCCCCTACACCAACATCTCCTCGCCCAATGCCAGTCCCTGTGCAATCCAACCTTGGACCTAGAGCAACTGCAGTGTGAGCAGAACTGTGGGGCAGCCTGAGTTCTGATAAACATGAAAGGTGAGTGGTGGGAAAGTGTAGGGGCCTTAATGTGTCTGATACCCCTCCACCTCCATTACCTGTTACACCTGCATATTCTCCTCCAAGGCCAGTAAAGTGTGGGGCTTCAAGGTCCCCTGTATTCATGTCCCCATCTTTATCCAAACTAGCAGGCAGCTCATATGGTGCATCTGCATGATTGAGGCGTAGGTGCTTCTGCCCTGCAACACCAAACACAAACGTACACAATCTTAAATTCTCTGCAAGATATTACATCACCATTTTCTGGGAAAATAGACCAATAATTGCAAAGCTGTCTCAGACAAATTAACAGCCTACCAAGTCTTTTGCATTCATTGTGAATATCAATGATGCTTGCTGTTATATTAACACGACACTCATGTATTACTTCTGTTTAAGTGTAATGACCTGCATATATGGGTGAGACAGCTCTGTTAAACACTAATACTCCTGGCAAGCAATGCCAAACCGCACAACTTGGATATAAAATACGGTACTGAAAACTGGTGGTCACATCCTGATGACGAATAGAGTAGACATGATTTGCAAGGTATCCTATTTTAGGCTGATGAATATTGCTTACTTAGTTTCCTAAAACAATCCACACTGACACCAAATGCTCACCTACAAATTTTTGTGGTGTGGATCGCTTGCGTTTGGTGATGCTGTTGGCCAGCCGATCGATAAACACCATCTTTTCTGAGGAGGGCGGTAGAAGAGAGTCTGGTATAAACTCTAGCTCTCTCATCTCCTCTCCTGCAGAGTACAAACAAACTGCAATGTTATTTTGGAGTTTTGTTCAAACCCAAACAGAATGTCTTGTAAATCATAGACTGTCTCAAGTTTAAACCACCTTTTAAAACTCAACGCGATTATGACCAGCAGATTGACTTCACCTTTTTGAGGAGGTGGACTTCATTTCTCACTTATATACTATTAAAATCCCTTTTGGATGTGGACATTGACGTTATACCAGTTTGTGAAAGAAGTAACAGTTTATACCACACCTGGATTCTGTGCACTGTTTGGTGTTTGTGACTCCAAACTCTGCAAGTAGCTGTGGCACCGTTCACGGTGCTCCTCCAAGGTGCTCTGCTGCTTGTAACTACGGCCGCAGTAGCTGCATTTATATGGCTTCCCTACAGTTGGAGAGGAAACTGGAGACGAAAAAAGAAGTCAGCAATATAAATACAACTGTTCATTTATTGTATAAAAACAGCAATTATAAGTCTTGAATAATATCTCCTACCTGCATGAGTGCGAAGATGGCCTGTTAGGGCATCTCGTCGGCGGCAAGCATAGCTGCAGAAGGGGCATTTGAAAGGTTTCTCACCTGAGTGCAGCTTGATATGACGCAGCAGGTTACCCTTTTGGGTGAATGATGCACCACACTGATTGCACTGAAATGGTCTCTCGCCTGTGGATCAGTCAAATCTGTCAGCTCAACTTCTGCAACTACATCCTTCGTGATTGGCATACAGTCTAATTACACCAAGACAAATGTCATTAATTGCAAGTGTACAAGGACATTTAACATAGTGGTTGATTTTTTTTTTCTCCCAGTCTTCTTGTATAAAGATTCCCTACAATGACATTACATTGTTACTTTACTGAAAGACAGACATGTCATGAGTGAAAAAGGTCTGCAACGCTATGGGTGAACATATCCACCTTGGAAGTGCACTTTCTATCAACTTGCAGGATAGTACTTGTTAGAGCTTGGAAAATTTTGCTCTTTTACAGATCCATGAATACTGACTAATTCGTGAAATGTATCCATTGTCAATGTTTATTAAACTAAAACGACACCTCTCAAAAAAAAAGTCTTGTGAAAAACTTAAAAACTGGCCACTGGATAAAGTTTTTTTTTTTAAGATAACCTTTGAACATCTTATCAGACACATGCAAGCAAAATGTGATCTATATATAAAAGGCAAAAACAGAATTACATTGAAGACATTTTAAAATATAAAAGATTAATTCCAATGAAAATGACCGAACAAAATAACATTTCATTTTGATTAGTTTTAAAGAGTTTAAATCAGGGAGTGAGTTTAGTAACTAATTTCAAACATGTTTATCCTAGTAAGGGTCAGCATAAAAGTATGTTTTCCTTCCTCCATTTTCTTGGAATGCTTGTAATTATATCTTTAAAAAAAGGTAAATTCTTTCTCCATGGGTAAATATGATCATGATATTTAATTTAGATTTTTTTTTTTTTAAAGAAAAAGAAAAAGTATGTATTTTCCCAAAAAATATGAATTCAAACTAAACAGATCACTCACCTGTATGGCTGCGTTTGTGAACCATAAGAACATTAGGTCCAATGCAGATCATGCCACAGATGTCGCATTTAAGTTTTCCATTTGGCAATCTGGTGGATCCAGGTGGTATGATTTCCAGATTAGCAGGTTCCCTGTAGCCTCCACTACACTCAGAACCCTGCCCTGTATCTCCTTCCTCTACCCGCTCTCCTCTTTCATCCTCTGTACCATGACCTGGGTCTTCATCGCTGTATAGCTCCACTTTAATGGAGTTAGCTACAGAAGCACAGGATCCATGTTGAATAAGATTTGTCACAAGTCATATGGGCTTCCACAGTAACTTTATCAAATTCACATAATCAACGTTAGAGTAACACACAGTAACATATGAAAGGTATACTAGTGAAAGGAATTAAGATAATTAATTTCCCACTGACCACTGATGGAGCGACTTGGAGAGTTCTCCTTGCTATTTGGAGTGCTCACTGTTGGACCTCCAAGGGCCCCAGAAAACTCTCTTTCCATTGAAGAATCGCCACTAGCTGCAACCACAAAAGGAGAAAAAAGCAAGATTGCTCATTTCAACATCATGCCAACCCTAGAAAGTGCGAGTATTGATAAAACGTTTACCTGATATGTAGGGCCGTCCATTACAGTCATCAAAATCCATACTAGCTCAGGCTGAATTCTGATATGACATTATTGTCATAAGTAATGTATTTCACACAAACTCATTCTCACACACAGTCAATCACTGCACTGATTCACTCATTATTTCAAAGGAAAACATGGATAACTGTGGGCAAGTCTAATTTCCCATCACAACTGGCATTCCCAAATGCATTTCAAGTTAAATGTCCATGTATTACATGCCACAAGTCCTACTTTAATTAGACACTTCCAACAACCAAAATAAAACTTTAAACACTTTCACAAATGATTAAACTATAATAACCACAACATACGCTAGCAAACGTCTTGGTGCGGTACAAGCGAGAGAGCCCACAAATTTTGTACAGTATCAGTGTTATACTATATTGCATTAGCTCGTAACGCCAAAGATAATGCGCTGAATATTAGTTAATGTGGATGACTTTTCATCAGAGAATAAAGCACTAGCAGCTAACTTTAACCCGACTCTAATGTTACCATTTAAAGACAACGCTCAACAACCTACAAAAAAATAAAAAAGGGAACTTAAAATTAAAATAATCTAATACAAAGTTTTTCTGCGGCCATTTAATCTAACATATAGATAGAAAGAGATAGTATTGCCAACGTTTATATAACGGTAGCGTTGAGGTAACCTATGTCGGCCTTGGAGGCTAACGTTAGCATGGGATGAAAATTACCGTTTGCTAAGTTAGCTCAAATCAACACCACAGTGTAACAACAGTTTGTCATAATCGAGAGCTTGCTAAAAATCAAAGAGCATTACAACTAATTAATAAAAGCAAGGACGCAAGAAAATACGTATGGTTTTTGACATGAACAGACAACTGCTAAACTGGAAATTCAAGTCTGTTCGACGTCATGTTTAAGGCTAGCATAACAAACCACCGTTAGCCTGAACTCTCTGAACTAGCTAACCAGCAATGTTTCCTTGACGGTTGCTATGGCAGCCATCGCCACCCAAAATGCTACAGCTAGCCAGCTAGTGGTTTGGCTGCTAGCTAACCCTACTTGGAGAATAAAACTGACCTTAGTTTTAAGAAAAATAAATAAATAAATGCAGAAACAGACAAACATAAATTAAAACTACCCGGTTTGGCAGTGCCTGTTGCATTACCTGTCCCTGTCAGGGCCGTGTTAGTGAGGTTATTCTGGATTTTCATCTGCCTGTTTAAGTCGGCAACATATTCCGGCTGGTTTACCTCCAGCTTAAAATAATTTCCGGATCATAGAATTGGTTTGATATAGTTTATTATATTAATATTTTATGAGTTAAACTACCTTTAGTGTTCGCTATATGTCGTTCATATGCATTTCTGTTGATGTAAAACAATTTCTTTTAACAAAGATATTATCGAACAGAAACAAAACAATTGTAAAAAATATAGAGAATACATATACACAGCATAGAAAGCTTTCTGAACAAGGTAGTGAAGCAAAAACTTCAGATCTGGGATCCTTTTGGTGGAGAAAGGCAAGAAAACTGAAAGCCTGACTTATTTTGGCAAGACAGTGCCAAATCATTTTCAGCACAGTTTTAACAGAGACACCATCGGAAAATATTTAGTTCATTATTAAACAAAAACCAAGACAAAGACTGTTGAGTGTGTAAAATCTTATATCACACAAGAACAGAAAAACCTTTTAATCCATTTATTTCCAAAATGCAACATGGTGGTGAAATAAATATCTACAGTAGCATAAATTTCACTTAAAAAAATGAATTAATGCATTGGCCGACTATTTCCTACGAAAGCAGAAAACCCAAAACGTTTTGGCAAATCTTTTTGTCATGTCAAAGACTTTACTCACCAGTATATCTTTTTTTTGTATATACGGTCAACATACATACAGTGAAAGAAAGGGGAAGAGAAGATTAAGCTGGAAGACTAAAGGTAAGATATGCATCTACTGTGAGAGAATAATTAAATTATATCCCTCGTATATCTTTAGCTAAACAGACAGCATAAGCAACTGGATATTAATTTAAAAGAAAGAAGCAATGAGTTATTTAACTCCCCAGACATTTATTGGACCAGTGGTAGAATACATTCTTATATATTTTTTATTCAAGATGTACTTAAGTATTTCCATTTTTCTTTTTAAATTTACACCTATACTCTACCGCATTTACTTGAATGTATCTTTATATCAATTGTTACCGCTTTTTGGTGATATTTTAAACAAAATAAAATAAAGCTTACAGAGAACAATTTTTACCCCAGTCAAAAAGGGCATTTGGTTCATATAATCTTGATTTGTGAATTGTTGTAACTGCACCAGAGAGTATTTTTACTACTATTCTTCTCAGATAGTTTTCATTTGTATTTAAACTAATATATTTATCTATTAAACAAATGATTAGAAAAAAGAAAAAAATTGTTCTCCCACTGTTCTTGATCAAAATCTATTCAAACATGCATTTTAACATGCATTTTCTTATACCTGTGAAGAACTGACATACACGCTTACTGGTAAACTGTTATTTCTGTCAGGTTTCTGTAAAAAACAACAAAAGCATCTGCAGTTTGTTCCAAACTAATTTTAACTCTGTCCATTATGTAACTTTAACTTGAACTAAATATGCTCAGGACAAACTGTAGCCTATGCTGTAGCAGGGCTGGGGTGGGGGCCCAGGTCCCTTCATGCCATAGGCCCCCTGACAAGGGGGTATTTGAGGGCCGATTGCTGTAATAACAGCAAAACTATGATAAAAAAATAATTAAAAGCATAAAGTAAATGGTCTCAAAGTGCTTTACAGTGGATACAAGAATTTAAAAAGCAATAAAAAACTGTTTACCCACTTGTAAGCTACTGGTACTGTCAATTTAACATGGAAAATGGACAGTGGATAACCTACTGGTTTATTTTCTTTTTAAAATTGATAATGTGGATGTACCTTACTTTGATGGAATCTATAACTGAAGTTGTGAAGATATCATTGGTGAGTTAACTTGTTTGGCTTGAAGCTGTCAGAAATCCATCAATTAAAATACCACAGCGTCTCATTAATGTGTCGCTATTGTTTATAAGCTGTGTGCGGATTGATAATGTGGCTTGGTTGTGTGTATCCTGAAAGCAGTATGGCTGTGTGATGTTTTATTTCATATCACAAAGTTTTTAGGCCTACTTATTAGATAAATCCATGGTGCTGACCATGGTCCTGAAACAGGCTTGCCGTGTGGATTGATAATATGGCTTGATTGTGTATCGCTATGAGGGTGTATGATGATTCATCTGTCAGGAAATATTTGTAAAAACCCTGGAGCTGAAAAAGGCTGCAATGTTAACCGTAGTTGTTGTTTAGCGAGAAATCAGTAGTTCACTCTTCAGCGATAAATTCCTGGCACTGTCATGGTACTCATTGTAACTCCTCTCAACAATATAATAATAATAATAATAATAATAATAATAATAATAATAATAATAATAATAATAATAATAATAATAATATAGGCCTATTAGAATACATTTGTAGCACTTTTTCGAAATAGGCCCCATACAAGGTCCCTGCCCCCTCTGCATGAACTGGTCAGCTCCGCCACTGAGCCTATGTTGTTATCTGCTTTTGGTGTTACTTTCCCATGTGTTGGACATGTTAGCATTGCTAAGGTCTGTTGCAAAATGGCTACCATTTTATTATCTTGCTTTGGTAATTTGTCTGAAGGATGTATTTAGATGAATATTAAAGCTTTTGTTGTTATTTTCATTTATTTACATTTTAGTGCTTTCATCTTTCTTTCTTTGATATATTCATCTACCATTTTTTATTTGCCTTATATAACCCCAGTTCGTTTCTCCAGTTATTGTGTTGCTCTGTTTGTGAATGTTGGGCTTAATGAATCAATTAAAAGAAAGGAAGAAAGAAAGAAAGAAAGAAAGAAAGAAAGAAAGAAAGAAAGAAAGAAAGAAAGAAAGAAAGAAAGA
>JBBBVU010000003.1:26216860-26228899 GCA_037177055.1 Atherinosoma microstoma
GCCGATACCGATTATCATAAAATTGCCAAATATCGGCCGATATTATCGGCCAGGCCGATAATTGGTCGATCCCTAGTTTATTAGTATAAGTGTAAATTTTCAACAAATACATCCATACAATTTTTCTCATTCTCTAAATTATTTAAGCTTTGATTTGTATTCTATCTAAAATGCTCAGTGCATGTTTATGTGCTTGGTCATTGTGTTAACAAGTTCTGATGTCAACATTGCGTCATAACCACTGCAGTCCCCATCTTAAGTCTGGATGTCACGACTAAGCAAGAAATCAGGCTGAAGTAGTAATAGAAGAAGTCATTAGATGCTTATAGGGATGAACATGCACCTATATTCATCTCTCCAGCTCGTTGATCTTTCTTTCTTTTTTTGAATACACCACTCACACAGTGCATATGAATAAATAAAATAAATATAAATCAAAACAACACCAAACTGCCATGGGTGGCAGGATATTTGAGTCCACCCTAGGCACACATTGCTGTTAGTCTAGTTAGGCCTAGAATGACAACTGTATAGTCATGACTGATGACTATCAAAAGAAGCATGTGTTAGGCAAGAGAATATTTCCTATGATAGTTTAGCTGAAATTCATCATTTACAGCATTTGATTAAAAAAAACAACCTGTAAACAGTAGTATGATCTGTTAAGAATATTTTTTCACTCTTCATTTTTACATTTAAATAAACACCACAAATGACTTACTGTGCTAATGTTAAGTACAAGATTGTGTTTCAGAATTTTAACAGACGCATTTCTTTTTACTCCAACACAGGAAAGTCGTCTCTTACGATACAGTTTGTGGAAGGGCAATTTGTTGACTCCTATGACCCAACCATCGAAAACAGTAAGCTTCGTTAGATTGCTCACTTATAGGCTATTGCCTCAAAAGCAGTCATTGATTTGGGTTAATGTAAAAAGTGTAAAACTTGTCCAATTTTCTTGCCAGCCTTTAACAAAATGGTCAGTGTGAATGGCCAAGACTTCAATCTTCAGCTTGTTGATACAGCTGGACAAGTAAGCTAAAAATCCTCTTTGACAACTCAGATTCATCTTAAATCCCACTATTTATTGGCCTTAGGAATTGATGATTCCATCATGTGGATACAAATTTTTTTAACTGAGATTATCATTTTTTTGTAGAGATTAGACTATTTTATATATGTTGTATTTGGTAACAGTCCCACCCAGAGAGACTATAATATTTCTGTGTTTACAGGATGAGTACTCAATTTTTCCACAATCCCATTCAATGGATATCCATGGCTATGTCCTTGTCTATTCAGTGACTTCCATGAAAAGGTAAGTAGGTAGTTTGCTTTTTGCAACCTAGCCGATCAACCTGATAATTTTCCATTTTAAGTAATCCAAGTAAATGTTCTAGTCTTTATGATTAGTTTTTGCTTGTTTTCTTTAAATGTTGTATTCAGCTACAGTATGTGAGGTACCCATTTGGTAATTACTTTAACCAAATGTTGAACTGGTGGTCTATTGTAATATGTTAGAGGAACTAACTGGCTACTGTTAAATGAGTGCCTAAAATGACATATCTGTCTCTGTTAAGTTTTGAAGTTGTGCAGGTTTTACATGACAAGCTGTTAGACATGGTTGGGAAGATTCAGTAAGTAATTGGTTCTTTAAATTTTCTAAATTTGTCATTCCCTCCCCAAGTGATTTGAATAATATTTTTTATTTATAATTTGTTTTTAGGGTCCCAACTGTGCTTGTAGGGAACAAAAAAGATCTCCACATGGAAAGGTAAGACTTACTGTAGATTTGATATAAGATAAAGCTACTGGTAAGATAAGTTGACACTTAAATACACTTAAATGGAAAATGTAGCCCCCCCCCCCCCCTTTTTAAATTTTATTTCAGTTGATGATAATTGTAGTCTACAAGAATATTGGTGTGGTTTAACCCACACCACCTGACATTTGGAAGGCAAATCTGATCCCATACACCAGTTGATACTTATGAGCTTACTTTTATGTTGTTGTTGTTGTTGTTGTTAATTTTTTTATTTTTTTTATCCAATCTTTCATCTTACATACTTCTTTAAAACTTATCTTGACCACCTAAATATTATCAAACCTTATGAATTCATTAATTAAATCCGAACGCTTGTAATCTTTGGTCAGCTGCTGTTCTCACTGAATAAGAAACAACTTGTGTTGACCAGGTTTCTCAAACATTTTCTCACCCAGACTGATTGTCTATCTCCTTGGTTTGACAAGATAGCGCCGTGTTGACCTAGTTAACAGGACTTTTTTTTTTTCTTTTACGTTTGCAAGTACAGATACTCTGTGAATAAACCTAAGATGAGGGGCATCAGAATTACCTTGAGAGTTGATAATCCAACACAGAACCAACTCCTAAAAGGTTTTGGATGAGACCTGATCAGACCTCTAGTTGTAGGACAAAATGAATTGTTGCTTTGAAACAATAACTTGATGAGCTGCTTCACCTGCACATTGAGCATTTCTCTATAGACAGAAAATCTTTTTTGTTAATTGTGCCGTGATGTTTACGAAGGTGGGGAAATCTTTGTCAAAATTCTTGTGTTTTTGTGTATAAGATTGACTGTCCTATATGTTAACCTCATATTGATGGAAGACAACATGTTGCATGACATGGTGATGAACACCACAACAGCTAGTAATTGTATCTACCAGTGTGGTTGTTTTTACATAAGAAATAATGCTTTTCTAGGTAGTTTGATGTTTGGTAATCACTGGTGCTGTGTTTTTGCTTTTAACATAATGATTCAGGTATTTTTAATTTGATTTGTTGTCAGTAACAAATGATCTTGGCAGTCTTGTTTTTTTAAGAGTAAAGCACTACTTTCGTGCATGTCCTTTTCTTTTTGTCAGCATCCACCCAGAAATTTTTAATACATTACTCTGGATTAGTGGTAGCATCCCACATAAAGAAGTTTCCCTTTTCATTTTAATATGTTCTTGTGTTTGAAGGGTTATCAAACCAGAGGAGGGAAAAAAACTTGCTGATTCCTGGGGTGCTGCATTCATGGAGTCTTCAGCCAAGGAGAATGAGGTAATGATAGATATCTGTTGTCATTATCTCTGATTACAGCCTCACTGGTGCAGTCCCCTTAGTATTACTGACACAGACTCACACTTATTGAAGTTTCAAGTTGTTTATTTGTCACATGCACACACAAGATGACATTGAAATGCAGTTGTGCGTGTTTCTGAGGCTGTGCACACTATTTAACACCCAATAAAGATTTTAGGAATAGACTGAAAAAGACATAATAAATATAATAGACCACAGTGCAATGATTTTGCAGTAATGTGCATGCTATAAACAAACTGACAATATATTTACATAATATTCACAACATGTATACAGTGTGCGATATATAAACCTATACCATTACCATTATAAACCAATATATAAACCATTACTGTTTCAACACAGACTGCGGTGGAGGTTTTCAAGCGGATCATTTTGGAGATGGAGAAAGCTGATGGGAATGCACCTCCAGAGGAGAAGAAGTGTGCTGTGATGTGAAAGTGTATCCAGGGCATCAGTAAGCTGATTTACTGAAGACAGGAGGCACAACTTCACCAGCTGGCCAATCATGACCTCACCGATACCAAGATGCTGCAGTGGAATGTTTCTTTTCCGTTATGATATCAGATTGATTAACATAGCAAAGCAACTGCCCAGACAGTTGATACCCTATCCCACTAAAACTAAACGGGGAAAGAAATTTCTACAGGAAGATTTATTTCTGCTTTAGACATGAAAGCACCCTTAGTGAAAACTTCTCCTTTAAAAAATGAAATCAAATGTTTTCAGGACAAAATCTTGATTTTTGAGTTTAACCAAACACTCAGAAAAAAAACATTTATTGCCAAATATAGTTGTAATATTTGAGACATCATTGGCTAGCGTCTCATTGCCGACTTAATGTACAGTGAAGGCTGGTTGATAACGTTTCTACATACTGATGTATTATTTCAGCAGATCTCGACAGTAATGCAGTCATAGTTCACATTGCTTTAAATGTGGTGTTAAAATGTCACTATTTCTCACAAATGGTGGAATTCCTTGAACATTAACGAGGTTTTATATCAGAAATCTCACAGCGGTTTCATAGTTCTCACTAATTTTAACAACTTGTCTTCAGGTACCTTTCACCAATGAACTTGTGGAGCTGCGCCATCATGATGGGGGGACTCTGTTATTGTATATTCAACAACTCATTTTTTAAGCTCTTCTGCTAAGCAGATTGACCTCCATTGTTTCTATAGTTTAATTTCTCCCTATTAACTGTAATAACAATGTTATGTTATGGACAGCACTTAGTGTAGATCGGAATAGATCTTTGCTATTTACCAATAATGGCCTTTTTATACAATATAAATAGAATATTAGAAATTGGTTTGGTACTTTTGGTTATATTTGGACTGATGGATGTTTGTGCTCCCCCATATTATCGAAGTAGAGTACAAGCTTATTTGTGCATTAAAATAATGAACCTTTTTGAATTAAATTTTTTAAATTGCATTTTAATATTGCATAAGACTATTTAAGTGGCATAATTCCACAGGTAGTCATTTTTGAGTTGGTGGTTCATTCAGGCTTGATCAAACCAAACCAGTGTGTCATGTGGCCTATTTGACAAATGGACAGTCAGATACTTGATCTTTAATTATTATTTTTTTTCTTCTTTTTCATAGATTCGGTAGCCTTGTAAAGACATGACAGGCTGTTTTTTTCTTTTCCAATCAGCCTCATGTTGTACCTGTAGTGGATAATTCAAACTTTATCAAGTGCTTTGCTTAAATAGTTAAATAATGGATGATTGATGATAGTTGAGCAGAAGCTGGTGATGCTGTGTCTTGTGCCTTACAGTTGTTCAAACTCCCTCACCTACTTCCTTTCCTTGACTCAAGGTGCTCTTAAAGCCCCCCCACCCCACCCCCCTCCCTTCTGTTGACTTGACACCATGGGTGCAGGTGTTGTACACCTGAACACCATTATTCCCTTTTGGGTCAATGTTAATTCAGAAATCTTGCTGTAAACAGTTTTGTAAATAAATAAATCTGTTACTCATTTGCTGTGTCTGCTAAATTTCATGTATGTATTGGGAATCTAAATTAATTGTATACTAAATATGCCACTAACTGGAATTGAACATTATAAGGATGCAGCTAGGGGTTTGTGTTTTTTTTGGGGGGGAATTAAGAATATTTGTTACATGTTGAATCGGGTGAGGATAAAAACAGGTTTGATTTTCATCGAGGTTTTTGCCATTATGAATAAATCAGCATGTATGTTTTAATGCTTGAAGTCAAAATATGGAAATCAGTGGGTATTCAGGCAAAACAATGTGTGTTAGTTACTAAATCATAAGTCTTAGAAAAGAATCATATAATTGTTAACACAACAAAGACTCATACAAAACATCTTTCATTGAGCCTGCAAACATTTCAGAAATTTGACCTAATGTGTGAAAACATAAATGTCATCGCTGCATTAAGTTAGAGGTGCAATACATCAAAATACTTCGTTTGCTTACTTGATATATGTACTTGCATGTGTTTCTATGACTGCCTTCCTTCACCTATGCAAAATTGCCAAAATAAGGAACATCGAGTCTCAGAGAGACACAGAAAAACTAGTCCCGGGATTTCTTCTGTCCAAAAGCCTTCAGCATATTCATGCTGCAGTGAGGTTTCTGAGACTCAGGAAGACAGATAATTTTCTCCTATTTTCCCTTCTTAACATTGGGGTCCAGTAAAATTAGGTATACTGTATTGTAGCAATTTGTGACCAAGTTCCATCGTATCTTTAAGACTTGGTTTCATATTTTCTAAACGGAGCACTTCACCATCAGACTGCAGGTTCTCATGTGGTTCCAAGACTTAAAATAGAATGGCATGCAGAGCCTTCAGCTATTTTTTTCTGCAAATTTTACAAAAAAAAACTTTGACTTTTGTGAAATACATTCATTTTTTACTCCCAACTCATCCTGCTCAAGGCTGCAGGGAGATGGAGCCTATCCCAACTATCAGCAGGCTAGATACCTGAACAGGCCTGGACATCCTGAACAAGCCAACACAGAAACAAATTAGACAAACAGCCTTGCAAGTTTAGAATGACCAGTTAACCTGACAGGCATGTTTTTAAACTTCGGGAGGAGGTTGAACAACCTGGAGGAAATGGACATGGGGAAAACATGCAAAGCTCATAAATCACACATCTGGGCATTTCACTTCTTGTTCATTTGTTGTTGTTTTTTCTTTCAGTTCACACTGGCAGAGGTCCAGGTAGCTTCTTGAGGGGTTACTTACACCTTCAGAGTTTAGTGAAGTGAAAAGCAAAGCACTGAACTTCAAACTGGGCCTTTGTTATGTCTATAGAGGAAAAGCTGTAACAATATTGTCATTCTTAGCTGAAGTCTTTTTTTTCCCCAAAAAGAACATCCCAGAACACATAAGACCCAACAACTTTCCCAAACAAAAACTGGGTTACCTTAAAAATAAACCATCTAAACATAATCTGAGTAATGTTTGTTTGGGAAGACTAAACCGCTGCCTCACAATCATGTGGTTGAACGATGAAAAACCAAATCATCGGGTCAAAACTTAGCAGTTCACCTGCATCTCAAGCATAAGGGACACTTTCTTGAGACAATGTTGACATTTTGGACAAAGTTGACAGATAGTTTGAGAGAATATTAAAGCAAGCCATCAAATTTTAACTAAAGCAACCATCACAGGCCAAGGGTATCAGATGCATATAGTATGCATACAGTGCAAACCTTATATCCCTCCTCAGCCAGTTTTACCTAACATTTTCACCTTAATTCATGTGACCATATGTCTCACACGATGGCGGGTGGGTAAACGACCCACATGTGACCATAACAACTTCAATAACCCACATGATTGCGGGATGGGTTAGTGACATGTGTCTCGTGACCAGCATCCCATCCAAACGTTTAAACAATTAACTCCCGTCCACTCTTTTCAAACTGGACAAGCCTTTTGGGTTAGATGTGGAAGTGTTGATGAGCCAGTAAGACACCCGATTCTTTTTTCTTTTGATGTGTGATAAAATCAAAATTCCCTTGGTAAAAAGCTTTGACTCTGCTATGTTGCCAAAATATTTAACTTCCCATATAAAATAGTGCATAGTTTATATTGAAGAATAAGTGAAGAAGTTATGAACCATGAAACTGAAAGACAAGTTATATTAGTCATTCAAAAGGCATTTTGCATATTTTGAATATCACAAACGTATCACACATAAGATAATTTCACAGTAAAATAATCTGGGAAAGATTAGTTTTAATATCTAACATAAGTGTTATCCTCTTCACCTTTGTGTGGGTCTGTGTGGTGCGGTAATACTACATGTATTACGGTAACACCGTTCACGTAGGTTTGAGTTCTAGCGGAAGAAGTCCTCTGCGCGGCTGCGAGGTCTGTCTGTTCGCACCAGGTTTGCACCCAGTCATAGGAAGGCGATTCAGCCAATGGAAAATGGAGTGTGTAAGTTATGTTTTCTATAACTTCTGTTTTTCCCCCCCGCCAGTCTCTAAATAAAGCTTATCCACCTGATGAACACAGCTGACTCCCGAAACATGCTAATATTAGCGGCTAACTAGCGAGCTTTATCTTGAGATATATGGACACATATTATTGGAGTGGGGGAGCTCCTTGTCAGTAATTTTACTTGAGAAAGCAAATATGACTGAGCCTTCATCCTCAATAAGAAAGCGCAATTATCACTAAAATGTGACAGAATGCCACAGAAAGTCCCATCAATGTAATTCGTGTCGCCTAAAAGCCTAAGCTGACAGGGCAAGTCACCTCGACTCGTTAATGTCAACAAGATTGTGACGCTAGCTAACAAGCTAACATCTCTAATGTACTATTGTACGAAGTGCCACCGTTACTTAGGTTGCGCGTAACTTCTACAGCAACAGTGTGTTTGACAACCAGACGCTTCAAGTGATGTTTATGAGTAAAAAAAAGAAAAGAAAAAGCTACATAAACTGGTGATTTGCTGTCGACTTGTACCTAATAAAAGTTAGCTGCATACAACAAAGTCTTGAACCGTGAAGCAGCTTGGGCTTTTCTGCCATACTTGACTTATTTAGATATTTATGCAGCAATTCATAAATACCTAAATATTTACGAATTGGCCGACCAACTTAAAGGATGATGGGTTATAAATATGTTTATCTTTCACTGTACATTTTGGTTGGAGTCGTGTTCCAAGGATAGATAGATAGATAGATACGTAGATAGATAGATAGATATAATTTTTTTTTGAAGATTTGAGCTCCTCATACATTATTATTACACTTTCAGCATTTCACACAAACTACAAGTGTACTGTGTGTATTCTACAACATATGGGCGCAGTTTTTTTTGTCTGACAGTGTTTTTTATCTGAATTAGAAACTGTTATGCATAAATTGTCAATACCCCCCTCTCTCTCCCAGAAAAACCCTGATATCAAGTTACAAAACTGCTAACCTGAAAAGAGAAATTGATTTTATATTCAGCAGAACTGCAGAATGTATTTGGATTTAGATACATTTTTTTGATCAAATTAATTTATGTTAAATCAAATGGTCTTCACAAAAACATGTGGGCCTACATCCACTATGACATGTAAATACAAAATGTACTCAGATTGTGGCGCTAGCTAACAAGTTTTATCGTCATTGCATAATTAAACACAACAAAATTTGTGATGTTTCTCCTAGTAGTAAAACACATTTTTACAAAAACTATCAAGTAATACTTAACACTGTAATCCTAACTTCTCCCCTTTTTAGCATGCAGTTTAGACTGATTACAGTTATATATAATAAGTTAATTATCAAGCCTTTCATTTAACCAAATTATGAAAAGGCGTAATTTAATTACCCTTAGTGAACCTTAATGTTTTTCATTTTGATATGTTTTGTTTTAGATTCCAGTCCCTATTGATGATCTTGAGGGCAAAAAGGACCCAATCATTGAAGGTAAGCAATTTGTTCAAATCTGCTACAACTACTGTTAGAAAATTGGCAAGAGATTGTCTTCATTTGTATGTCTCCCATTCCCTCAGACCCAGAGCACAATGTGTACACCAGGTTTATGAAGTCCCACCGTTGTTATGACCTCGTGCCTACCAGCTCCAAATTAGTAGTGTTTGACACTTCACTTCAGGTAAAACAAAAGCCTAAAATAAAACATGTTTCAATGGCATATAAAGTTGTCTGCAAAATTATTCATACCCTTCCATTAAAGGAGAAAAAAAAACAGTTGTCACTGAAATAAGCTGAAACTGACAATAGTAATAATGAATAACAATTTTATGTCATGACGTTTTTTAATTGTGGTTAAATAGAAATATATATTTAAAAAAAAACAAGCAAAAATTATGAGAAGTTAATATATGTTACGTCACTCATAAGCTAATATTTTGTTGAGCAATCCTTTGAGGCAATCAATGCAACCATGCGTTTTCTGTAGCCCTCAATCAGACTTTTACACCTGTTGGCAGGTATTTTGGCCCCCTGATCATCAGCAAAGTGCTCTCATTGGTCCAGGACCGTATTGTTTGTTTGTTTTTTATTATTTTTTCAACTCAATCAAATTGAAAAACAATGTCTTATTTCACTCAATTATAATTTAGCAAATTTATTTTTATTATTTATTTCTTCAGCCTCCAGTTATTTGAATTACTATTAAGAATTTTGCCTTTTCTTTAATGGAAGGGGATGGATAATTTCTCAGACAACTGTATTCCTCATGTTACATTAGACTGAATCCCTTGTGTTAATCTTCCAGGTGAAAAAGGCCTTCTTTGCTCTTGTTTCTAATGGGGTAAGAGCAGCACCTCTGTGGGACAGTAAGAAGCAGTGCTTTGTTGGTAAGAGTCGTTTTCATTAGTCTCCGTTTCTCTCTAAGTAAAAATAACATAAATGACGGAGTGAATTTAACTCCTTTATTTCTGCTCTGCAGGTATGCTAACTATTACAGACTTCATTAACATTCTTCATCGCTATTACAAGTCTCCATTGGTAAGATGCGCATGGTCCTTAAGTAAATCTAGTGTATGAATCTTGTACTGGAAAGTCATCTTGTAACATCTAAGATTTGAACTGATTTACTGCCTTATTTTTATTTCTGTATTGGTTCCTTAACCCCTTTTCTTACTGTAATCTTTCAGGTTCAGATATACGAGTTGGAAGAACACAAAATTGAAACATGGAGAGGTGAGAATGTTTACTGAATACAGAAGCATGGACATTTTTGTTTTGGCATTAGTGGTCTCTATTTGAAAGTACCTTGACTGGGGGATGACATGCAGCAAAAAGGCCCCAGGCCAAAACCCAAACCTGGGCTGGCTGTATCGAGGAGCATTAGCCTTTGTATATAAGACGCCCTCTCATCTTGTTGAACTATCCAGTGCCCCATGAACATTTATTTGTCTCTTTTTCATGGTGAACTGTTTTTTTTCTTCTTCTTTTTTACAATAGAGGTGTACCTCCAAGACTCTTTCAAGCCATTGGTTAGCATATCTCCCAATGCTAGGTGAGTACAAGAATTGTTTATATGGTTAAATTTCACTTTCCCTAAATGCGCATTGCTTTATTCTCAATACATGTTAAAGTAGAACTGTTTGTTTCATACTTTATTCTGTACAGCAAAATCTCTTTACATAGATAGAAATTTTGAATGACTAATATAACTTTTCTTTCAGTTTCATGGTTCATAACTTCTTCACTTATTCTACAATATAAACTATGCACTATTTTATATGGGAAGTTACTAAACATTGCAAGACACAGAATACTGACAAACTAGCATTAGAAGCTGTCTGTATGTTGGTTTTTATTCTGTTATCTTTTTACTTCATGCTGCCTCCAAAAACTTTACTAACACAGTTCTCTCTAAACTTGCTTTTCCCTTGTGCCACAGTTTGTATGATGCTGTATCATCTCTGGTGAAGAACAAGATCCACAGATTGCCTGTAATTGATCCTCTGACAGGGAACACACTGTACATTCTCACACACAAGAGGATTCTCAAGTTTTTGAAGCTTTTTGTAAGTCCCTCTTGACTGTTCTTCCTTTTGTTGCTACATGAATACGCCACATTGTTTTTTGTATTGTATATTTTTAGAAAGTAGAACAAATTAATAATTTAAAACTGTTGAAATAAAAACACCCATTTCCCTATGGTTGTCATTAATTACTTACTATTTCTTTTGTTCAGATATCAGAGATGCCAAAACCGTCATTCTTGAGTAAAACTCTAGAGGAACTAAATATCGGGACATTCCGGAACATAGCCTTGGTCCGTACAGACACACCTCTGTACACAGCGCTGGGCATTTTTGTTGAACAGCGAGTGTCTGCGCTCCCTGTTGTGGATGATAAAGGTATGTGGGCCAGTCGGAATCATGTCCCCGTTAGTTTTGCATAAATATCCAGAGATATCTCGAACTGCATGTTTTTATGTGCCGTCTCTGTCTTGCAGGTCGAGTGGTTGATATATACTCGAAATTTGATGTTATAGTAAGTTCAAAGCAGCCATTTCATACTATTTTTTACTTCTTGTTGTAGATATATTCTTGTGAATTGAATTAATTAAGAACAAGACATCGTGAAACATCATGTATCATTAAGGGTTTGTCTTTACACAGAACCTGGCAGCAGAGAAAACCTACAACAACCTGGACATTACAGTGACCAAAGCCCTTCAACACCGCTCTCAGTACTTTGAGGGAGTGTTGACCTGCAACAGGCATGAAACCCTGGAGGCCATCATCAACAGGCTTGTGGAGGCCGAGGTAAGAAGCGAATGTCACTGTAGCCCCTTTCACACAGTTCAAAACAAAACTTAACACCCTAAACTTTTCTCTTTAATGGTTGAGTTTTTAATTAGCATTTAGTTCCACGTCAAATTAACTGGCAGTGGTCACTGCTGTGCTTTGGCTCCAAGATCTATTCACCAGAAATGTAACGGTGAAACTCATGTAGG
>JBBBVU010000003.1:26326902-26343403 GCA_037177055.1 Atherinosoma microstoma
TAAAGCTACTTGACAACACAGGGCAGCAGGAGACCCCAGACCCAAGGCTCACTACCCCCAGGCCCACCCGGGACGTACCCGAAAGGGCATGTCACAACTCCCCAACTCCCCCCCGCATGCACCCATACTCACACACACACATGCACCCATACTCATACACCCCCCCAGCCACACACACCTACAAGCACACACACCCCACACTCATGCTGGCACACTCTCACACACATTCACCAATAACCCTGCACCTCTGGACTGAACAACCCCCCCCCTCTCCCAAACACACACACACATATGCAGGATAAGAAAACACAGTTCTAGAAAGCTCAGGAGACATTTTTGGTCATTTAAACAGGAGCAGTCTGAATGGGTTGTTAAATAAATGCAGGCTGGAAGTGGGCAACAGTTCATTGACTTTGCTAGTTTACTGTGAGGAGTCAAGCTGACTTTATCCATGTGGTTCCCAGACTAACCAAGGTCATTTAGATAAGATGTGCCTGTGTCTCGCTGCCAGAAACAAATGTGCAGATTTAATATCAGGGACAGCACAGGGGAAAATGTACATGTCTGCTGAAACAAAGATAGAAAAATAAATAAACAAAACAAATGCTTCACAGCCCACCGCTGGTTTATGGCCCGGTGGTTGGGGACCCTTGGTTTAGCCAAATTGATAAATAAACGAAGACCGCAAAAATACTGTTGAGTTTCATAATGTTTCAGAAATAGGGATTAAAAATTGATCTTATCAGCAAAACTAAGGAGAATATCACTGTATAGAGACAACAATTTCTCCTAACTGTAAAGGATACAAATACTTTTTTCCTTTAGAAATGAAATGGACCAATCAGTGAGCTCAGACTTTAGCTAAAGCTCATGTCGCGTTTTTTCAGGATTGTACACATTTGTTTGTTTTATTGTCACATTTTAAATAGGCTTCATAAACAATCTATGACTGTGTGTGACTGTGGTTGTTAATTAAATTTAGCAGAACTTTAAGCTACATCTCTCTGATTCGCAGCCAATTGTGTCTCAAATTTATTCTGTGAACTTTTACCGACAGCTTATTAATGATTAATGAAGTGGTCTGATGCAGCGAAGTCAGGGAACTTTGTTTCTCAGACTTGGAAGCAATGTTTTCTTTTCATATACTCTTTACACAGCAAGAGCTCAAAATAAATAATTGCTCAGGAATGATTGGTGTGACCAAGACTCAACAGCAGTCAGCTGACACTGGCGCCCTCTTTATATCCCACACCTCCCGGATGTCTCATTGTTTACACTGTTAGCAGCTACAAATAAAGACACTATTTTCTATGTCAGAATCACACAGGTGAGAGAGCACAGTGTGTGTTGACGGTTATGCATCACCTTGTCACCTGTTACCTCTTAAATCTAGTTATTGAAAGATTCAAGGTTTTCTCACCTTTAAACAACTTAATTGTGCAGTGTTGTGTGGCGCTTTTCTTATTGAACATCCTGAGTTCACCAAACTTGGGACACTTGCACTCTGATTGATTGAGAGCCGTTTTTTTGGATGTGGACTTTGAAATCTATGTTTGTTTTTTTTGTTTTTTTTAGATAGTGAAGCAACCTAAATGTGATTAATTCTGCTCAGTTTAGAGCTTTGATTTGATTGAAAATGATATCACATCTCTGTTTTTTGGAGGTCCACTGAAAATATCTATTCTCCAGATGCCACGTTTATTAAATGGTTGAGAACTTCTTTGCTGACAGGTTTTTAAATTTTACATTTAGAAGAGCAAGCACAGTGGATTTAGATGCTTTGTGACTGACTTATCAGACACATCAAAACCACAGACGGTTGAAGTAAATTAAACTGAAAAGCATCAGAGCTGATTTACAACATGAGAGGGAAATTAGACATTTTAAGCAGGTGGTTAGAATACTGTATGAATATCATCCAATGAATTATATATATTGGATGATAGTATGATCATAATTCATTATCTGCAATGTTAAGAATGCCCGCTGCTTAAGATGGTAGCTTGTGTATGAGCCTTATGATTCACACTATTCTGATGTCAGAAAAAAAAACATGTAGATGAGAGAAGCTATATGTCTGTAAGGTGAATTCAGCTGCAAGAAAGTATTTTTCTGTCCATGTTCCTACCTTCAAGAAATGTTTGCTTTATAATGTGTTAAGTCACATTTATACAGAATTTAATTTGTGCCAGTAAAACTAAACAAAAGGGCATTAATGGCAATATTTTTTTTATGTCAATACAGTGACATAAACTTAGACATTTATAACTTTCATAAATATATTTCATGCAAATAAAATTATCCTGTTGGCCGACCAAAGCTGAGCTGCAAAGCACAACAAGGAAAATGAGGAAGTCAGACTCCAAAGCCGGATTTTTACTAAACAAACAGAAGCGAATGAGATACAGATGGTTGTCCAATGGATATTTGTATTACAAGTGGATCCGTGTGTTGATTTGATCTTTCCGTGACTATAAAACTTTATGAACGAGTGTTGTGCACATATCATAATATTTGAATTAATGGCAGAGTTCATATCAAAATGCAAACCTACTCTCAACTGTTTATCTTTCCAATGGGTTTAACATTTAATCTTCTATTTTACCTTTCCTTGTATTGCACAGGAGCATTGAAATCGAGTTGTGAAAACTGAGACATTATCATCCCTTTACAAAGCTGAGCCTGTTGGCAAACAGTTTCCAAATTTGTACATTAAGTAGTTGTCCTGCATGTTTAACATTAATTCTGAGTCAGGGAAAATAATCTCTCCGTTCTTGAAGGCTCCAGGGTGTCCACCAGATAGTCTCTTCTTCAGAAATACCCCCTCCTGTGGCTGAAGCGGATGTTTTCAGTCAAACACAAAAACAAGAAAAAGATGGGAGGTTATTGGCAAGAAAAGCTAAGCTGATAGGGCTCTGCAGAATTAAACTGCAAAGTGATGTTTTTTTTATTTTTCTATTTGAGGTATGAGCATCTTTTTTCATAAAAAAACCCCTTTTTTGTTCTTTCATGGACAACAGACTAGACTGAAATGGGAACACTGAGGCTTAAGTCTTGTGATGTGTGCAGCCAAACGTTGCACATTTTCTATTAACAATTTTCTTTGCTACCATCTGTTGGGGCAGCAGCATCGGAGCCAATGACTCTGGAAAACTGAATAGATTGATAAAGGCTGGTCACGCTGTGAACTGGAGGGCTGATTATACACTTAAAGAACAACACACATACCCTCTTCAATTCTGCTACAAGGACTGACAGAAGTTCATCCCTGCCCATGGAGACACAGAGGTGGCTGTAGCTTTGGAGGTAGAATATGTGCTTTGATCTGAAGCTTGCTGGTTTGTCACCGATCACCGAACTTCCCCAGCAAGTTAATGAATTCTACACGGCTTAAAATAATGAAAGGGAACACTTAAACAACACATCTTAGGCTTTAATGAATTAAATACTTAAGTGGAATATTGACATACATCGTGGAATGTGTTGAGAACAAAATAACATGAGAATGATCTATGGAAATCAAAATCATTAACCCATGGAGGTCTGGATTCAGAGTCATACCCAAAATAAAAATGGAAAGATCAGATCTGACCTAACTTCTATGGAAATTCCTCAGGACAATTCAAAATGAGGTTCAGCAGTTTGTGTGTGTGTGTGTGTGTTTGTGTGTGTGGCCTCCACGTGTCCCTAGAACTCTGGGCATGCTTCTGATGAGACGATGTATGTTCTCCTGAGGGATCTCCCAGACCTGGATCAGGGCATCAGTCAACCAATGGACAGTCTGTGGTGCGGCGTGGTGGTGGTAGATAGAATGAGACATGATGTCCCAGAGGTGCTCGACTGGATTCAGGTCAAGGGAAGGCCAGTCCGTAGCATCAATGCCTTCATTGTGCAGGAACTGCTGACACACTCCAGCCACATGAGATCGAGCGTTGTCATCCATCAGAAGGAACCCAGGTCCCACTGCAGCAGCAAATGGTCTGACAATGAGGCTGAGGATATCATCCTAGTACCTAATTGAAGTCAGGGTATCTCTGGCTTGCACATGGAGGTCTGTGTGGCCCTCCAAGGATTTGCCTCCTCAGACCCCAGACTAACTGCCAAACTGGTCCTGCTGGAGGATGTTGCAGACAGCAGAATGTTCTCCAGACTCTCACACGTCTGTCACATGCTCAATGTAAACCTGCTCTCATCAGTGAAGAGCACAGGGCACCGATAGTGAAACTGTCAATCCTAGTGTTCTCTCGTAAATGTCAATTGGGCTGCACAGTGTTGGGGAGTGCGCACAGGTCCCACTTGTGGCCGTTGGGCCCTCATACCGCCCTCATGGAGTCTGTTTAGTGGCCTGCTGGAGGTTGTTTTGTAGGGCTCTGGCAGTGCTTCTCCAGGACAGAGTATTATCCCAGAAGCGGGACTGACTTTGAGTTAGATGCTATGTGATCCCTTTATTTCTTTGAGCAGTGTATATTGCCCCAAGTCTGTTTCTTACCTGCAACTTGTTTTGGATAAAATACTCTGTTTTTAAAAGTAATGGTAAATAGAGAAAACAGGAATATTTTGACCCTTTTCGCTGAAGTTCAGTAATTTACAACATCCTGTCTTAGTAAGTCTGAATAAGAAACATTGTTTTTTTTTTTTGTATTGTCTTTTAAATTGAGGGGTTTTAGTCAAAGGATCAGTCAGACAGAAACTACAAGAAGCATTCAACAGATGTTTTCTTTAGTAACACATCACCTTCTAGTGATGTAATGAATCTCAGCCAATCAAATGCATCCGGTATTCGCTGGTTCCGCTTTGTACAACTGGTTACAGATTCTTCTCTGATCTGTGGCTAAATGATATGACTTTAAAAAATATGTTTTAATATCACGCTTTCTACACAATAATCAAAAAGGCTCTACATAGGATGTGGAAATATCTTAATAAATGTTATACTTTTACTGTGTCTTGTCTGAAATTAGCACCAAGCTGCAGCTTCATTTTCAAATAACGTGATTTACGAATAATGCGTCATATGTACTTATAAGTTGGGGTTTTGAAATCCTCAACCAATGTTAATTTTAAATGAATAAATAGCTCATTGCTGATAGTTGATACCATTGGTTTTTGTCAGTTATTTTATATATGATGACAGGGAAATGATCATGAATGTTAAGTGTAGAAGTAAAACAAGGAACTGAACACCTTTACGTTATTTCAGCAATAAATTATATTACTGACAAAGCTTACATTCAGCAGGGAAAACCATCAGCTTATTGAACAGTTCTTTGCATATGATCGCATTCACTTGATGATAAATTGTGAATGCAACTGTCAGCCACAGCATCTATAACAATGATGATGTCATTACAATGCAATGCTTTTCTAGGAAAAAAGTTCTTGGGTTCTGACATTCATGTGGATGCTCCACCTGACAGAAATACTGCTGCATGAATTGCATTAAGAACATAACGGAGCACTGACCTGACCTTTGAGCTCACTTGTCAAATGTAGATAATTTACTTCATTTGAGAAGAAGGCAAAATCTGTGAAGTACTTTACTCCTTATATGCACACCCACATAAAGAGTAAAGCTTTACATGGGCTTGTGTGCAAAAGGTTAAAATGAAAAGAGAACAATATAGGAAGTGAAAGGGAGGGAAATATAGTGTAGTGGGAGGGGAACACAGCTAAATTCTTTGGATCTGACAGAAATAAGTGTGGCCTTTTGTTCTAAATGTCGGTCCCAGAGCAAAGACAACTCAATATATGGCTTGAGAATAAAAAGCAGCTGAGAAGAACATTATTTCTCCCATTTTTTAAAGATACAACTGCTTTATGTTTTTTGCTTTTACTTCATTTCAATGATAATGTAGGAGCCATATACATTGTTATGGATAATGATCACTGGGTTTATAGATTGTTTCATTTGGTTGTCATGGTGATAGGGGCACATGATGTAGTCGGTAATAGGCGAGCAGTTAAAAGGGATTTTCAGTCAGTCACTCAGTGGTTTTACCCGAGAGAAGAGGGCTGGGTAGCCGTAGTATTGACCACATAAAGCTTAATTTAGATATAAGGTTGAATAAGTTTATCTATACATTCCATTACTCCTGTGAACATCCATCTCGAAAAATAAACCGGATCAAAGCATCAAATCTATGTGCCTCATTAAGGAAGCTGACAGCGCATCATACAATTACACCAAATCCATCCTCTGCCTCTCCAGCGACTGTGGAAGTCGCTACAGATAAATCACTAGTTCAAATTCAGTTGCTCTACAAATAAAATTCAATGAAGACTCGAGACTTCACCTGGCATCATTATGAGTTTGTTAAGTGACATTTCTGACTCTGCTCCCAGGCAGAGTTGAGCTATTCTTAGTGCTTTGATTTCCAAAGAAGAGGAGGAGATGGATTTTAAGTTGAATAACATCATTCTATGGAGACAAATGGAGCCTCAGAGGATAAAAGCAATCTTTTCTCAAATGCAGCACATTATGACATGTTAGGATCTAAACTCAACAAAACAGGGATAGGGATTAGACACATAGAAATAAAAGAGATTTCTGTAGATTTTATTTCAACTTGTGAATAAATCTGGTTTTATTTTAAATAGCTCTGTTGTCTTCACTTCAATTCATGGCTGAGAAAGAGATAAATTTGCTCACGGCATGAGGGGAGGTTTCTTTCAAGTATATGGGTCAAAAACAAAACCTACCGACTGCGTGAGAGAGAGCAGAGGGACCAGGGGGATGAGAGGATAGCGACACAGACAAACAAAACCTCTTTGGAACACATGGACTTTCCCCACGTGAATCAATATTCAAGCCCTGATCTCCCCGTTGAGCAATGAGGCCAAAGAGAAGAGGGAGCTGAAAGACAGATGATACAAAGGGAGGGCTATGGGATGTCATGTGTAAAGAAGGAGATTCTCATTGGAGGCAAAGAGAGAAAGAAGACCACTATGCATCCCTCATTCTGAAGCCATCTTGGCCGGACTGTACACTCTGGACTCTGGGATTTGAGCAGTGATTATTGTAGAGGTAGGTGTGGAAACTTTCATGAAAAATGAAAAATTTGTGGGGAAAACTAAATTTCCATTTCCATGGATAAAGGCATTAACACATCTTGATTTAATAGCGTGTTCCTTTTTCTTGCATTGTTTTTGAGCAGGATTTTTTATCAAGGTTAAACAGGCAGAGAACCAGTTTATTTACGGTCCTCACTCATTTCTTGTAATTTCATCTAATTTCACCAAATATTCAAATTTTTCTATTTTTAGAACTGCTCACATAAACAGCTATGCCTCAATGTTTTTCTTACTGCAGCAGGAAAGCAGGTGCACAAAACTGTCACAAAGGTTAAATGGACCAGAGGTCATGTCAGCGAAAGATAAATATAAAGTCTGCAAGTTAAACTCAGCCTTAAATAATTGCATAAACTTGTGGTTTCAAATACATTATCTAACAAATCCATCAAAATGGCTAATCGTGTGATATTCTCTCAAGTTGAGTTTTTTTTACTCTCTTTGTTTTTCTTGTAGTGGCTTAGGAAATACCTCTGTAAAGAGCGGGATGATGTCCTCCAAGTTGAAGTGGCTAATTGTGATCCAGCTCCTGCTGAGTGAGCAGGCTCTGTGCAGGGTCCCGCTTCCTTTGGTGCAGAGGAGCAGTCTGCTTCCAGAAACTCATGTTCATAAAGAAACAGAGGAGACAGTCAATCAGAACCATCAACCTCTGCTGGAATCCCAGTCCTTGCCTGCTCCCTCGTACACAGACAAATCTGCACCGGTTCCGCAAAAAGAGGAAAGGGTCCGGTCTGCTCGACGTATGACATCACTCCTCAGGGCAAAACTTCAGGGGAAGATTAAAGATAATCTCCGCTATCAAGGGAATGTCAGCTGTGAGGAACTGCTGTCTGCAAGCACTGTGGATGATCCATTATCCTCCATGTTCCCTCAGGAGCTGCTGGGTCTGTCTTTAGTGCCTGTGTTGGTGGTAGCGGGCTGCCCAAAGGAGGCTCAGACCCTTGTGCTGAAGCTTTATGACTTGCTAGGAGAGGCTGATACAGAGGAGCTCCTGATGGAGGTGGAGGCTCTCATAGAGCGCAGGATGAGCAAATCTGCATCTACCCCAGCATCTGCATCAGCAGCAGAGAGAGATGAAGCAAGCCACCATATGGATGCTGTGATGTTTAACATTGAGCAGCTGGCCTTGGTGGGAGAAGGCCCCCCTATGCAAGAGGCCCATTGTGAAGGATGGACCAGGGTAAATGGAACCATGCTGGTGGGTAGCGCCGTGGAAGGAACCACAGGTGGACTGGAGGATGCTGTGAGCAGTTGTGAAAGATTAGGGATTTTGTGTGCTGGTGTGACCACTGGTGGGCCTCTTACACCTGGGATGTACCAAGCAGTGTTGAAGAAAGGTAGCCGCATTTTTCCATCCACATCCCCTCAGACTGAGTCCTGGATCCGTCAGTGCAGTGCACAGGATGACGTTTTGATCGCCACAGCTTTAGGCCAACGACTAAAGCGCAGCCCCCAGAAGAACTGCATCAACAAAAACGAGGAGCGAGTGTACAACGTAGTGGAGTGGATTCCTGGAGTCAGCACCCTCTACAACCTCGGGACAGCTGTGTACTACGCCTCAGTCAACTGCTCTGCAACAGCCAAGGAGAGAGCCATCCTCAGTGCTGTTGACTTTGGAACAGATGCCCTGATGGTAGCCACAGGTGGGACTGCTGGGGTGGCAGGCTACGCTTTGGGTGCAGGGGTGAAGACAGGCGTAAAAGCTGGAGTCAGATATCTGCTCAACTCCGCGAAGGAAGAGGATGATGTGCTGGTGAACCAATTCAGCTGGGAGGAGGGCGTCATCACCATCCAGTAGACTAAAAGATCAATAAATCAGTTTCTGAAGCTTTTCCAGTAAATATCGCCATATTTAGATACGTACATCTTGAAATTGAGTTTTTCTAATCTAGGTTACTGGGAATGCAAGTATACACATTAATGTCTTTTTTAGTTGATTTTCAAGCTAAGTTTGTGTGACTTTTGCACTCAAGCTTAATTTCACATAACTGAGCATAAAAGCTATTTAAGCTGTTCCATGTCATTGTAACCTTTGCTCTCACTATTTTCACTAACAATGTAAGGACTTCAGTAAGTCATCACCAGTCCTAACAAACTATAACCTCAGAAAATAAGCTTTAAAACTTTGTTTAGAAATTATATTTTTGTGTGTAATTAAGCATCTGAACAATTTACCATGTTAGGCAGAAACACATACAGAAGAACTGGTCTCAGGAAGGTAAACCTCAAACCCCTCAAAATTTTAATTTTGTCTCCAATTTGTCTTGTTTCCTCTTTTCATCACCAGCTCTGGTGTAATTGCAGGGACAGTAGAATGATGTCAAATTCAATTGTTTTACATGATTTTATTTGCTGTTAAATCTCAATAAACATTATATGATATTTGTGTGCATATTGTGAGGATCAGTGTGCTAGTTTATTCAGATCATTCATTTCTGAAGCCTGTTTTAGGGGCAGCTGAAAAATCTCCACATCTTAAGAAATGACACACTGTAAACTGCATGATGTTTTCTATTTGGGATGACTATAAAAATCTCAACACCCGGTGAATAAAATATTAAACCTACCCAGAAAAACACACACACACACGCACACACACAATACTTGCGATAAATTAAGAGACAAAATGAGGTCTGCCCCTCCACCCCTGCTCTAGTCCTCTGCTCCTTTTCCAAGTATTGCTGCATGTGTTTTTTGTGATATTGTACACTAAGTGGGAGTTCTGGATATTTATGAAAAATCCACTGAAACTTATGATCTTGCCTAACTTATTACACGTCATGTATTTCTATTTTAATACAACATCATAGCTCAAATAAAGAACAGTCCTGCAGAAGTTTTACCCTGAAAATATTTTGACATATTTGGCAAAAAAAACATTAAAAAAAGCAAAAAGTTCTCATCATCTGCTATGGTTTCCTGCAACTGATTATGATGGCTCCCTGGTTCTATGTGAATGTCTGATTGAGGAATACATAAAACAAGATGGGTGAGAGAACAATTTAATCTTTTTTGCAAGCCAAGGCATGCAAAATATGTGAGTCTTTGTTTATTGTCCCTGGCTTTGATAGACCACAGAACATGCTCACAGCATTACCTGCTTCTTCTACAGCATTTAAGATAATCTCAAATGGTAATTTCAAAGAGAATATTTTAAAGTTTCTGATGTGCATTTGTCAAAAATAGAGGTGATCGCGTCAAAAAGAGCTGAGTAAATTAAACTTTGATACCCTGTGGGCAATTCTGTCATTTGGACTTTGCTCTAAGTAGATGTTTACCAAAGTGAGGAATCTGTATTTCTCGAAAGATATGTAAAGCTCTTTAAAGAATCGAAGCTCAAGTGTGGCGCATTTGAATATAAAAATCGCTTCCTTCAAGTCTAATGTAAAAAAAAAAAGTTTCCTTATTATTACTGATTGCAAGATTAGGCTATATATATATATTCTTTTTTTTTTAAATATATATTATCATCAAAGGAAGGTATCATTACCAAAATAAATACTTGATTGTGCAATGAATGCCTTTATCCCACTTTTCAGAAGGGAAATAGCCCTATGATCTATCACACAATTACATTTTAATGTGCAATTTTCTTTTGCTTCGAATAATCAATTTAACATAAACTTAAATAAAATACATTGATTTATGCTGTTACCTACGTCTTCATCAGAGATGCGGGTGTGGAAAAAGTGCTTAAGTGCTTATTTTATTCATGAAATAGCGTGTAGAAATAATGTCACAACTACATATTATGCATTTGATATTTAAAATAGTAGTAAGGGAAAAACTGCCGTTAAAACAAACAAACAAATAAACAAACAAACGACTAGGAGGAGTTTGTTGCTAGAACATACACAACTTGTTTAGTGAATAGTTGGTGTGTCACATGCTCCTTTTTGATTCATCACTTTCTCTACGTCATTTCTTGGAAATTTTCATAGCAACGGGGCCGTAAGTTTCTATTTTGTCCACCACGCCCCCTCACTGCAGACTGACATTAAAATACACCAATAGAGCGCAGCGTTCTCTGAACATTTTAACCAATCAGCTCTTAGCACTGAGCTGATGAGGAAACTGAGTAATTCTATTTGACATTTCGGCTCTGTAATTGCGCTAACGGCATTAGTATAAGAGCCAAAATGGCGCCGGCAGTTTTTCTTTCAAGTGCTATTTAGGAGGGATAACATGATATCCAATCCAAGAGAGAGTGAGGTAAAAAGACGAAGGAAATAATACTCGCACGCCTGCAAACCCTGGGAGTTGTTTTGTTTTACGGATAGTAGACAGCTAGTCAAGCTCTCAAAGTGCGAAACAAGAGCAAGCTATGAACATATTTTAATACACGTTTGAGCTACTGAGATATTTCTGCGTGGATTGAGTCGACAACTTACAGTGAGTAAATGTTTTATCAGCTTTATGTGAGGTCATGCCGCGGTTTTGATAGTTCCCATAAGAGCTAGTTAATATTGCTAATAAAGTGCGTAAAAGCCTTAGCTTTTTGGTAGCCTGTACATATAATTGAGTTATTACATGCTTTACGACATGTTAAGTTGGGACTCAACCATGGATCCTCAGTTGCACAAGACATCGGACTCTGTTCCTTTAGCTGTGGTTAGAGACTTGTAACAATGTATTTGTGTTGCTCAATATTTTTAGTTGACAGGTTAGCGCTATACAAATGTGTTGCTGTCTACTGTACTTCAGTCTTTAAGATTAGTTTCTGTACATGCTGTCATTTCCCAGATCAATCTCAGGATGGCCCAGTGGGACAGATTGAGGCAACTTTCTGTCAGTTACTCACAGCAATTACATGAGCTCTATGACAGGGATGGTTTGCCTATGGATGTTCGGCACTACCTGGCAGCTTGGATAGAGAAGCAGGAGTGGTAAGACAAGTAGAAGTAGTGCCTTTGATATGATTTAGCCAGTATCATTTAGAGATGTTAAACATGAGCCTCTACACAAATGACTCCGTCTGTATCTTTATTTTGGTCTGTAGGCAACGTGCAACACGGGACTATGACCTGGCCATGGTGCTGTTTCAGGTCCTGCTTGAGAATCTGGATATCCAACACAGTCGCTTTGTTCAAGAGGAGTCATTTTTACAGCAGCACAACATCAGACGATATAAACAAAACTTCCAGGTTTGCAAACAAAGAACATAAACAGAACAGTGTGATTTCTTTAAATGGAGAATATTTGCCTATATAGGCTATGGCAATCTGTCTTTACATCTGTTTGCATGGGTTTTGAATATCTTTGCATTCTGTCTGAGTCAAGGAAAAGAGTGAGTTTCCTTGTTATCTTGTTAAACAAGTAAATCAAAGAATTCAGTGATGCAATTGAATGCCTTGCAAACATTAGTTCTGTTGCTCTAATGATAATTTAAAAAAACAAAACACTACAGCATTTCAGTTATCTTCTGGGATTAATAAAGTATTTTTCAATTCATTAATTGTGTCTACCGTTGCAATGTTTTCTGATTTCCTAACTGTAATACTGAGCCCCACCTGACCTTTCTGTCTTGCAGAGATATCAAGATGAGCCCTGTGCTTTGGCAAGCATAATCCTGTGGTTTTTGGAGAAGGAGAAGGAAATCCTAGAGAGCGCTAATCTGGCTGAACAGGTTCGTCAACCCCTCATTAACCAATTGGAATGTTTGTATTTTGAAATAAAAAAGTTATCTCAGGCTGTACAACATTTTCATGAAAAAAAAACTGTTGTCTGGAAAATATCATAAATGATCACATTTCATGTTCTGGCTGTTTTTGTTGATACTTGGTTTGCTAGCTGTGTTTTTGTCAGATTATGCATTTTTGAGTGTCTTCTGGGAATATATGTCAAAGAAATGTGTCTGCTTTAATTTGTTTTGCACCTTTATAGAAGGAGACTTATGTATTAAGTACAAACTGCAGGTCTCAGTTTGTGTAATACAAAGTGATGATTCCCCGTCACATGCAGGATTCATGCATGGGGCTCATTCTCAATTTTATCATGCAACAGTATTACCCAGCATCACATCTGAACAAAAAAAAACTTGTATGTAGCTGCTCACCTTACAGTCTTTCCTTTGTCTTAGGTCCAGTCGTTGCATGTTGAGCAGGAAGCCATGGAGGCCAGCTGTCAGCAGGACCTTGAACGTAAAATGGCTGGCCTGAGAAATGATGTCCAGGTGCAGATACAAATATTTTCTGGTATTATGTTGTGCTTTATGGATAAAACATACCAAAGGTCATTCATTTGTTTTTTTTTTGTCTCTAAATCTTTGGGGTATAGTGTTTGGAACATGCTATGATATGTCTGGAAGAGCAGCAAGATGAGTTTGATTTCAAGTATCAAACCCACAGGATGGAAGGTCAGCATACTACAGAATTCTGACTTCATCTGCATTCTTTGATGAGTAATGAATCACATTTTCATGTCTTTTTGTTTTGGTCTTTTCTACATGGAAAATGTCATCCTACTATGGAAACTTATGCAGCTGCGGTAGACGAAGCTTTGAAGAAGGAGCAGGTTAAAGTGCTTCAGGTGCTCGTCAACAGACTGAATGAATGTCGAAAGGTATAAAGCTATTACTATTCTGAAATTGCATCTCTGTGTCTTCAGTTTACTATTTCACTATTCCTAAATTATTCCCCTTTAATTTTTATTTTTGAATATTTGTCTCATAAATCAACTTCTTAGAGCACACTGTCGGACCTGATTAAGCTTCTGAACCGAGCTGAGGACCTGATCAACCTGTTAGTGAAAAAGGAGCTGGTGGAGTGGCAGCGAAGGCAGCAGAAGTCCTGCATTGGAGCACCAGACAATGTTTGCTTGGATCAGCTGGAGAAGTGGTATGCTTATCTCCACTGGTTTCATGTCAGTTTTTAACTGGGATAAAACTAAAACTGTCCTGTTTTCTGAGACATACATGAATCCTACTGTTTTCTTTTTCTTTTTTAGGTTCACGTGTATGGCAGTCTGTCTGTTCCAGGTACGCGAGTTTCTGAATAAGATGGAGGAGCTGGTAGGGAAAGTGTCCTACGACAATGACCCTATAAAGGCCCTAAAACCTGGTCTGCAGAGTAGAACAGACGGTCTTCTGAAAGCCCTACTCAAGAGGTATCTCATTATAAGGCACAGCTTATTTCACTGCCCTGTTATTTCCAAATGATTTCTTTATGGATTTCTCTAACATGATATTTTTGTGTGATCCAAGCTCCTTTGTGGTTGAGACTCAACCATCCATGCCTCAGGGTAAAGGACCTCTGGTTCTGCGTACAAGTGTCCAGTTTTCTGTCAAGACGAGGTCAGTTTTGCACTGGTTTGTAACACAACCCATTTTTTTTAAACACTTGAAAGGTAACTCTGTTATTGTGATTGAGCTGCTTACGGGACTGCTGGGAAAACAAAGATTTAAGACGATTCAGGCTACTGTTAATTACATAAGTAATAGCTTATAACTACAGCAGTTTCATGGTTTTTTCCCTTGTTTCATATTTTACATATTCTACTTATGTCATACACTGGACTTTGTATTTCAGGCTTCTGGTTAAGTTCCCTGAGCTGAACCACTCCATGAAAGTGGATGTGTCGATGGACAGGTGAGATATCTTTTTTTTAGTTTTAGTCACAAAATGAACCGCCAGCCTTCAGTTCTTGGCTTCAAACAAAACTAAACAAAAGTGAATGACGTCTTGTTTCCTCCCTGTGGTCACAACTCTCTTTTTCTCACCCTTGAAATTAGGGAGGCTCCCTTTATCAAAGGGTATGTTTTTTTTCTTTACTTTTTTTCCCTTCTCTTCTGCCTCAACGTTGTGCAGTATTCTCATTTAATATGAATTTTTTGGACTGTAACCGGCTCTGTTTGTAGATACCGGCGTTTTAACGTCCTGGGAACAAAAACCAAAGCCTTGAACATGGCTGAGAGCCAGAATGGAGGCATGGTAGCAGACTTCAGGCATCTGGTGAGTGACGATGATTTGAAAAGTAAAATAAAAAAATCACAAACCCTAAAGACCGCTTGATAAGATTGTGACTATTAAGTAATTCTATACATTCTTATCTTAAGACTCTGAAGGAACAAAAATCTGGAGGTGGTGGAAAAGGAGTCAGCGATGTGAGTTAAAGATGCCATCCCTACTTACAGTTTAACCCAGCAATTCCTTATTGAAGGATGTGTTAACAAGAAAATATCGATGTGTGTGTGTTTGTTTGGCATTAACAGATTTCTCTGAGTGTTACAGAGGAGCTCCACGTCATCTACTTCACCACTGCATTTGAGCTGAAAGGCTTTTCAGCTGAGTTGCAGGTGAACATTCTTCTGCTGCCTTCTTAGAAATGAATCATGATGATGTGATTATGTTTACAGAACCATACTTGTCCTTTTCTGACTAATAATTTACTTTAGGCCTCCTCCCTACCTGTGATCATCATCTCCAACTCCAGCCAGCAGCAGAGTGCCTGGGCATCAGTCCTCTGGTTCAACATGCTTAGCCAGAATCCCAAGGTGAGAGTTCAGCCTCTCTGACAAACTTGTAAGCATCTTGCAATTAAGTTGTAGTGGGACACACTCACAAACCATTCGAGACAGAGTTTGTATTAATCTGTCAACATGGATGTGTTTTTTTCTAGGATATTGTCTTCTTTGCCAACACTCCTCCAGCTTCTTGGCCACAGTTTGGAGAGATGCTGAGCTGGCAGTTTCTCTCTGCCACTAAACGTGGTCTGAATGAAGCTCAGCTGGAAATGATCGCAGTCAAGCTCTTCGGTAAATCCTTTTATCACGTTCTGCTTCAGTTGTTGGTTGAATATGGAGTATCGTGTGACTAAAACAGACAGAAAAGCTAGCATTTGATGCGTAAAAGCACTGTTTTTGGCAGAACAATGCCTTCAGAGCTATTGATGTAAAAACTTTAGTGATTTAAGTAATTATCAAGCTGATATCGAGCCATTTTCCATGTTTTTCCATGGAAAATGGCTCAATATCAGCTCTTAAATTAAACTCTTATGAGCTATTTTTGTTATTATCATCTTGTTTGTTCAAACAAATGTACCTTTAGTTGTATCAGGCATTTAAAATGACCAAGAAAATGAGAAAAAAAAGGTTTATGTAATAATTTTAACCAAACCATGATAACAGCAAACATACTTTGGGAGATATTTGGCTTTTGAGATTCACCACCCAGCAGACACAGTTCTTGGGTTAAAGAAATTGTAGAACCAAACCAGCTACTTCGAACATCTACTTCAGCTGTGTAGAGCACCCAGCCTTTGTTTTTAATTCTCTTGTAATTCATATAATTTTCATGTTTTTCAATGATACTTCATTTTAATGTCAGAAGATGACATCTGGGACAGTGCACATAAACATCTGTGCATTGTTAGTAGAAAAAAAACAAAAACAGAAATGTTTCTTGTTCATTTCATGTCAAACCAGCCACTGTCCATT
>JBBBVU010000003.1:26355255-26366732 GCA_037177055.1 Atherinosoma microstoma
AGCTAGTCCAGACCAGAGTCCAGACTAAACATGGAGAAGCAGCTTTTAGCTGTTATGCTGCAAACAAGTGGAACAAATTGCCAGTAGAGATTAAAATTCACCAAATATAGATACTTTTAAAAACATTTCTTTTCTCATGTGCCTACTGATCCTATAGTTTTGTTACAAGTAAATAATCTACTAAATTACATTTATGGTATTGAAGATCAATAGCCTGTTTTTACACAAGGCACATACTGAAAATGCATGAAATCCGCACGGTAACTTTTAACTTATCTTGCTTTTAATTATTCTAATTTATGGTTTTAATAGGATCTTTTTTTTAATTATTTTATAGTGATTTTTGATATTTGTTGCTGCCTTTTATACCTTGTAATTCTTTCTTTGCACCATCTGTAACGCTTCTAATGTTTTATGTAAAGCACTTTGAATTGTCATGAAATGTGCTTTACAAATAAACATGCCTTGCCTTATTTTCATATTTCTACAACAAAATGAATCAATAATCTATTTTCATGCTCCAATGTTTGGAAATAATAATAAAAATCACAAATCAACATTTTTTACAACCATAAATTCAGTTTAATGATATTATATATAATTTCATTTATTGTAACAATTAGGAAGCCCCAACATGAACCACTTCTCATTTTTTAATAATCTACATTTACAGCAAAGTTTTAATACACTTCTCCTAAACAACATTTAATATATTTGTTGACATATTCTTTTTATTGCAGTTGACAAGAAAAGATAGCAGGAGTGCTTAAAGTATTGCTACAGTTCCCATTTCCTAAAGCTCCCCCTCAAATGTGTCACAAGCTATCGTGGACAGTTTGGTTGATGAAAGGTCAGAGTACACAAGGCAGAGCAAACAAACAAAACTACTTTTGTCCCAACACAATCCTATCATACTATCAAAAAATTGCGTTTTTTTTAAATCATTTATTTACTTTTGCATACATCTACTCATCTGTGTTTATGGTCCTTTTCTTGTCCTTTTGATAGCATAATGCTGGTGCCTTTTCTCCCACTTTTTCCACGTTCCTCCTATGGGATTGTGGTGAAATGTGGTATTTGTTGTGTGCACATGTTGCAGTTTCCTGCAACTAAAGTCATAAATGAACCTCTGTCCGGCTGTGCTCCTGGTGCTGATGTTAGTCAATGAAAACACTGAAAGCTTCCAGCAGTGCTGGGCAGATGAGAGAGTGACAGGTTGTCATTTTAAATGTATTGAGGACATCGACATGCAGACCTCTTACCACAGATGTTTACTCGTGTGCTTTGCGAGACCTTTGTCTATGGTTTCTGATAATCTGGGGATTCTCAAGAGAAACAGTTTCACTGGTGGCATAAACACCCTCTGTTTCCTGTTTTCTCCAACCATACTGCATCATACGCAGACAATTGAGAGCAAAATACGTGTTAGCTGCATAGTGCACCAGGAGATGCTTGTTCACAACATATTTTCCAAATCATAATTGTGGTTGATGATCACTTCAGTTCTGGGATGTAGTGCCATGTTTACCCATTTGCTGATCCTCTTTGACTTCTTGTTTGTTGCCCACATTGGTAAATATAGGCCCGCTGTGAAAATGTAGACTTACAGTACTGACAAATGTTGGGTAGAAACTACAGAAATGGTAACAAAATTGTGGGAACCCTTTGTTTCATTGGCCACAAAAGCAGGACTTTACAATGGTGCAATCCATTATACTATGACAGCTACTGTAGGATGCTAGCCAGCTAGAGGCAGTTTCTACATCTAACTCCATGTTTGATGGGATTAATGCTTTGTGTTAGTGATGAATCACTGCAGAGAAGAACATTAAAAACTAAAGAGAGGTAGGGTTTTAAGTCCATTGCAGTGGATCATGTGTTACTATAAATGAGGACATTTAGTTGCAGTTTGGAAGATACTCAAGGAAGTGATTGATATAAACTTGTTTATAAGTTCCTCTTCAAACTACCTGCACAGACATGCGATCACTCACTGATAGTTTGGTGTGGAAGAGAGACTGGAGAGGATGGAAACATACATCTCAACACAATGAAGAGTAATATTTTCGTCTTATCATAATGAATCAACAGTTCCAGCAAAAACAGCCAATTTGGCTCTCGATGGCACATGGTTGCCTCCAATTCACAGTGTGCTTCTTCCTGATTCATCCTCCTTTCCTCGCTGTTAGTAAGGAGTGAAGAGGATTGGCCCATGTGTAGTGCGGATGGGACCTGGGGCTGGCCTCAGCAGGCTGAGGGGTGTTCCCTGTAGGAGGTGAGGATGGGGGTGAGGGTGGGAGGTCGGGCAAGGAGGACGTAGCGCCAGCTGATTTGAGGACGCTGCTGCTGCCATTGCTGCGGCAACAGCCAGGGGATTTGGTAAAAGTCCAGCCCCCAGATTTTTTGGAAGTTCCTTTAAGAGAGAAAAGGAGAACTACAATGCAAAAGAAAATAAGCTTTAAACCTTGATGAGAGTGAGATTAGTGAGTAAAAACTGGGATATGCAGAATGTGAAAGAACAGAAGATACCATAAAGTCTGTGCGCTTCTTGTGCCGACTAAGAAGAGGATTAGGTTTCCCTGCAACTCCATCCCGGTGCCTTCTGCTCGATATATGCTGCAACATCAGAGAAGAAAACATAACTACATGGTTTGCTTAAAAGTCATCGGGTTGTCTTTTAATGTTTGTTTCTCACCTGTTTAAGCTGCAGCTCAGAGTTGACTCTGACGTTGCATATCTCACAGTGGAAGGTGCGTTCCTGAGTGTTTGGGTCGGAGGACAGGTCCCCTCCCTGCTCAGTGCTGGGTTTAGGACCCAAACGTGGGTATGCTTTAATCGGTCCCAGTCCACTTCGAGCCTCCAAGATAGTTTTGTGTTTGGTACCTGGAAACAACAAAAGTGAGGCCATGTTATGTTTGACTTAAACACTAATGTAACCCATCATCATCACTTTGTCTGCTGTTTGTGAAAGCAAGATGGAAACTTTGATTTCAGCGTTTGGGTTATTTCTTGTCGATCAAAAACCACTGTGGTAACAAAACTAAGGTATCTGGCTCTCTCCATTTAGAATGATCAAAGGGACATGGAGAGGTTCTTAGGAAAACTAAGAATTTTGTCACCTTTCACCTGTCTGCCATTCACTACTTCCCATAGATGTATCAAACAAAAAGGGAATATGAGACACTGGCAATCACTAAGGCCCAGCTCAAAAAGTCCTTCAAATGGTTTTTAAAAAAGTGAAAAGAACGTCAATTTACAGTCCCATTATAACAGTAAACCTCTTGAGTATCATGTGACAAAATGGAAACCTCTGGAGCTCTGCAAAGTTATAAAATACATCAGATTTAGATAGAAGTTTCCATTAAATGTGTTACGTGAGGGAGATCTTCTGGTTGCTGGTCATTTTCTTACCCAGTTAAACCATTTTTACAAGCAGACATTTCTACCAGTTACTGCATGTTAGACTAACCTTTGTTATGTGCCTCCAGCTGTGAGAGGGAATTTACAGCTACTTTACAGAGGGAGCAGTAAAGAAGCTTCTTGGCTTTCTCTTCCTCCGACTCTCCAGAAGACGGGCTGGGTGCTGGGGAGGGGGTGTCAGGGAGACCAGCCGCTGCCGGATCTGCTGAGGGGGCACTGAAGGCGGCAGAGGGGGAAGGCGAGGATGGCAAAGGTGTGCTGACAGATGGCAGGAGGGGGCACTCTATGTCTGCTGAGCCCAGTGTGGGTGTTGGAAGACAGTTTGGGGTCAAAGGTGGTTCTTTCAAGTTGAGACAGTACTGAGCGTCATCTGTAAGCAGCACAAAGATTTCAGGTCAGTAAATTGCCCGTTGAAAACCAAACTTTAGTTAGACCGTTAATTATCCTGTTTATGATCATATGAAAGTTTGAAAATGAGGCAATGCCTCAAACTGCAGGGACACGTTTGCATCCCTGTTTTCCTGAGGTTAACCACACTGCTGTGTGGATCCATCTGGACCTGCAAGCAGGTCTGGCCGGCCCAGTTGGACATGACATGTTATCTTGATGAATCTTAGTGGCTTTTTGTTTTCATGTCATAGCTCACATTCATAAAGCTGCGACAGTTATGCAGCTTACGACAAAAAGATCACAAATTATTATTAGTTCTTTATTAAATTTGAATTTTTTTTAGAACTTTAGAAAAGGACACAAACTCTAATTTCTGCTAATTTAACATTCATTCTGTTAGTTCATGCAACAGTCTTGTGGTACCTGAACATCCATGCCAGTTCATGACAGAGCGATTATTCCTGTGAGTGTGTAACATCATATTTCAAAGGCGATGCTCACCCTGTTTATTATGATTAGGATCAGGCTTCGGGCTGGATGGCAAGAGTCCTGGAGGGGAGGGTGAAGCAGATGGGGGAGGGTGCTGCTTGTCTCCATCTTGGGGACGTGTTGTCTTAGATGTTTCAATACCCTTCACTCTTCGAGCATGGCGGTTCCCCTTATAATGGGCCTCTGCCTGACTCTGGAAAAAGAACAAGAATATTTCATAATCAATTCAATTAGATTTTTATTATTATTTCTATTTTCTAATCATGTTTTCTTTCCATTTTTTCTTTGCATCCATTTTATCCAGCCATCCAGGTCCCTAATAATGCAAGCATGGGCAACATCACCTTTTTTTGAAAAAAAAAGATTTAATATGTTTTTACTTGTCTCAAACTTCTCCAGTGGTTTTCATTCTTCTTCATTTTTTCAGAGCAGTGAAGTCATGTGTGAAGTATTTCTGTGATCTTAACGGTGGTCTGCTGAAAATCCTGCATCACAGGTAAAATGGGGGATTTTTAGAGAAATAGTCTAAAAGGCTTTTCTTTACCCAAACAGTTAAAAACAGGATGCCTGTAGATTGGGGCAAATACCTGACTGCTTAGCTGCCAAAATCTGTAATCATGCTATAAGCGACTACCAGGTGAAGACTATGAAAAGATTACCAAAACATATAGAACACCATAGGCAGATAAAGGTCAGAAATACAAAGTAAAAAAAAAAAGCAGAGGTCTTACACAGGAAGGCAGGAGCAGAGCAAAAAAGACTTAGGCGGGGCAAAAAGAGAAACAGAAACAGACAGGATTCAAATACAATGACTTAATAAACACAAGAAAATACTGGACTGCCTGACTGTACACGGATAGCAATAATACTCTTTCATCTGGTGAGTTGAACTCAGAATGAACTAATCCGTGAATTGGTTGGTCAGGTGTGGATGTTTCAGATTGCAGCAGGACTTCAGATTGTTTCTAAAGCAAATGCTAAACTAAACAATACTTTAAAGAGTAATTAACAACTTTAAAAAATCTTCTGTTGCCTTCATGTTTCTGGTGCATTTTAGCAACTTGCTTTGTGATTATTCAGGTCATTATCTCTCCATTCTGTCCTCCTGACTGTGATCAGGAAATAGTTCACAACCAAATATTTTGAAGCACATTTCACTTCCTAAAATGCATCAAGAGGAGAGAGGATCAGGGAAAGATTGGGCCTGCTGGAACTATAAGTAGAAACACACCAGTCTATCCTTTGCAGAAGCTCTTTGACATTCATGACATGTGAAGGGGTGTGAAACATTAATCGTACATCGAAAACTGAATTGAAGGTGAACATTATCAAAAGCAGGTTTATGCTAAACTTATAGATATAAGCAAAAAAAAGTAACAATCTGCAAGAAAACAATGGTTAAATAATGCAGATGTGTCATTGCATCATAATTATTCTGATGATGGTTTAAAATAAGCCTTGTTCAGGGTACCCTGCCTCTTGCCTGCTAATTGTTGGGATAGGCTCCGGCTTCCCCACGACCATGAATTGGAATAGGCGGTATAGAAAATGGTTGGATGGATGGGATGGTTCAAAATGAAGACTATGAAGCTTGTGTCTTTGCATCATTATTCCCTGAAAATGTTAATTTAAGTTTAAATGAAATCAGTATTGAGAGGGTGTCTGAATTTAGATTTTTAGGAGTTCTCATTGATGAAAAATCTAAATGGAAGTCACACATAGTATTTGTCAAAAAGAAAATTTGTAAAAACATTGCTGTGTTGAATAAGGTCAAGTATCTGTTAAATTACTAGGCAATGAGAATTCTCTATTATTCTTTTATTTTGATGTACTGTTTGGAGGTGTGGGGTAATTCCTATACTACCAATTTAAGGCCTTTATTTATTGTACAAAAGAGGGCAATAAGAATATTTAACAAAACTGCTCCTAAAGAGCACACAACAGGAATATTTCTGAAGTTAGGACTGCTAAAATTGCTGGACTTGGTTGTGATGAAAACATTATCAGTTATGCATAAAGCTAAACATTTCTTTTTGCCACCTGGACTACAAACTTTTTTATTGTAAATGATGAAACAAGCAGGGACATTGTGACTTTAAACACCCTTTTGCAAGAACTGCACTCACACAAATGAGTGTTTCAGTGGTTGGCGTAAAACAATGGAACTCACTTAAAAATGTTGTTCAAATTTTCTTCAATTTAAATATAATTATAAAGTGTACACACTTAAAATGTATGAAAAGAATTGTATGAATGGTTAAACAAAAAAGCAAAAAAACAAAAAAAGCATTTGCTAGCTGCATTTGTGTTTTGAGCGTCTACCTTAGATGAGGCCGTTCTGTTGGTTCATTTTGAAAAAAGGATGGGGTAGGAGTTAATGAGATTAATTCTTCTTCCTACTCCAATTCTTTCTTTCTTTACATGGAATGTATTACGACTGTTGTATTATAATTATTGTAATCATGGAGGTTTTCTTTGTCTTGAACTCAATGCATCACCATGGAGAAAAAGAATAAATAAAATGAAATTTTCTGTTCACATCTCTGGTGGGAGGGAAAATGTGAGGAAAGGAGTCAACGGGGGGAACGAAGAGTGTAAATTTGGAAATGGGATAAGGGGCCTGTGTCCATCTGTGAGTGTATCAGGGAGAGCTGCTCAGCAATCAACCTGCGCACCTGATGTCCAATCACTTGGCAATCTCTGCAGTATCTCTCCTGTCCTCTTATCCATCACTCACCAGTTTGTACTTAGTTTGATCGCTATTCCTTAATAGTGAAGTCTCAACAACCGTTACCTGCCAACCCACTCCAGTCCAGGTTAGTGTTTTATCTCCACCTGCTACTCAGCCTACCACACTTTCCTTAGCTCCCCCACTTTCTAAGCTCGCATCCACCTATATTTCCTCTTCTCGATACTGAGTCTAAAGTAACTTGCTGTAAACTCAGTTTTTGTCTACTGCAGCTGCTGAGTCTGTCCTTTGCTTGTGGGTCCCTCAGTGGATGTCATAAGCTGAGCTGAGGGTTTGCAGGTATGATGTGCTGATGAGGCTGTCAAGGAGGATTAGCCTTTGGAATATTCTAGACTATCTTCACCACTGGTGTAATCACCAAACTGGCTTGCTGAGTTGATGATAATTATTGACTGCTGGCATTATCTAAAATGGGCCTGACAGTTGACAGTCAGTGACTAAGACAAAGGAAATGTATGTAGTGAAGAGGATCAGTCCAAAACTAGGAAAATAGGAAAAAATTAATATATTTATTGAAGCTCTTGCATTCAATTATGAATCAGCTGCAGCAAACCCAATGAGCTAATGCTAAAGGCAACTACCCACTAAACATGTGTTTACCTTCTACAACAGCTGCACATGACAACATGCTTCTAATTAGGGAATGATTTCTTATGGAAACTGTTTTAGATTTAGTTTGATTCAGGGAACTAAAACACAGGTTTAAGGTATGGGAAAGATTGTGGATTTGATTGAAACAGTGTTAACTTGAAAAAACTCCATATTTCTCAAAAGAAAGTCTAATGAGCTACACACAATGCCTCCACCCTCCTCACTTTCTGCCTCACGACACAGAGAGATCACTGCACACTTATTTAACATTGCTGTTGGATGTAAATCATGAGGCACAGAGCTGTCCAAGTCTTCCAAGGGAAAATGGGATGGCAAATGAGCTTCGCCCTGCAAGTTAAGATACACTGTATATTTGCATGCCAGCATCAATGAAATCAAAGGAAAGAGTGAGGTGTTAGGGCACAAATAGAGTTCACATAAGCTCCCTAATGCAGTAATGCAAGGCCCCGTGTGTGACTTTATGCGCATGTGAATACACAACCACAAGCCTTCTGGAGTTAGATATATTTCATTGTATCAATAACACAGCTTAGGCACCTACATAAAGCGCATGACAGGTACACGGTAGGTGGCTCTGAGGAAGAGGGACGACTGAGACGTGTCCAGGATGCCTCGGTAAGCCTGAAGTATTAACTGCCAATGATAGTTACCCATATAGCCCTCATCCTGATTGGTGATGACAGATAGGCAGATATAGCTCTGCCCATGTAACACTACTCCTCCTGCTGCTGCTCCCCGCAGCCCTACAATTAGACAAGGAGATGAAGGCCTGCGAATCAACATACAAGTAGCAGCAGGAGGCTCGAACGGGAGAAATACCCAAATCTCTTTACAATTTAGACTTTATGCAGCCATCCTTTTTCTGCCCCCGTTCTGCAACCCACTAGTGACCTTCTGAGTTAGTTCTTCGGAAGCCAAAATCAAGTGTGCATTTCTTAACAGGAGGAGATGTGAGGGTGGGAGTTTGAAGGAGCGTTTGAATGTAAAAGGTTGCAGATTACAAATTACTCTGACGAGCTGGTACTTGTTTTACTTTTGACTAATCAAAGCAATTCAATTTCATATATTTGATTATTTTCCAATGAATATCTCAAACTGAGCAGTTTCTTCTTTAAGTTAAGAGCATTTTAAAGTTCTCAGCTGCTAAGAAAGCTTTTATCTGTCATAATGTGTAAGACCTTTTTCTCATTTAAAAATTGGTCTTGTCCATCAATGCAGCCACCTGCCGTGGTGAGTTCAGCTGGTTGAGAGCATTATAACATTGGGTTACAATGCCCTTTAGTTTGGCTTGCAAGGAAAAAAGTTGCAAATTCAAACAAGAAAACCCATCAAATGGGACTAAAAATACATATTACCTAATGAATGCGGGCGGCCTTGATGTACGGGAAAGTTCCAAATAAATTATTCTATCCTTGATGCATTGTATTCAGTTCTGTTGCTTTGCTGACCTAAATGAGGGAAATAAGCCAAATGAAGGCCTTTGTGCTGAAAACATGCAAAGCTAAACGAATGTCATATGCTACATATTAGCTTTTTATGGAAAAGAAAAGAGGGAGATTATGATGGTTTCCCCTTTTATCCTAGTCAGTGCAACTGATAATTGTTTTAAATGACTGAATATATGTATAACATACACGATAATGCTGATAACATATAAATATGGTAAAATATGTATTTAGTTCAGCATAGTATGTGAAACAGACTTAGAAGCTATGACAGTACCATGAAAAAGAAGGATTTAAATGAATGAAGAAGCAGAAATGGGATTTAAGGAGAAAATGAGAGCAAGTCAATATTCCTAAAATCCTTTTCTCCCTAAGCAGGATGTGCTTTGATGTTTTATCTATAAAGCGACAAAGGCACAGAAAGCAGATAGAGCTGGTCGAGCAGCCAAATCTACTGTACGAAGGACAGGCAGCAGCGACAGGAAGAGGGGGTGGAATGAAGCTTGAGAGCAGGAAAGAAGGAGATGGTAGACAGCATAGAACCCAATGGAGGGAGAAGCAAGAACGTGAAAACTGATGAGGAAAATGAAAATAAAGAGTTGCTCAACAGACAAAAGGTAGTAATGAAACATGTGTTGCCTGAGGAGAACAAGAAGAGAGGGGGAAGAATGAGGAAGAGGTGTCCAGCGTGGTACAGCAGTAGAGACGATGGCTAATGCAGCATGGTGTGACGTCAACCTTGCAGCAGAGCTGAGCTGAACACTGGCAGGCTAATCTGTCCTCTGTGGCCTGCAATGAATTGCAGTGCTATAATGACAACATGTGGTGATACAGTGCAACAGCAGTGAGAAGCACCTGCCCTCTCATTACCATTAACTTATCTATCTTTCATTTTAATCCCCATTAAACACCAGCTTCAACCAGACAGACACTTAAAAAAAGTGTTGATTTTATTAATATGCATTAAAGTCTAAAAACCTAAAGAAAACCGGATGAAAAATGAAGTGTTTATGTGCCTTTGAGCAGCAGTCCAGACAGCCTGAGTAAGCCCAGCACTGGACTGTAAGCAGAGCATCCCTTCATTATTAAAGAATGTCCACAGTGCTTTAGCTCCTGGTCTCTCAGGTTACTGTGGAAAGTGCTGTAGAGCTGCAGAGGAGCAGATGCACACCATGGCTCACAACTATAACTGCGAGGAGGACAAACAGGTGTCCCAGTATTAGACTTCTCACCATGAAACCCAGCCATGAAATGAGCAAAGACGGCCTCTCAAGCGTTTTTCATTCATAGACACTGTGTGATCTCCACACGTGTTAAGTATGTAAATATGAATATGATGAAGTAAATAAAAATGCTCCCCACTCAGGCATGCTGTGCTCATGTAGATCATGTGAGAACATGCAGGTCTGAGCTGAGGAGATATAATTAAGTGGCCTCTCACAGAGAGCAGGGCAGTGTTACACAAGTTTCAGATGACTCCTTTCCTGCTTGTGTCCTTTACACACCACTGCTTTTAGAGTACAAATATTTAGCACTTAAGCACAGGAATGGAGTCATATTTTTAGCCAAGCTTGTATATCAGGCTTTTGTTTGATTTCTGCTCATGTTTAGGTTAGAGGTTATGGCGGCAGATCATAAACACCAGGCTTTTTCCATCAGTCAAAGGCTTTTTAGCATTTAACTGTCAATCAAATTCATATTGTGTTGTTATACTGTATATCGACTTCAGAATACTTTTATTATGATTAATCTAAGAAGTTAGAAACATACTACTGCTGATGTTTTACAAATGGAAACAATATAAGTTATTTCTTCATATATGACCCATATTGCCATCTTATAAACTACATATAATACTTCCTTACAAGTGGCATTTGAGTATTTTTAAATCTCAAGTCTTCCCTTTGAACAGCCACAAAACCCTCATATAGATGCAGGAGGGGGATGTTGGATGATAAAGAGCATAGTGGGACTGGGACAAAAAGTCTTGAATGGGATGTATGTATGTGTATATATGTGTATATATATATATGTGTGTGTATATATATAAATAAAAGTGTTTTGTTGGAGAAAACTTGTAAAATGAATTTTCAATTATATATAAAAAATGATATTAGCAAAATTACACAGTATTTTCTTTTTTCCAATCAATTGTAACAGCGAAATATTGCTGAGGTAAAATTAACATTGTAAAAAAAAAAATAATACTTTGAAATAAGCACATGTGATAAGTGGTGATTATCTTGTGAGTCTTGTGCCATGATGAAACTGAACACATTGCGTCTATGTTACCCAACAGAAACACACCACTCTGCCACTGTGTCATTCCTGTCATCCCTCCATCTTTAACTGTGTCAGTGAGTGGTAATTAG
>JBBBVU010000003.1:26370879-26384082 GCA_037177055.1 Atherinosoma microstoma
CTTTCATCTAAACATAAAATGTGCTGCACGAAGAAGACACCCTACTGAAATGTATTATGTTTAAAGTCATGAAAGAGGCAAAACTTTGTAACGAGGCTTAATAAACAGGCCAAACAGTCAGCAATCTTGTTTTACACAGTTCAAGTACCAACTTCATAAATGAATGTTGTTTTCTGTATGATCATCACTGTTTGTGTGAATACTTGGTATGAAAGTTGGACTCTGCCATTACAAAAAAAAAAAGGCGGCTATAGCCCAATTGACTGGCCATTGCAGTATAAACTGTTTTCGGAAACAATGAAGACAAGGCAGCAGCATTTTATGTGTATAGTTCATATATGTATATTTTATATGTGTTATCATATCGGTTGCTTTTGCATGTTAATGTTAGCCATGTTACCATGGAAACAAAAGACTTTTCTGAGGGGTGCATAGAGAGGCTAAATTGAGTTATTTTACCGCATACACTACGTATCAACAATTATCTTGACATTATCCAGAGGAAATTGCGATAACACAACTATCAAAATGAGATGGCCGAGACATTATGCAGATATTACCCTACCACCTCCAGGTAATGCACGCAGGTAATGTCTGATTGAGCCCATGTAGGAACAGAGCAGGTAATCATCCAGGGAATTCATGCAAAGTGTGTGTGTTGATTGTGTTTTCTACCTCATACTAATTTCTGCTTGCCTATATGCTGCTTTCCACTCTTTCAGCAATATTGACTAAACATCTAGGTTTGTAATATTGATACGAAGACTGTTTTTGCATTGATTTGTCAGTAACATTGTCTGCCATCCTTAGTGTGCTGTTTAAGCAACATTGCAATTCCAGCTGTACACTTTATGCATTCCCTTGTGCACTCTACCCAGGAACAAGTGTGGAGTCAGTATAATATGTGAAAGGGCAACTGTTGACAATGTCCCAACCTGGTTCTGCTGACATTGTTCAAACATTGTGTGTGAAAATGTCTCTGAACAACTTAAATCAAGCTAGTCTTCATTTTTGTAAAGGTTCTTTAAACAGCTTGCTTTTGACTAATTAACGGAAGAAAAATGAGCACAACTACTATTTTAGCATTATTTTACTGTGACAGTTATTTTTTATTATAACTGGGACCTCTTACACGGAATGCCACAAGAACATTAGTCAGAGAAAGGGAATATAGCTGTGTATGAAACAATAATAATTGTAGCTAACCAATTTGCCCTTCTCTGTATCCTTACAGTTACGTCAGCTTCTAAAGCCTTGATTTTGTTTAAAGACTGATATAAAATGGAGCTGTGACCAGCTGACAGCACTACTGTACACTTTTATAAATGTTCATGTGCAGAGAAAGAGTGTTTTGAATTAAGATGCTGTAGCAATGGTGCCCACGCTAAATGTCCTCGGTGAAGGCGGATGAATCATAAACCTGCAGAGGGGTCATATTGCCTGAGAGCATGCAGATAAGCTGACTGATAATGTGTGTTTGTGCTTATATGTGTGTGCATCCCTGTTTGTGACCACGCTGACCTTCACATGAAACCCAATCTAGAAATGAGAATGAGCCACAGAAAATGCTGACTACAGAGAACCCAGCCTGCACCTCTTTTTCAATTGATTAGCTGTAAGTCATTTTATTGCAGTGGACCACTCAGCTGGGCATTTTTTCAATTATTCTAAAACTCACTGTGCTGAATAAAAAGTAAACAGCTGTCATCTAATCATTTTAGATTACACACTATAAATTCCTAACACTTTATCACTTGTCTTCTTCACTATGAGGCAGTAAGCCAAAGGCACATATGAATACCAGCTGTGTCGCTTGTCAGTTCAGACAAAGAGATAACAAATCCCAGACACGCTGCACAAAAACACGCGCTCTTGATGGTGTGTGAGCACTTACTGTGTTAAAGTTGTGAAAGAGGCCGATGCTTGCCGGGTGAGGCGGTTCCAAGGGAAACTGAAGAAAGGGCTTCATATCCAGGGGGGTTGGGATGACAGGTGGGCTCCTGAGGAAGGCAGGGACCGGCCCTGGTCGGTTTACACTTCCTGTTGCAGATGCACAAGAAAAAAGAAACATTAGGCATTTGACAGATTACAAAAGATAGAAAGGCAGGAACAACTACAGCTGAACAAGTGTTCATTAGAGCTAACGTAGTACAGAAAAACACAAGTAAGATTATTACAGAAATAAAGTACTTCAGAAAATACATAGTTTACTGCAGAAATGCTTACTGTATATATTTTTAAGATGGACAAGATTGCTGGAAATGAGCAAGTGTAGAAATGAGCTGGACTATTTACACTAATTTTGAAGAATGTCAAGAAGGATGTCTGCAGTCAACACAACAAACCACAGCACTACAAAAACTTACAGTAGGAGGAACAGTTGCTTGCTACACCAAAGAAATGTTACTTTTTTATTTAAACCTGACTCATTCAAATTAATCAACTTTTTTTTATAGAAAATGTGTCAAACATAAAAAGATTTTATTTAAAATAAACTCACTGAAAATATTTAAAATGATTATAGATTTTTCTTAAAGACTATTTGCAAACTTATGGTTTTATGTAAAGCTATTAAGTGAGTTGGTTGACTTCTAAAATATAAAAGACAACATCAACATTTTTCCCTTTTCAAATCAAAGCTGCTGCTTCAGCTGTGATTTCATTTTCTTCTTTAAAGGGAGAAAGGTAATTACATCATTGTGTATTACATTCTGATTGGTGATTCCAAATCTTGGTATCTATGGTAACTAGCTCCAGCAGTCAACAAATAAATAGTGGAAGGAGAAAGTTGTGTAAGCCCAACACAGAAAATTGCTATGACAAGAAAACCTGAGAAAAGAGAATAATTGAAAGTTGATGATGGAAACCAGGGACTGTTACGTGAAAATGGAACTTGTAAATGGTTTGGATCCATATGAGGCTCCTAACAAAAATGGATTATTGAACCTGGCTCACTACCTCGTTTCCCATCTTAGGTGTGGTATGTTGGCACCTATACAACCAAGTAGTTCAGGAAATACACATCTGTTTACATCAGTTTATAGGCTGATGGATAGTTAGAGTTAAACTGATAATGCAGTCTTTTACAATAATTGCATCTGTCTTACAGACTATTTAGCATTTGTTTTCAAAATATTGCTCTGCAAGGCCACATGATGTGGAATGAGGTTATTCAAATGATTTAGATATAGAAATAGAGATTGATGGGTACTTATGCATTTCTTAGATCAGCAACGCAGAAACTAGACTGTTTGCCAGAAAGCTCCACATGAAGGCTATGATGGATCACTGTGATTTTGTATCAGTGTGTATGCTATCAATAGATAAAGAGCATATTTTTTTCTGACAAATGAAAGACAAAACCAATTTAAAGATGCCAGTTTCTGTTTTTTCTGTTTCCTACAATCATATTGAGCACGGCTGCCCTATGTCACACAAAAACATCTTGCCATGATAATGTATCTGAATAAGACAACATATGACACATAAAACAGCCATGTGCACCTGACTTCTACTGCATATAAAGAATGGGGGGAACAAAACACACAGCCTCCAGTGTAGCACATTTCACCAAATATGCTACACAATTTGCCCTTTCCCTGTTGCAGCATGCGTGTCCATAATCTGCCATCTTGTCTGCAGGCAGGAACTCTCTTTATTTCACACTATAACAACTTTATCATATAAGACGTAAAGCATGAATAAATCAACTTTAGAGGTGTGTGTTGGCAGATTTAGTAACCTTAAAATACTGTTTTGCTGCATAGAATTTTTCCTAATCTTTATGCTATGCCAAGACAAACAGCTGTTATTGGTTATCTTCATATTTCCATTACCGTATACTCATGAGGGACTACACACGTAACAGTTTTAAGAATATTAGTCTTGTCATCTAATTTATTACATTCAGTCTTTACTAAAATGTTGAAGCTGTTTCTTTAAAGCCGCACATCATATAAAAACAGATATTTGCTGCAGAACAAGTTATGACTCATGTCAATTTTTTTTCTGTAGCAGTTAAAAAAAGTTCAACGCTTCACTGTATTTTAAACCCACATCATAATGCGCTGTGTTCTTTTCCAGCGTTGAGCCCCACTCCCCACCCACACCTCTCATCTCTGTGCTTCTCTTATTCGTTTTACTCTTAGTAGCTCTGCAGCGGTGAATGCCGGCTCTTGAGGAGTCTACTGTGATGGGCAGGAGGGCTAAGCTCCTTAAAGCCTCACAGCTGGGGCGCTGCAGATATCAGTCTTTTCTCCATTTCTCCTTCTGTCTTTCCCTCTCCAAGCACAGTTTTCTATTTCCATTTCATGGTTTCTTACTCAGTCTGCCTGCCTCTGAATCCCACTTCTGCACTCTTACTCCAGCATCTGTTCAGTTGAACCTCATCATCTTCTTTCTCTCTTCATTCCACCTCTGCTCTCCATGTTTATTCTCCTCTAAAGAATGAAATCTAGAAGGAAAATATTTTGAGAATATATGCAGTTGATATACTTAATTCACAATGACTGCTGAGATTTGCTAAACTTGAAAAAAAAAAACTGGTCACTTGTCAAACTGTGGATAAGAAAAAGCTATTTTGAAAACAGTAGCAGAGACTGTCACTGGCAGCAGGGAAGACATGTGTTGTCAGGATCAGAAATAGATGGAGGGGAAACTCTCTTTCTAACACTCGTCATACCAGTATGGTCCTTGAGACATATTGTAACTTCAGTGTGGATACTTTTGAATGAACTGCATTTTCTGAAGATAAACCTAGAGGTCATTGTTGACTTGTGCATCAATACTACAGCTTACCTCTAAAACAACACACCTTTGTTCACAAAGAGCAATTATAGGGTGGAAAATTGTCACTAAAGGATCAGGAAGAATTAGGATGTATTATTGTTGATAGTTTTCTTTTTCTTAAAAAGCCTTAAATATTGAAGGAGAAGATGTAATATATATATATATATATATATATATATATATGTGTGTGTATATATATATATATATATATATATATGTGTGTATTTTGTTTGAGGTTTGTTTCTTGTTAAAATCCCTGTATTTCATAGTGATTCTGGACCCATTTGTCCACCACAGGAGAATATGCTCATGTTGTTTTACATCATCTGGGAGTGAAAATGAAAAGTACATAAACTAAACTCCACTTTCCTAGAACCAAGAAAGGTCAGTATTTGAGCCTGTGTTTGGAGATGTGGTGAAGGAATAGGAATTTATGTTATCATGACCTGTCCAGGGTGTCTGCCTCTCGCCTGCTAGTTGGTAGGCTCCAGCTTACCTGCGACCCTGAATTGGACTAAGTGGTAAAGAACATGGATGGATGGATAGTATGTTATCATTTGAATTAGTGCAAAATTTTCTTTTTCTTTTGTCATTTGTGTTCTGTGGCAACAAATGTACTTGGTTATGTGTGAGACAGCATTATGGTTTGTAAAACCTCATACCACAGATGGTCCTAGATAGTTCTGTCATGCAGCATAGTTGTTTTCTTATTGCTAAAATAAGTGATGCACAAAATAGTTTTTACAACAACAGTGACAACAGCTTAGAAAATGAACAACACTATCTACTGGACCATATCTCTATCTGTTCATCACAAACTAGCACCAATCATTCAGATCAATGAACTCCTTCCAGATAAACCTGTGTGAACGGCTTCCATGATTATGAAATTCTAGTTGATGCATATTTGTTGTAAAAATAACTGTAATTACCAATTTGTCCTGGTTCATTTTTGTACCATAATCCTTATGAAGAATAATATAGATTTGCTGAAAATTAATACAAGGACAGCAAAAATATTTGTTTACCTTTCAGCTTTTTAAAACAAAATGTGCACCTGGTAGATATGCCATTTCTACCGCAGAGGACAAGCATGCGTAAGACAAGGACAAACATCATTACCGCCATTAATGGGTGTAGGTTTATAAGTCAGTCAACTCTATAAGATGACAAAAATAGGACATTTTTCAATTTAATAATGATTTTTAATTGTGATGTCAGATTGAAAAAATATTTCTGGAAAAAAAAATCAAAACAGAACCTTTTTTTCTTTTTTTGTCAATAAAGAAGGAATGCTAGAAGCACTCAGAGAGCACAGACCTCCGCCAAGTCATTGTTATTTTTTATGCCTTGGATTGGGGGCCTTATTTTTTAGTTTAGGGCTCTAATGGCTCTCTATAATAAAGAATCCTTTAAAAAATTCCTGGATTCCAGGTGGTGAACCGGATCACAAACAGACAAACAACTGGCGGAGGTAATAATATACTATAAAGTTTGAGCAATAACCTCTTTACAGTCATTTATTGACTGTTGCTGCCAGTATACAGGACAGTGCTTGGTCTGAATGACATTTTCTTGAGCATAACAGTCTCCTGTAAATTATTCTGGGCTTTTGTTGGGCCATGAATCTTTTGAATTGTGAATGCAATCATGCAAATGGTTTCAAAAGAGATCACCTATTTAACACTGTATTAACATATCTGCCTGGCAATGTAATGATTTGAATTAAAACAGATCCTTTCAGAGGTTGGACTTTCTAATGTTAACATCTGTCTTTTGATGGAACTGGTGTCTTCTGTCAGGGATCTCAGGTGAGGTTGAAAATGTAGGTAGAGCATTTTACGCAAGGCAAAGTGTGTGGCAGTGACATAGTACCCTGTCTTTATGTCTTTAGAGCTGCAGGACCGTTTGTTAATATGACCTAAACTGATTTAAATTAAACCACCCAACATTATCTGGATTCTGTTTTAAACCTAAATTAAAAGAGTAAATAAAACATGTGGAAAAGTGTCTTAGATGCAATTAAACCTGTGCTCAACAAAGTGAATAGTAGGCCAGTAATGTGTCAGCCGTGTGGATTAGTGTTGGTATCATCACTGTGTATCCTCTTGGGTTAGTGAAGCATATTCCTGACACGCTTCTGGTAAAACTGCAGCTCATTTTACGCTACATTACAACTGAAAGGTCAAAGCACGTCTTCTATTATAAATCTCTATTTACAATGCAGACACTCACACTGGAGTGATGTATTTAAAGTTGTCACACATTATTTTCACTGTCATGTTCTGCACCATCCCAATGCTGCTCAGTGTGGTATGCGAGTGTGGCAGCAGCATCCTCTGACCTACCCCCTCCTGAGTGATTTACAATGACATCAGATAAGTGAATGCTGCGACTCCTCAGCAGCAACCACGCCGAGAGGTAGAGCATTGATTGGACACATTCTGAGGAGCGTTAAAGTGTTAAAGAGCTGCCAAAGTCAATAAATCCAGGCCCCAATATCTACAGCTCCTTCCCTCCACTGAAACGAACAGACAGCTGCCTCATTTTACTGACTTTTTTTCTAATGCAAATGTTTGGGTGATAAAAAGATCAATGCCTGTGTAATAGCTTATTGAATTTTTGTGTAGATTGTGATAGAGGGGTAGTTGGATAGAAATGAAGAGATGCAGAAGAAAAAGAAATAAAAACAAGCTGAGACAAAATCCTATTGTCTAGATTGCACAAAACCACATTGTGAGGGCACACAGGCATGCAGAAACCAATATGAGGTGACTAAGGCCTCTCAAATTGCCAATTCATTTAGCCAATTTAGGTTTAATGATCATAGAGGTAATGTCAATGTCAGTGGCGTCCTGGGAGCCTCTCTGTATTCCCTGTCCTCCTCTGTCTTTCTGCTCCATGACGGCACCAGGTGGGAAGAGGACAGAAAACTATGCGCCATGCTGCTTACCAAAAATGAAACCTGATGAGAGGCAGAAATGCTGCAGGGTTTGCCAAAAGGAAAAAAAGAGAGAAAGAAAAAAAATACAGCCACCATTGGTTTCTAGGCCCGTCGGCTCAAAAGTAACGTCTTGGCGCATGAAACCACCCATGTCACATCTGCATCTAAATAGCCTGCTGTGCACAGATCATTCTGAAATGAGTATCTTTGGTGGATTAGCTTCCCCTAACAAAACACCCTGCTTACTGTCACTGCAGCAGAGATGCAGCTCAGTGGTGACCATGTGTCTGTTACCCAGAAAACCACTACATTGCATTTTGGATTGTCTCCCCTGCGGGTTTGTGCACAAAATAATGTGAAAGACGGAGTTGATCGCGCATTTGGTAGCAGATGGCACCATTAGTATGTTTTTGATTTATGACTACTGTTTCTAGTTTTGCAGCAGGAATGCTGAGCTGCTCATTGCTACATTTTGACATAGTTGACATCGTAACCCGTCCTCTGCTAAATAAATGTACTAAATCATTTGTCACATCAGGTATCCATGTGTAGATGTTATGCAGCTGTGTAAGGCTCTAACCTTTCACAGTGCTAACTTTGCCTTGATTGTGGGGAGAAGATGGCTCTGTGTTAGTGTCGCATACTGCTTCTGCGAAGGACTGAGCATGAAATCCAATTTACTGCAGCTCAGCTTACCCTCAAGTCAAAGGCAGCTATTTCAACATAGGCGGGGGACAGACGACAGCACACACACGCTTTCACACATACAAACCTTTGTAGTCTGAGTGAATGATGATCTTAAAGTGGTAAGTTATAGACTCAGTGCTGATTAATGTTGTTGGTCTTTGTGAGATCTGGACAGTGAGGAAAGGACACTGGAGGAGAGAAGCCCAGTGCTGGTAAAGGAGAACACATTTGATTTCAGCCTGCACTTTGTTTTAATGATAGATGCTTTGCACTCCAGTGGCCAGACTTAAATGCTGCCTTCCAGAGAACCCTCAGAGGTCCTCTTTCACTGCAAATCTGTGTGTGCATGTGTATGCAGCGCTCTTGAGATTAGCCGGTCCTTTTGCAGCTCCACTCTGATTTCATGCAGTATTTGTGATTAACTAGGACTTCTGCAAAGCTCTCCGTGGAATTGTGATCATTATATAATGATACAGTTTGAGATTGCTTGTTTAGACTTTTCCTAACTGAAAGCTTCTCATGCAGAATTCTCTGCCTTTTTGTCATGTCCGGTTCGGAAATATTGTGAGGTTAAAAAAAAAAAAGATTAGCAAGGAATTGGAGGTGACAAGAAGAGCTTGATGAGACATAATGATGGGGGGTATAGAGTCAACTGAGCGAGGAAAAGAGGTCTGGATGAGGAGGGGGAGATGAGGTGGAAAAAGAAGGAAAGCATTGGAAGAGGGGGAAGGGAGCTGCATGTTTTGAGGTGAGTTCAAGGTGACCAGAGGAGGTAAAGAGGACTATTAACCTGCAGGTTAATGTACAGTACAAAGGCCATCTGTTTCGAAGACAGTTACACCACACACCATGCAGCTTGATTACAACATGGCATGTGTCCCTTTACTGTCGGAGTAGAGGAAAAATCTAGTCAACACAGCTGTCAAACATTTGTTGTCATATACAATGTCACACATGCATGGACAGTTTTCTATTATTTTGCTGCTCTCCTCGAGGGACAACTTTTGACATGTCCTTTTGGAAGTTAGCACCGAATCAAACAAGCTGAAGTCAGTTTTATACATAAGATGTTTCAGCATTTTGCCAGCTTAGAACATGGAAGTATCTAAAAGCTTTTATCCATGGTGCGAGAGGAAAAACAGAGCAGCAATCTATGTTTCTAACGTCCCACAGTTGATTTTTCTTCTTTTTTTTAACCTTAACATATCAAATGTGGCTGCTATTGTTATATCAATGATGTTTTTTTTCAAAGGCTAATGTGCCACCAAAGGCTAATGTACTGACCAACAAGAGTTCCTGGCCAGACTTTCATTTTGTTTTCTAAAATCCTGTCTTTCCTCCTCTATTTTCATCTCTGAACTTATCTATAAAATATTAGGTTATGCAGAACTTTTAGCTCACACTGGAATATGTAAGGCCTGTTCTTTCAATAAGGACATCAACTTTAATTGTTTGAACAAGTGCTGTGATGTCTGTTGTCACACCTGTAATCCACCTTCGGCTTCCAGTAAATTGGTTCAAATGAGTGTGTCTGGGCCAAAAATGTTGAATTAGAGAACTGGTGGGTGGAGTGGGTGGCTTTAATGTTCTGCAAGCAGAAATTAGCTCTGAAAATAAACCACAATAATGGTGTCAACAGATTAAATCAAGTTGGGGGTTGAAGCACGGCTTTACCATACAAAAATCATTAGAGTCTCACATCTGGACAAACTGTCCATTGTGATCATTCATTCAGTTTTTAATGTTCAGGGTCAGGGAGTGCTGGCTGGATTCTATAACAGCTGCAGTCAGACAAGATCCACTCTGGACAGTCCATCACAGGGCCATCATAGAGACAAACAACTGAGCACACATACCCAATCAGTTCACCTAACCTGCATGGTTTTTTGCTGTGGGAGGAAGCCAGAGTACCCAAAAAGAAGTAATGTTTGCGCAGGGAGAACGTGCTCCACACAAAGTGACCCTAGCTGACATTCAAACCTGGAACCGTCCTGCTCTGAGGTGACAGTACTAACCACTACACCAACATGTACCAGCACTGTTGTGAATATGTTTGACACATTGAATTAAAGAAAGCAAAAGGCAAATAGAATAAATTCAGTGGATAGTTAGAATGTTTCAAATATGTGGGAACTGGTGGCAGACAATGGTGAAAAACAACAGGAGCAGGTGGGACTATCCATCCATCTAACCATTTTCTGTACCGCTTAATCCATGCAGGGTCGCGGGTGGGCTGGAGCCTATCCCAGCAAGTATCAGGCGAGAGGCCAGGTGGGACTAGCTTTGGGAAAACAGTCCTGTGTAGAGCTCTTTAAAGACACATTACGTAATTTTCTGACCTTAAAACTCTGTGTTCTGGACTTGTTTGATGTCACAGTGACATCTATTATGTGCATTTCTGGAGCCGGCAGCGTCCCAAGGCTGACGCACTATACAACTTTTTCATCCAGGACCCCGCATGATGCTACAGCCGAGCTTTGCTTTACGCTCTGCGTCATGTGCTAGCAAACGGATATAAACACACCGCGCACACCCTGGCTGATTCAGCAAAGAAATGCAAGAAGACATTGGAGGAAGAGAGGAACGTAAAGAAAGAAAGAGACAGAACAAGAGACAAGACAAAAATAAAGATAAGACTGTTTTGCACTGGCTGGGGAGAGCTCACAGTACAGATAGGGTGCAAGATGGATGCCGAATTAGCCGTCGATAGGGGGCGCATCACTGAGAAAATTGCAAAAGCTCTGTAGTGTGTCTTTAACCCAGGGTGAATCCATTTTTTGTTTATGGTAATGCTATTATTATATAATAATGTTATTATTCTAAGCCAAGAGGAAACACAACATTATGATGCAGAAATTCAACTGGAAAAATATAAAGTGGTATCAAGTATACATCTTTTTCTCAAGTCCCAACAGACTCTCTTTCAAAAAGAACAACTTGATAACAGCATTAATGGCTGCATGTTTTCATTGAGGCAACCAAATCAGGTTGGGTGACACTGAGCAGCAACAGATGCTTTTTGTTCTCTTTTCTCAACCCACAAACCCACCACTGTATTTTTATTGCTTCCACAATCATGGCATAATCTTAACCAAGAGTTTCCTACTGACCAGGACAACAAGGGCTGTGAGAAATTTTAACCCAAAACATATCTCATTTCTTCCTCCATTGTTCTAGAGGGCTTACAAGGTTTTATGTATTTTAACTTGAATCTTCAGGTTTTCCTCAGTCCATCAGCAGAAAGACACTTCATATACTTCTCGTACAGATGTAATCCAGTTTTAAATTACATTATCCTGAAGAACTTTGTCTGACAAAGATGTTTGCATAGATCTTTCCATTCCATATTTCTACTTAGGTCTATAGATCTTTCAGATATAGAAAAGTGTTGAAACATCCTGAATCTTGCAACCAACATTCCTTTTCATTATATTTCGGACATAATGTTTCCTAGTTTGAGGCAAACAGGGAGCTTCATATCACAAAGTCACTGAGAGCAAAGTGAGGTCAATCAAGAGATCCACCATGTCAACATAACCAGCACATCCACGTTATTATTACTTCTTTCAAATCATTTACACACCTGCTGGGAGGAAGAACAACACACCGCTTTTGATATGAACCTACAGAAACCTGAGAATGTAAAGTACACAGGACACGCAAGTACACAAAAGCAACCGCGTGTGCTAACAACTGAACACACAGCAATGGCCTCAGATGAACTGCAAGCAGATGCATCATCAGTGCATACAACAGAGACAAGAAATATTTAACACAGAAAAATCAAAAGAGGTGGTTATGCAGCTGAGCTTTTTATAGTATATATGTTTTCCACAAAAGCAGAAATTATAGGCTATATTTCTGGAGCATATTGAAGTCTGAGAGGCAGAGTGTGGTTTTATGCTATAGTAAGGTCTTGAAGTAACATGCAAGGGTTATACAAAGTAAGAATCCGGCTATGGTTCAGCTGTGGTTTGCATAACTTCATAACAATAAACATCAAACAACAAAGAGACTCAGCACTCAACCTATGTGCCCTCATTCTACTTTTAGGATCCTCGAGACTAGCTAATGATAGACATGAAGGTTTTGCGCTGTAGGTCTTTCGTTTATCATAATGGTCGACAAGACCTTGTTGCTAAATGACAAATTACTTTCCACCTTCCCAAAATTCTAATGAAATTCCCTAATCTCACATCATCACATGATCTAAGACTGTTAAATAGATAAATAATCAAAATCCCAAACATAATCATTCGCTGACCTGTCATCCTGATGGTTGCACAGACAGTAGACAATTACTCTCAGATCAGCTGATCATAAAATCAGAAATGTACAATTCTAAAAAGGAAAAAATTTAAGATATGGATGTTTATATGCAGCTATACGTTTCCAAATTTGACATTTCTATAACAAAAAGTTTCAGAAACAAAGGTTTGATTGATTATTTGTTTCCATTTCACACTTCCACCAACCCTCCCACTTTATTTTGCAACGTTTACAGGTGTGTAAACAGGGCTATTGTAGGTCAAAGCTATATGACAGAGTCGTCAGAGCTAGCAAACAAAAAAAATGATGTTGACCAGCATCTATGCTGCAACATCCTCCTGGGAAACTTCCACTGTCACATGCTGCATTACACAAAATGAGCAATTACTTTTACACAGGAAATTTTTGGGTCCAGTGACCAACATGTCTGTCAGGTTGGACATTTACTGAATTACTGATATTATTTTAACCAAAGTTAAGAAAAGGTTTTTTGTTTTTTATGACCTTATATATAT
>JBBBVU010000003.1:26398762-26413049 GCA_037177055.1 Atherinosoma microstoma
GATGATGATGATGATGATGATGATGATGATGATGATGATGATGATGATGATGATGATGATGATGATGATGATGATAACAACTCATTGTAATATAAAAGGTAGCCACCAGGGGACAGAAGACAAGTATTAGATTGTATGCAACAGGGTTTTGAGCTAAGTTTTTACCATAAAATGATGCAATAGGTCAGAAAATATATGTATCAAATATTATACATGAGGCATTAAAGAGTTAAAGCTATTCTTTCGATGTTTTCTGCCTTTTGTTCCATTCTTTGTCAAGATGATCCCACACTGCTTCAGTAATGTTGATGTCCTGGCTCTCTGGAGGATTCCTCCCTCCATGTGATACGTTGCCACTGATTTTCACTCCACTTCTTGGGTAATTTAACATACTTCCTGGTCTTTGCTGGATTGTTTCCCTATTTCCTAAGGACATCACCTTTGGATGATATTCATCTGCTGTAGATTTGTGAACCTCTTTTCTTCTGCATGTGACCAACTTTCTAAATTCATCATATCAAGATATGCCAAGTTTTTGGCTAACAGCTGTTTGGAAATCACCATGTTAACGGACAAGTAGGTTTTTGAGAATATTTTTTTAGATGCAACCAGAGAAAAAGGGAAGAAATTATGTGTCATTGAAACAGGCTGTTCATAAAGTTCCTGAAAATACGATTTAAATTGGGTTCTTAGCAAAGTTTTCTTCTACATGTAGACACAATACGTTTTTGTTTCCTGAGATAGGTATACCTTTTTTAATGCTTGAGTGATTTTTGAGTGTTTAGTGGCTTGGTAATGGTCAGGTACAGGGATTAGACTGAAAATGAATGAAAAAACTTGCCTCAGGAATTTTAGAGAAGTATTGCTCGAGACCAGTTCAAAATATTGAAATACTCTTTTGGAAACTAAAGAAATGAGGCACAAGCTGTATCCATTAACATTAACTATAGAGTAGAAAAATTCACATTGTTGGAAGATGTTCAGAAACAGTTTAATTCTGACAAAAACATGAACTGAATAAAGCTTATTGTGTACATTTCAAAAAAAAAAATTGAAGAATATTTCTGATAAGAAAATCACCAATTTCCTCTAAGGAACCTTATTTATACCCATGATCATTTTTATTGATGAATTTCTTTGTTTGTTTGTTTGTTTGTTTGTTTTTTACCTTATGAGTTACTCTTACTCTGAAGTTAAAATCAGTCATCAACCCAGTTTCAATCTTTTAAACATTCTCAGGCAAAATCCTGAATCTCACTTTGCCCCAATGAGTTAATGTGTGATGGGGAGGGGGGGGGTCCCTTGATGTATAGAATAAAAGAAGATGCCCTGTATGAGTGGGTGAAAGGCTGTAAGTGGTCGACAAGACAAGCAAAGTACACTAAAATGAAATGGATATAGCACAGCCAAATCGAATGTTCTTATTCTTTGAACTAACCGGCTCTATCAAGACTTGGCCACTATCTATTTATTTATTCTTTATTTAGAATGGTACTATTCTTTTTTATTTTAAATAAAAACTGTTCTGTCAAGAAAACTTTTAGAAATATTAAGAAATATTTCAATTTTCAAAAAACCCACAAGACAAGACATTCCCAAAATATTCTGTGTTTGTCAAAAGTGTCTCACAGACTATAAGTCAGGGGGGGTCAAGGGTCAAAAAGGCTTAGAATGAATTCAGCACTCTCTTTGTCTTGCTTCCTTGTCAAAAGGCAAATCTTTTCTGTCTCAAAGCCTCTGGTCTATCAAATGTTTGTCATTTATCATGTTTATTAGGAGCATCATCCAAGTTCTTAGCCAAATGTCCTGTCCGTTAGAGTCTGTGTGTCCAGCGAGCAGAGATACGTCCTTCTTTTGTGACTCCCTTCAAAGTCATCCCACGCTTTTCCTGGTTAGTAGTGCAAATGCATTGCAAATACACATACTCACACAGAGATACACAAACACACACAGGCTTATACTAATCCTTGTGAAAACAAAGCGATATATTTCTCTCTGTGCAGATCAAGCATGGGATGTTCATCAGCATGTTTATCAGGATTATGAAAATGTCATCATAATGTAACCTCTATATCATACTTACAATTCTCTGTTCTAAATCGAGACATTTGCTGAATGCTGCATAGAAATACACAAGAAGGTGTTCTAAAAAGTGCGATGATATGACTGGTGACCATTCCCACCAGTGAGCCTTGACCCAGTGCGGCCTTATGACCCCTGTAAATGACCCCTCGGTGGGTGGCCTTTACACTGACCAGCAAGGACAATGGATCAACAGAAGTGGCTGCTCTCAGATCAGATCACTACTATTTTTGTTATCATTGACCTATTCATCACTTTCTCACTCTGTTCACATATTCATACTCAATTATTTTATAGTGTGTTTATTATCTTTTTCCTCCATCTAGAAAAAGGGAAAAAATAGAGTTTTCTAGACTTTAAAGTTCTTTGCGCAGGTATTACAAATGTCTGTCTGTGTCTAGGGTCAGTGGTATTTATGTGAATATATTTAGTTGTGGTCTGAGTAGATGTCGGGAAAGGATTATGCTAACCCAGTGTCAGTGAAGAGGAAAGTCTGCACAGGCCGGCAGCCACGTTAATCATAAATCTTTATCTTACAATCCACCCTCACGCATTAGCCCTTCATTAAAAGACAGCCCTGGGATTAGTGCAGATAAACCACAGAAAGCTGGGGAGAAAAATGAGAAACAAAGTAGCGGGCAAACAGGATACACTGCTGGTGGTGCTCATCTATGTATCCGTCTGTCTGTCACCACTATAACAAAAGTAAGCACAGAATACACCGACTTGATTTTGCTTTTATTAAAATAACATCCTTTACCCCAAAAGAAACAAAAATGAAAAAGACTAAACATCATATCCAATGCAAAAATGTCCATTATGTTAACCTGAGTATTAGATTTTTGCTTCTTTACCATCTTCACAATTCTCTAGTTCATTTCCAATTTTTTTCATGAAAGAAAAAATCTTCCTTTCTACTCTCAGTGCCCACAGAAGATCAACTATATCATGGTCACAAATGTATCTGTGAATGCGTCTCGAGTGCAAAACATCAAATAGAAGGCAAAGAGGGCACTGGACACAAAAGAAGGATGAGGGGATTAACTAGGCAAACAAAGACAAGCCTTAACATGAAATATATGCAAAAGAAAAAAACAGACATGTCAGAACAAACTCCATATACACTGTATTAAATTAAAGAATAAATAAGAGATACTTTATGTAGAATATCTGATGTTACCAAAGCTAAATTAGAAGTGCTTATCTTATAGTACCAGGACAACAGGCCAAAATGGCTAAAGCAACATTTCATAGTGGGACCTGTAAGGCCCTTGAATCATTTGGTAATCATTTTTGGAAACAATGTGTTGGTTCAAGTCAAAAGTTTTCTAATACATAAGTCTAACAATGTTGAGCAGTGCTAGTCTACTGTGCAAATGCACCACACATAAAAAAGAACAAAACAACTATTGTCTGTTTACAGAGAGAGATCCTTCAGTCTTACAGTCCTCCAGAAATCAATGACAAAGTTCATGAAGGATCATAGATACAACTTATCTACTTGATTTAACTGATGGCTGTTGCTCCAGATCCTTCTTAGTCTCTGTAGACGGAGGTTATCTGTCGTTGGGGCATGTGTGGGGGGTGGTAGGAGTCATACGGCCCTTCTAAGTGTACATCATAGCTGTTCTGAGTCTGATAGAGAACCTGGTCCACAGGAGAAGGAGAGTAGTGATGTGGAGGTGGGTAGTGGGGTGAAGGCTCCTGTTTGGGCACCAGGTTACTGCTGATGCTCAGAGGTGGAGTAGGGGGGCCGTCATATGGAGGGGTTCCCACGCCGCCAGTATTATACTCATGTGGGGAATGATTCTCATACTGTCTTCCTTTCATGGCCCTCAAATGAAGCATGTGAGCTGAGTCAAAAGTACCATATGGGGGACTTGGCAGGCCTGGAGAGGTATAGTTCACCATGCCACCGAGAGGGTTGACTGGTGGACGGACTCCGTGTCTGTCTTCGGGCCTCATCCCAGGTCCAGCAGCTGGTCCCAGCTGCAGGCAGCCAGCAACCAGGTTAGTCGTAGGCTGCGAGAGGCCCTTACACAGTGTGTCCATGAAAGCCCTGCTCTCTGTGGAAAGCCCCCCCTCTAGAGCCTCAGACAGAGCACAGATGTAGTTGCGGGCCAGCCGTAGTGTCTCAATCTTGGACAGTTTCTGTGTTTTGGAATGGCAGGGCATGATGCTGCGCAGGTTCTCTAGTGCATCGTTTAGACCGTGCATACGTGAGCGCTCCCTGGCATTAGCTTTTATGCGTCTTGCACGGAAACGCTCCTGCCGGGCCTTGGTCATACGCTTTTTCTTAGGCCCTCGTCGCTTGGACTCATTTTCGTCCTCCTGCTCTTCCTCTATGTCCTCCTCATCTTCTTCCGCATCCTCACTTCCCATTTCTCCTGCTTGTTGGCTCACTCCACCAGCTCTGTAGCGGTGCGATGAGATTGAAGGGTTTCCATCAGGTGAGCTCATGTCTCCATCCATCCACTGTAGAGGGCTGGCAACCTCTTCTCCCTCCATTTGTCTCACATATGGTTTAATCATCATAGTACTAGAAACAAAAAAAATACTTTTATCACACGTGTATTTCTGTTTAGTTCATGCCAGGTTTACAAATAATCATCAATGCTGTCCCAGAGGTCAAAAAGATTATTTTCATGGTGTACGTTCACAGCTTCCACATATGGTGGTGGCGGTATATGGTTTTTTATTGTAACTCTGTCTTTACTGCTTGTTGCATTATACTTTTTGAAATGACATCTTCATGTCATGAGAGACTTAGATTGACACTGCAAGTACAAAGCAATGAAGTTATTTAAGGTGGCACAGGTAGAATTTAATTTCTGTGTTTTTGCTGCCATGGGAGATGTTACTGATTACAATATATGATGTATTGTCCAAATTTAATTTACAAGCACAGCATCACCAACTCAGAGCAAATATATTTAATTAAAACACAGATGTTCACATTTTTAGTAAGGACACACAGAATTATATAATAGTCTAGGAAGATTTGTTCTGGATGATGAACCTTTGCACAAGTCCTTTTTCGGAATAATTTCTCACCTCCATATATCTTTTATCTTATACTTTTTATTTTGTGGAGCATCTCTCAATCAGGTTTTAGTTCCTTTAAAAGTTTTGGATACTTTTCCCATCACTCATCACATCACTTTAGAACAATTAACATTATTGTTGGGGATTAATTTGCAAATTCTCAACCCATGTCAGCATAAAGTTGTCTAAAAAAAGTGTTATTCTGACACTGTGGTAATATATTTATAAAAGATCAAGTTTATGTTGAGCTGGGTTAAGGTAAAAAAGTTTTCATTATTTCAAAATTGATATTAAACAAATTTTTACTCATTGTAAAAATGAGCTGATGGCTGTTTCGTTGCACCTGAATTTTACAGATTATAGTTTTCTATAATTTTGAAGATCTTCATGTTCAATTTCTTTGCGACCTACAGAATTACAAAGTGATGTAAAATGAAAACTGTGATTGACTATTTCTCCACAGATAAAGAGGGTTTCACTTGATCATGTTGGATATTCACTTTATTTGTCTGTTTACTGACTTTAAAAAATAAATAAGTACAAATTACATATATTTTTAATCTTTTTTTGGTGCTTAGTCAAGCATTTCTGAGTTAAGGGAATGCTTTCAAGATCAGGCCAGTGATCCCCAAATACCTTGTTAAATCTCTACAAGTTATAACTTGGAGCCATTCAGTGCAAATATTCATCAACTAATGATAAACAGCAATAATAAGGTAATAGCCTACATTTAGAAACCATGGTTATAACAGCCGTTCCCCAAACCAGTTTCAGCACCGGACAGTTCCCTCGTTAGGGGTTTTCTGGCTGACTTGATATCAACACAGAAAGAAGAGATTATATGTCAGAATTAGTTTTCTTTTTTTTCTTTTTTTTTCATTTCGTCTATTGTAGCTCGTTGTCCCCTTCTCCCCCTCGCTCGGGGTCAGAAGCCTAATCCCGGTCATCTTGTGAACTAGTAAAGCTCCAGCAAGATCAAGTCACTGACAGGACTTCAATCTGGGGCAGTGCAGGATTTACTCAGTGGATGAAGCGACGACCATGGGATTAAATGAAAAATCGACATCCCCCAGATCACTGGCCTAACAGAGAACTCCGGCAGAATTTAAAAGGACGTTTTCAAAGACCGAGTTATGTGTTGCCACAAACTGCGATCTATAGGCTTCTATATGGCGGATGAAACGTGTGTCTAAACTGTAACCTATAGGCCTATATGTATTTTTTCCCTCATAATATGGAACGAAGCATGAATAAATTGCTTTCTGATTTCATGTGTTGACGTTTTAGTTTTTTTTAAAAAAAAGAATATAAAAATACAGTCATGTTGTCTATGCTTTTCAAAACTAAAGAAAAATAACTTTTCACATTTAAAATAACTGGGTCTGATAAGCGCACGTATCACCAACTTGAGCCCTTCAGTGTTTTCCTTGAAAACTCACCCGTGCTGGTGTGTCCTGGGACCGCCTCAGGAACTTCCTCAGATTTTTGTCTTTTTTTGCACGGACCACCGTTTGGACTCTGTGCTCATCAAACAGCGTTGAAGTTCGGTTCTGTCTCCCTGAGCAGAGCTGTCCCTCAGTGTCTCAGTGCGGGTCACACTGCGGGGGCTCCCGGTTTTAACCTCCACGTCAAAGCTCCTCCTCCCACTCCCATCCAATTCCTGCTGACGCGCTCGAGCCTGCGCGTGGCCGGCCCGTGGCTCAGGCCCCCTGGAGTTGCACTTCTCGTGTGTGTGTGCGTGCGCGTGTGTCAAAGATGTCCAGACAAACAGCAGAGGCCCGGGCTTTTGTTGCTTTGCGAGGGCGGCCGCTAAATCCGCAGAACGTTTGCATTGAACGGAAGGGAGACGCGCTCAGTCTCCTGAGCCTAACTGTGTGTGACAGCTTGAAGTTGCGTGAGAGCAGGTGTTTGCTCCATCTCATCTTGCAGCCATCCATCCATTCCCCATGCTGAGATAGGCTGTTGAACAAGTTCATCTCTCCCAAGAGGCAGCTCTGACCAGAAGGGGTAAGGTTTGTATGAGGTGTGCAGTTATATGGGTAATATGACTTTGGGGAGTCATTCCACCCCCTCCTCTTTGCAGAATAGGTGCTCAGCTTCTGTATTCTAGAGCTTGGCAACATAACACATAGACTGCTGAATGTATATCGAAAGTTTTTGCTTGTCAGCGTATATGTCAATTTGTTCTTAAGATTAAAGAAGGGCTATTCAGTTCTTAGAACTTAACATCTGAGACCAGCCGATCTTTTTAAAGATTCATATTCAAACATTGCATACATGACCACCATAACATCCTCATGTTTCAGAGCTGCTCAAAAAAACAGCCTTGCATGGTATTTCAACAAAATGAGAAAATATCTGTAAAAGCTTCAGGTACACTGTCCTTTCATTCCAGCACCCCTCTGGTGATGAGGATAATAGAAGTGGACCTTCATTTAAACAAGAACGTTATTTTCCATTTATGAGATGCAACAAAGTAGACCCAAACTACAACACTGCCACACTTTTCCACAAGCAGGATAAGGTTTTTATGGGAAATGCTGGGTTTTTTTTTTTTGCCAAGCATGTTTCACATTTAAAACAAAACAAAAACAAACAACGAAAAAGAAAAATCAGTTTTCTCATCTGCCCCTAAAACATTTTATTCAACAGCCTTCTAGTTTGTGCACATGCAGTAATGTTCTTTTTGTTTTAAGTGTAACATTTTGCGAGAATTATATTTCTGCCTTTTTTTATTCAATTGGGTACTCTCTCCCTTTCCTTTCCTTTTTTTCTTTTTTTACTTTTGCCAAAATGATTAGAGTTTGAAAACATTTCAGCACAACAGTATAAAATAAATATAATCAAATCCCCCTTATTTCCGAAAAGTCCCCCCCAAAATTGAATGTTTAAAGAAAGAGAAGTTATTTAGGCCACTTTTCTTTTTCTTTTTTTTATCCTGGTAAGAACATTTAATTAAATGGTCATGTCCCAGTTATGAAGGTAAATAGATTCTCAAAGAATATTCAGAGAAAGTCATGTAGGTGATGTAAGGGGGCCTGTGCGCTCTAACAATGAGGCTTTCGGTAGATTCAGGCTGATCTGCAAATCCAAACCATCTGATTTTCACTCGCGCTTCATTCCCAAGCTGATCACCTTGCCTGCTGCTCCTCCCCCTGCATCATTTCCTGTCCTATTCCACACCTGCAGCCTGAAATGGGAATAGCAAAGCCAGGCCTTTTTCATCCCCAGAGTGAAACCAGCAGGGGAATATAACTGAGGCCTTGTGTCCCCATTGCACACGCTCACAGCATAGTTTGCAAGATGGATAACAAATCCCTTCCAGTCACATCTTAACTTTGGATGCAAGTTACAGCCAAACATTTAGATTACACAACTCACACAACAGAAGTCATCTTTTGTTTATTTTTCTTTTTATTAATTTAATCTTAAATTATCACCACTAAGATGTCCAATCTTTATGTTCCACAAGTGGTGCTCAAATGTAGCACCGTATGTATGCCATGATGTCCCCTGTTTCCTCTGTGCTGGACTCACCTGATGAAGTCCTGTTGCAGATGGTCTTCTCTTAAACAGTCTGTGGCTCAGAGGCCCATCTATTCTCACTTGACTGCTCTGGCCCATCCTTATATTATTTAGCCATGCTTACAAGGTGGGAATTTATTTATAATGTGAAAAAAAAATGAAGGACAGATAAAACTTCACTTCAGTACACACAAGCATGACCTTCCTCCAAATTCCCTGTGTGTTGTGTATGGCAGTGGGGGGAAATTGGCTTTTGCCCATCTGTCATACTGGAAGTCCACAGAGAGATGCCAACACCACAGCATGGAGAGTATGTTAGTGTGTGTTTGTGTGTGCACTCATGTATGTGGACGAGGACAGACTACATGTGCAGCAGCTAAAAAGTTTTTCTACGATACAAGAGCCTCACATGACAGTTGGAGGTCATTGGATCTCTCACTCTGCATATGCCTGAATCCGCTTTAGAATCCAAACCACTGGCAATGGCGATGACAATCTGGTCATCAGATCGTTCAGAAAGCAAACAAAAAAAACGCCATAGAATGAATGTTGCTCTGTATTTCATGGTTCTCTGTCAACTTTAGAAATGGCCAGCATCTAAGCCAAACTTGAACCTCCCTCCAGCCCAGTACCGACCCTGGGGAGACAGGGGTGATATTGACCATGTGTCCCTCTACTAACCATCTCATTGATGGGCCCAACTACTGGGTAAAATTGACACCCTCCTCCGCGTGAACCCCTAAACCCCCTTAACCCTTTCCTAAACCCTGTGTTGGCCCCCCTGTTGTGCGTGCTCATTGGCTGACCGCCTTCAGGCGTCCCTTTTCCACGGGTCCATTGTCTGGCCCCATAAGCAGCTTTGTTTCTGCATGTGCAGCTGGGATAGCCCGCTCAGCCATTAGCCACAACACGCTAAAGGGAGAGCGGGATAATATAATTACAAAACAAAAGTCAGGTGGCTCACGAGATCTGCAAGTAGAAGCCCATTTGAGGAGATGCGAGGACACGCTGGCGGGTGGCCAGCTATAATTTGATTATGAAGTTGTGTGAGTGACAAAAGAAACAATTGAATCTTTTTTTCCCTTTATTTGCCACTCTGTGATTTAATTTGATTCCGTTGGAGCTTTAAAAAGAGGGCAGTGTGAAAAGAGAGAAGATTTACTCTTCTAATTTCTAGAGTCACCAGCTCAGAAAATGTAATATGTTCTGACAAAATTGCAAGAGAAATTCCACCCATGGGCTAACTTTATTGTCTGCTGCTGGAACACATTGACTGCTTGTGAGGCCCAAATCAGATGAATCGCTGAAGGCTGGAGTTTTTCCTCCAAACTGACTGGTCTTGTGCTCTTTTTTTTGCATGAATGCACACAGACTGGTGGACAATAGGATCAGTGGCAGATCCATCTCCTGTAATACTTTCTTTAAACAGGGCTGCAAGTGTGTCCCCCTGTTCTGTCGGCAGACCAGAATTTATCCTGTTAGTCACCCTAGATGAGTGAAAGAGTAAAATCAACCCCCATCCCAGCTGGACATACACACACACACACACACACTAGGATGCGCCCATTCATACAGGCGCACACATACACACAGACACTTCACCCCACACTGGGGGGGGGGGTTACAATCACACGCGCACATGGTTTTACAGACAGCTGATAAGAACAGGTTTAGTTGGTGCTACTGTTCAGAGCAGGTCAAGCAGAATAAGATTTGTTAATCTCTTTTTGTTTCTGTAGTTCATACCGCCAAAATCTGCATCTACTTTTTTTTAATGTTTTGTTTTTGCTCTTACATAAGACAATAAGCAATTGTACCAAATGCACACATGCTCTTACGACTAAAGGGTTAGTGTCAGCATTGTGCCCACTCGGGGTGTGTAAACGCCCATTTTTTGCCCCATTAGGCACAGCTTGATCATGCCCCAGGGAGAGCACCACATTCTCATGCTCTATGAGACCTGCTCTAGGGGGCTTTACAAATTTAACAAGGCACTGGTTTGATGAGCTGCATGTGTTGTACATCGGAAAGAAACCAACTTCAAAAGATGAATCATATTTTTCTGGATTGCTTTATTGCAGCATGTAGGGAATGAAATGATGCATTTAGGTCACCGCATGGCTTTTAATTTTTGATCTTAAAGCTGTTGTTCAAGTAATGAAAGTGATTTCTGTTTGAGAATATCATTTCAAAACATTTATCTCACAAGTGTTTTGAAACACAAGCCAACTGCTCTCTTAATGGCTTATCATTCAGCATATTTTCAATTCCTGGGAGATGCAGGAAAGGCAGAGCCGATGAACTTCTTTCCATCGCCATAGAAAGAGTTATTCCAGGTGTAGGTCTGGATGATGAGCTCCTTCCCTCCAAGGCTCAGACGGCATCTAATGATGATGGACAACAAAAAAGCAGAAATAAGAGGAGACCCACATGAAAAAACACATCATTCATAGTTTAATATCTTCATTCAATCAGATGTTTACCAAATAAATTCAATAAAGAGATATCTCAGTGACATGTAGATTTACTCACTGCTTTCCAGGTCGAGTAATGTAACAGAGGCTGTAGATGGCAAAATCAAATTCAGGGCTGCAGCCAATGACTGCAGAGCCAACCTGCTTGAAATAGCCATCCCACTTGAACTGCATCCCTAAGACATCAGGATATGTAGTCCACTGGCAGAGGGGAGGGAAAAAGAGAGAAATTAAAAGCAGTGCAGCAAATATAAAATAGATTAATATATTGGGGTTGAGTGTGGATGCTTACAGGCCCATTAAAGCTATGGCTATAGTAGTTCAGCTCTCCATTTTTCTCAAGAAGATAAAACTGGAGCCAGTTGTGGAAACCAGACACCTTTCCTCCCTTGATCTCTCCTATTATAGAATTTCAGTCATGTAAAAAGAATTATCAATAATAATAGTAAACACTGTGTGGTCCTAACTTGGTTTTAAATCTGTAAGTATAAACACAGATGAACAACAACACGCCATATTAAACATGTAGAAGTATTTTGTGAAAATCTAATGACATCCTGTAATTCAGTAGCTTGTTGAACCATCCTTTGCAGCAATGCCTTAAAGAAATCATTTTTCTCTATGTTTTCATCAATCTCTCACATCGTTGTGGAGGAATATTTGGTCATTATTTTCTACATTTCTTGAGTCAGTTGAGAAATTCAAGCATTGATTTATGGACACCTCTCAAAGTTCTGTCACATCGTTTCAGGTTGAAGTCTGGACTTTGCAACTTTTTTTGAGTCATTCTGTTGTAGAATGACTGACCTCATCCCCTGCTTGGGAGGAGGTTAGGGTTATGGTCAAACTCTAGATGTCAGACAGATCACCTCACATTTGACTCCAGAATAGTTTCATTTACAGAGGAGTTCATGGTCAACTCAAAGATTGCTACCCAGGTCCTGTGGCTGCAAAACAAGCCCAAATAATCAGTCCTCTGCCATTGTGCTGGACAGTTAGTGTGAGGTGTTTGTACTGAGATGTCGTTTGGTTTGCATCAAACATGGTGCTGTTTGTTATGTTCAAGCATATCCACTTTGGTCTTGTCTTTCCAAATGACATTGTTGCAGAAGTCCTTTGATTTGTTCATAACTCTACAACAGGGGTGCCCAAACTTTTTGCTTTCAAGGGCCAAAGTGAAAATGTGCTACTAAGCCATGGGTCAAGAAGAGCAATTTTAAGGGTGAAACACAAATAAATGTAAATCATATTATCGTTTAGTAATTGAATAAATCCATTCTTTCTCATCAGTGCAACTAACACGCTATATAAAAAACATCAATATGGCAAAATAACAAAAATCCATAGTTAGAAAGGACAACAAACAATAATTACAGTCACTTAATTGCAACCAAATATAGTAAAAAATGTTAACATGAAATAATGCATGTTCAACAATGCAAGGCAGATTGCTAACATTAGTGGGACACATGAGTCTGATTTTTGGAAATTACCAGCCTATCACTATTTGTGTTGCTGAATGTTTTGTATCTTAGTGGCAATATATATTGTACACCTTTGTACAGCCAAAGATTGAATAAAGATGCTTTAGAATTAATATCTGTAAAAAAAAAAAAAAAAAATTCTTCCCATGCTGTGTTGAAACGCCTCTTGCTTGTATGCTACTGCCGATGGTGCTCTACGTTGATCGGTTGAGCCTGCAAGCTTGAAACTGCAAGCTTGAAACTGCATGTGCAAAGGCTCATGGGGGATTTTGTTAAATTATTAAAACTTGATAGCAACAGCAGCACCATGAGTGAGGTCTGTAGCCCCATGCAACCCTACATAAAGTACTCAAGACCTTCAAAGTGTTAGAGTTGTGGTTAATCTGTGTTAATGTCTGATGTTAAAGTCAATGTGACAAATGATAGAATTTACAGGTACAACATGATACATCAGATTTGACATCTAATTGGTGGGCAAGACATAATAGTCTGGTGGGCCAAATTTGGCCCGCAAGCCCCACTTTGGGCACCCCTGCTCTAGAAACTTAAGCTGTGCTCTCATTTTCTTTTTAGAGAGTAGAGGCTTTTTTCCTGATAACCCCTACGATCAAGCCATTCAGTCTTTTCTCACTATGCTGTCATGAACTTTAGCATTTAACATACTCACATAACAAACATTTGAAAAAAAGTCTGCATCATCCAAACCTGCAAAGATGTGTTCAAAGCCACTGGAGTCCATCTTGTTGTTATTACGGGAGTAAAGTCCGAACCACATCATCTTCAGGTCCTGAATAAACTCTTCCTCTGATGCATAAACCCCTTCAAATATAAAATAATAACCATTGCAGACATTGGTGACAGTAATTCTGAGTTTTTCAAGTAAAACTGTTGCACATGGACCTTTTACCCTTCGTGTAGAGGAAAGCAAACAGCTCTCTGCCCAGCTCAGTGTTAGACATAGTTTCTTGGAGGAATGTGTCCTGCTCAGCCAGCTGCTGAGGGTTGAAGTTCTCTGTCTGTCCAGTCATCCTGTTGTAGTTGTCCAGCACAGCCAAGAAAGCAGCATAGGTAGGCCTGGAAAACAGAGCTGCCTCGTCCAGGTGGCGGAACAAGCTATAAGAACAAAAACACATACATTCAGGTGGAGAAGCGCTGGAGTTGGTAAGATAGAGGTGTGATGATTAGGCGGTCCTCTCACGGCTTTGAAGAGAGATCTGTTTGGGAGCTGGTCTCAGAGTCTGGCACCAGAGCCTGAGGATCAATAATCAACTCAGAGGCTGAAGCTTTGTTAGAGTCTAGAACATAAAGCGTTTCCGAGAGAGCCTTGATCTCTGCATCAGTGATCTCACTGCCACCGTCTCCTCCATCACCTGCAGGATATTACAAACATACACACATAATGCCTTACAGAATTCACAACCCTTTAATGGCAGCAATGGCTGCCTGAGCCATTTCCAACACTCAGTTTAGATATAACATTTAGAAACTTTCCATGTCAACGCCAGGCAATGTTCCCTGAGCGTTGCAGCCATCCCACATAAAACAGTAGTCATCAATGATTGTGTGATGCTCAGCTCAGAGAGCAACATGCCGAAGCTCCGGCACGATCTCCTGTTGAAAGTCAGTCATTTACTGCTCCTTTTAACACAAAACACCTCCATCTCCCTACCAAGGCAG
>JBBBVU010000003.1:26426052-26437138 GCA_037177055.1 Atherinosoma microstoma
TAAACAGAAACCATATGGTATCATCCATCTATCAGCAGTGATTTTTTTTGTCTCTCCTGACTTTGGCCTGCACTTTTGTCAAAATGAATAATTATGTCTAGAGATGCACCGATCCGATACCGATCCAATACTACTGTTAAATGAATAAACAGTATACCTTGCCATGCGAGTGATGGCATCAGGCTTGACTTGGCTCGGTCTGGCGCTTGCTCCATGTTGCTCTGTGTTTGCTAGCTGCTGTGCGTGCTCTGCGATGTAACCGGCGTTGCAAACATAGAATTGAAGTGCCAAGATCACTGTAACTGTATTGCTATGTATGATATTAATAAAAAAAAAAAAGAAATGACTGGATCGGAATGCTGGATCAGCCCTTATTCATCCGATATTCGATCCAGCTAATTGGGCAATATCGTCGCCGATATCCGATCCAGGTATCGGATCGGTGCATCTCTAATTATGTCTGAATGGAGGTACTTTACTGTCTCTAATTTCACATCTCAGACTGGTCTGGTTGTTGGGTTAGTTGATGCTTCTCGCTCATTTCAGGTTTTTGGTCCATTTTTCTGTGGCAGCTTATTAAAATAAGATTTTATCCATGACAGCTTTTTGAGTTTGGTTTTGTTTGTGCACTTATCTGATGAGTTAATGTTGAATCTCTCTCTCTCCTCACAGAACTTGTCCGGATGGTGATGAGCGGTTGAGGATTTCAGAAGCACACTTGCAGCTTACTTTTCTTTCTTTCTTCTTTTTTCTTTTTTTTTTTATATTGCTGGTCTTGTCTTGCCCCTCCATCCATGTTATCCTACCTCCAATAAAGCCTCGTTTCCACTCAGTGGTATGGTTCGGGCCGGTACAGTTTGGTACACTTTTTTGTGTGTTTTTATTATAAAAGGGTCCCATACAACCGAACCAAACTGTACCATTTCTGGGCCCCCTTCAGTTGTTAGTCCAATGGAAAATGGTACGGTTAGGGCGGAGATACTGGCATCACACAATACAATCCATTGATTGGCAGACAGAAAAACATCACTGCTCATGACAAAGCAGTTAAACAAACACCACGTTACCGTTAAGTCGACGTTGGGAAAGATAATAGGAAACGGATGCCTGCAGACAACAGTAAGGTCTGATAAAAGCCAAGCAAAACAAAAACGAGCTGCTGGATGACCTCCATTGTTGTTGTTTGTAGCCTCACGTTTGTTGTTGGTGCAGTGGTATGACACAACACTAGGCATTTGGTCTAAACCCTGCATGCCCAGTGGCAGTCCGGCTTGCAGTGGAAACGCTCTCCTGTATAGGCCAGACCATTCTAACCCTTCCGAACCATACCACTCAGTGGAAATGGGGCTCTGTATTGTTACTGTTAAGCCCTTTTTTGTTTTTTTGTGCCTTTTCTGCCTAATGTTAAGAGTCTTTCATCTCAAATTGCAAGCATTATTAATCCTTGCAGGCACAATGCAATTTCCCCTCGGGGATCAATAAAGTATAATTAATTAATTCATTCATTCATTCATTCATTCAATCCATAGAAGAGGTCTACTGCTGGGTTCACCGTTGTCATCTCTGCCCCCACCCCATTCTTTTTTCTTTTGGATGGAAATGAAAATGTGACATGTTACACTTAAAATTACTGAATAAAGTTTACAAAATGTCATTTATCCTTTCAGTGCACAGCGTATTTCTTAAACCACATAAAGCATGCTACATTTTGATATCTAAATTTTGAAAAATATCAAGGAAACTTTGCTCTGAATATAGAGATTCAGAATAATAAATGTTAGTAACAGGTAGATGTTAAATTAGTAAAACATGAAAAAATATTTTTAGTGTGTGTATATACAGGAGAATAGAAGAATTATATTTCAAAAAGCATCCATAATAGTTGAAGTGGTGTCTTTTTTAAATTCAGTGAGTGAAGATTAAAAAAAATAACCTGATCTCAAAGCTGTGCTCACATTTTGTCTGATTGCAGTCATCTGTGTAACTATCACTATCTGTATATAGTTAGATAGTTTATAGTTATACACTATCTGTATAATAAATGTAATTTTCAAAACAATAAAATGACTGAGTTAGGACTACATGAGTGTCTGATTTCAAAGTCAATTTAAAGATGCAGCATGGGAAAAAATCAAAGGTCAATAACAAAAAAATAAATCTATCATTAAACACAGTTTCTATTGGCACCTAATCACTTTACTAAAATAAAACATTTTATTCTCTTAGAATGAGCCATTTATATCTACTTGCACATTTGTCCCATTATTTGTACTACGGTGTCTCTGAATGGACAAACAACTGTGTGTGTGAAGTGAGAACCCTCTGTGCTTTAAAACTGCCGTGCCTGCTGTGTTTGATAGATGCTAGAGCACCGTTCAGGATAAGTAATGCCTTAAAAAGAACATAGAAGAATACAGTACATAATTTTGAAATAGCTGAAGTCCTGAGGTCATCAGGGTCAAGTCTACTTTCTGTTTCCAGTCAGAACTAAAAATGTTTTTATGCTCCTCACTCACATGTGGAATAAACTAGAAAACTGCAGGTCTACTGAAACTCTCAGCAAGTTAAAAACTTTTCTATTTGCTGCTGCCTTTTATCAAAACAGTTTAAATTTCTCACACTGTAGCTTTTATTCTAACATTTAGCTTATCCTATTTGAGCTTTTTCTGTATTTCTTTTATTTTGTTGTACTTTTTAATGCTTCTTCTGCACCCCGCGTGTAATGCCTTAATGTTTTATGTAAAGAACTTTGAATTGTCTTGTACATAAAATGTGGTATACAAATAAAATTGCCTTGCCTTGTTACTTTTAGTGCATTGTGTGCTGCACCTGAGCGACTGGATCCACTCGCAGATAAAAACATGTCTATAACTAGAGGAATTTTGGTCACTTACAGCCACCATCTATTCATCACTGCCCATCTTTACCACTATATATCAGAAACTTTTTACTCGCTGTACCTTCAAAGCTTATTTTGTCATACTCTAATAAGTCAAAAAAGCCTGTCAGTGTTTGATATAGGGCATCAGCAGGAGAGAGTATGTTGAATGCAAATCCATGTAAACATCACAAAGTCTACACTGTATATTGTGTATGTTGCCAGTCAACAAACCACTCTATGACTCCTCTTCACATCTTTATTTTTTTTTCCCCCAAACATTTTGTAATTAAAACCTGTTTTGACATTTTTTAATACAAACTGCCAGAGTAACTGTCAGCTCTAATGTGATGATTTCCAGAGGAAAAAGGATTTCTACTGTATAATAACACAATTGCTGCTACTTTCAGCAAAGTGAAAAACATACAGAAACTGAACAGACACTAATTTCATATCACAAAATCCACACAATGTAATAATAACACAGATAAAAGAAGTTCATTAATGCTCACAACCGCGGTGAGGACTGCAATACTGGCTTGACGGACATTAACTGCAAAGTTTCACCAATTGACTGGATTATATGTCATGACACTGATGTGACGTGCCATGTGCAAAAAGAAGCATGTTTTTCAAATTCTTCAGACTTGGTGAACACACAACTGATGGCACTTAAATAGAAAAAAATAATAATTGAGCAGTAATGTGGTTTAGAGATCTTAATGGCATGCGTTCACGTACACACATGATCACAGTCACATCAGACAGATCCAGCAGAACTGTCCAGATGGTGAAGAGGGTAAATACAGGTTACAAAGGTAATAATATACAGTTACAATGTTGACATATCAAAGAAAAAAAAAGATGGAAAACGACAGTAAAAAATATAAAAATTGTTAGGATAAAAAGTGAGGATATTGTTGCAGATATCAAGGACACAATTCTCCGTTGTCAGCTGTTTTAAGGTGCTCCCTTGTTTTTTTCTCTCTCTCTCTCTCTCTTTACTTTTTACAGCATTAGCGGTTCTTCCATCGTAAATTCAAAATGCACCAGCGAGAAACAAGCTGCTAAAAATCCTACTCGCATTTCCATCAACCATAATAAAACTCACGAAATAATGTGAGATAAACATGATTATAAAAACAGTTTGGTGTAGCATGTAACACAGCATCCAACATATGGTCACTGATGGGATTACAGTCTTATCAAAGACTTTCTCTTCAGTCATTCCTTTCAAACAGAACTACATTCGCCACCAAACTACAGCCTGGATGCTAATAGCTCATCCATACTTGTAAAACATGAAGCGCCACACTGAAATTACTTTTTTTTTTCTAAGTGCTGCTGGAAAGTGTGGGGAAATTTTTTAAGATAATCTAAGGGAGGTCTTTACAGGACCTCAAGCTCAGTACTTTCAAATAATTTCCACAGTATTTCTTCATTATAGGGTAACAAAAGGTGTGCTTGTAACAGCAAATCCAGATTACGATACACTTTCTTAAACTGCTTCCAAACTAAGTTCATGTAATTTCATACGGCGTCGTTGATTCTATTTTTTTCCCCTTCATTATAGACTTTTTTAAATTAGTTTTAGACACTTAACCTTCTGGCTCGACCCTGTAGAGTGACCATTTGTCCGTGTAACAAACAAAAGTAGAGAAAAACACCTTCGATAGGAAAAAGTATTTAAGACAAAAAAAAAAACCCAACAGATATAAGTGCTAAGTTCAATTTGATGGATGCTTCAAGTCTTTCAGCGAGACCTTGGGAAACATAATAAAAGTGCTTTTTTTGCTCCCCCTTACATATATTTTAATACGTACCTACAGAACATGGAGGGGCCTCTGCAGATTATGAAACATGATGACAAACTGTTGCAGGAAAATGAATGCAACAATTTCCAAAATACTGAAAACATGAGATGAGTCTTTTTCTCTTCGTATGCTTGAGTGCCGGCATGTTGGTAAGACCGTCTAGGTTTGCCAGATCTCTGGCGCTGAGTTTAAATTTCTGACTTGAGTTGTTGCTGACCAGTCGACCACACAGGATGAAAAATGGACTTTTTCCTCAGGAGTCGATTCAATTTGAAAAGGACTTCTTTTTGAACAGCCAGTCAAGAGAAGTGGATTCATTTGTTAGTTTTTCTGTCACACATCAATTGTCTTGTCGGAAACAAAACTTAAAGAAAAGCTGAAAAATGTAAAATGTGTTTTCTTCCTTCTGTTTATGATTTCTTCATTTCCGATGATACGGGCAGGGTTTTAAGTGGTCAGTCATTTGGATTCTCAGGATTTTTTTTTTCTCATTGTGGAGGAGGGACGGGAGCTGAGGGATGGATTGCTTCCCCGGGTAGAGGGGCGCTGGGCTCTGTTGGGGTGAAATAGGAGAAAATTTTTAGAAATACCAACAATAAAGAGCCTTCTGATTTTTCAATGCAATCCTTTATCATAAACAGCACCCCTGCAAAAAAGCAGTTGAAGGAGGCAGATTTGTTCAAATAGGAAAGAGATATTGCAAAAATAAAACTCCTATAAGCCATTAAATTATGCAAACATAAACTCTGCAACTCTTTACAACCTTTCACAGAAAGAACCAAGCAAACCTGCGTTATAACATGATCTGAATTTTAACAGGCAGATTTGGAGGAAACTGACTTGTGAAGCGGTTGATAACTGGGTTCTGCCAACCATCAATATCAAGTAAGTATGAATGCAATACTTATACATATCATCATTACGTTCTCAGCATGAAATAAGCAACAAAGCTTAGTCAGATGACTTCATACTGGGCAAAAAAAGCAGATTTTAGTTCAGTGTCAAAATTGACATGCTATCTTTATCTCACTGTCATCATACAAGGAAGGGATTATAAAAAGCTGATTTAAGCCATAAAAATTAAAAAACCCTCCAATTATTAAATATCTTATTCGTTTATTTACAATAGAACATTTCTAACATTTCGACAAAGAGATTTTATATATGACAATAACTAGAGAGAATGTCTAACTTTAAGACTTGCCCATGTAACTTGTAACTCTAAAATGTGCCAAACAGGAAACATGTACAAGGAGGAAAAGATAAGAACCAGAGAAAAACACAAACAAACCCGGAGTTACCAACACAGTGCCTCACACCTTATATCATTTCTCAATTTTTACATCTTTGAGTCCTCTCTTGGATCTCTCTCCTCAAATCTTAGCCTTTCACAAAATGATACAAGCGGAGGACATGAAATAACAGGCAGGGATGCTACAACTATAAGACTGTAGCAGATTATGTGTCATACAGTTAATTGTAATTACCCAGTTAATTGTCAGTAAAAGACCATATTTGTCTGCTAGTAAATGGTAGAAATGTATTTCTGTCCATATACATCTCAAATAATTGCAATTAAAGCTGCCATTTTAAAAAGATAACAGTTAAATATGAGGTGTGACACAGTTACATCTGATTTTTATTTTACTTTTTTGTTACAGCCTGTTCATGTATTCCATGATTTCTGTCAGATGAGTGAGAAAAGTGACAATATGGGACAATGTGCCACCCAAACATTTATATGACAGATGCTGAAAACATTTGTAAAATTCAAAATTATTGCTGCTTAATAAGGGCAAGTTAACGTCTTGTCGTAACATACTAAACAACAACATACTAAAATAGTTGAGATTGTGTATCGCTTTATGACCCAGTTCTGTGTAAAAGGGTATTTCACACCTTTCATTTAAAAATATGAATGTAAGAAAGTTTTTTTGTTTGTTTTTTTACAATTGTAGAGTAGATTAGAGTAGAAGAGAGCAAAAGCAAGTGCTGTGGGAGCTGTTCCACATATGTTATGTGTTATGTGTTCAGTGCAACCACAGAGTAAGACGGTTATATTCCTGAGCATCACTGCAGGGTTTCATGTTGTAAATACTGCATTTCACTTTGGGATTTGAACCCATTTCAGTGGACTTAGGATGTCTGATCAGCTGATGTGTTTTACCAGTTATAATGTAATGGGCTTAAAAAAATTTCATAAAACTAAGATTTCAGGTTGAATTAAAGCAAATTTTAATCAATTATTAAATACTGACTGCTTCAGGTGCCACACTGTGCCTTAATGCTTGACTCACCATGAAGAACTGGTGTAGTGCTGGAGCTGGAGTGAGTTGTAGGGGCTTGGCTTGGTGGGCAGGGGGGTGAGGTGTGAGCGTTCGGGGCTGGTTGGGACTCAGGAGGCGGGGCTGAAGATGCTGGTGGTGCAGGACTGGGGGCCGCCTGCGGCGCTGCTGGTGTGCTGGGGGCTTGCTGACTTCCAGAGAGACCTTGGGGTGGGGGGCCTGAGGTGGCCTGGTTGGAGTGAGGGCCTCCGGTCTGGCTGTGTTGCTGGTGCTGAATCTGCTGGAAGTGCTGCTGGCGAGCCCGCATCTCTGCATATTTCAGCTGCTCCATATGGAAGGACTGACGATCAGCCAGCAGCTGCTGCCGCTGGTACTCCAGCTGCAAACACATGCATGCGTCTGATGATTTCAGCAAACAGCGGATACACATCTCACATCTTAGGTAATTAGTTACTCTTATAACACTACAAATCCCAAACTTCACCACTCACAGCCTCCCTCTCTCTATCCATGATGGTCTCCAGTTCTTCAAAGTGTCGCAGTTTAATCTCAAGCTTCTTCATTTGGGTCTCCACCAGCAGAGCCACCAGAGATTTGATCTTCCTCTCTTCCACTGCAGCCAAATGCTGTGAACAAGAAACTGACTTTATAGACAGATATATATATAGAGATGCAGATATTTCAAAAGAAAAAAAAAAGGTGATGAAACACCAATAATATAATTAAAGTCACCTTGGCTTTGACAGCAGCGGCTGCTAATGCAGAGGCGGCAGCAGTTGCCAGGTTCCCTTCTCCCACGTCACGCTCCACCTTAGCCTTTCTTTCTCCTTCACTCTCTCCTTCTCTTTGTCCTTCCTCTGTTCCCTCTTTTCCTCCATCCTTCTCCTTCTCCCCTTCGCCTGTGAGGAGAGAGAGTTGTTTTATATTTTCCTTTTAACTTTGACCAGGACTTTACATTTTGTGCCATCTCATACACAAACACCATCATACCCATGTCAGACTCTGTTTTGTCCGCCTCCCTCTCTCCTTCAGCTTCTCTTCCTCTTTCTTCCTCTTTTTTTCCATTTTCTGCTTGCTTCTCCTCTTCTTCCATCGCTCCATCTTTGCTGTCCTATGTGGCAAAGTAACCAGAGTATTATGAGCCCCACAGAACCTCATCAGCAAAACTTACAAATACAAAAAGCATATTTCATAGTGAACACCAATCGCACCTTAGCATCTCTCTTCTCCTCACTTGATTGGCTGTCACTCTTACTTTCCTCATTGTTTTCATCTAAAGAGAAGATAGAACTTTTTACTTTTTATGCATCATTACAGTCATTGTCTTAATTTTACAAGTTGAGCGTATGTGTGTTTATCGTACCAGGCCTGTCTCCCTCCTCCAGCCCAGTGCCTGCGATGCCACTACCTTCCAGACCATACAGAGGATCCTGCCTGCCACTGACCCTCGCTGCCTCCTCCACCCGCCGCACATGAGCCTCAACAAGTGCTGCAGGAACCTCCTCCTTCATACGGGAAAACTCCTCTGAGAGGGAGAGACAGATCATGGTAATTAACACGAGGGACAGGATTGTTTACGACTTATCATTGAATGATGAGTCATCTTTGGTTTTTAGTTTGACTGTTGATAAATGAAGTAACCAAGAATAGTGTTGCAGAATTATTCAGCATGGGCTCCATTCAACAATTTACTCTAAGGAGACCCTTATAGGAACTCCTCACTGTTAACCTCTTATTTGTTTTGAGTATTTTTAGTTTACTTTCAATTCAATTCTCCACAATTATTCTGCAAAATAACATGAAAAATGTTCATAACATTCATCATTGTGAAACATATATTTTGATTTCTTTAGCTTTTTCCCCAAGGATGAATCATGTCATGTCCCCGGCACTTAATTAATTAAGAAATGTACCTAAAATGTGCCTCTTAACTCAGAGCCACACTTTACCTTCAGCAGCTGCTCAAATATATAAAAATCACACAGTGAGGCGTTTGACATTATTCTACAAGCGACTTCTTACCGAGGGCAGATTTGGCTGCAGCTGAGGCCACGCGTGGGTCGACTACTGAAGCGAGGAAAGCCACAGTGCTCATAACAGGGTTGCCAGCTTGGCTGAAAGGGACTGGCTGGTAGGCCAGTGGACCCAGCGATGAGGAGCCGTCCTCCAAGTATGGATCTTCAATGGGCAATCGTAGGAAATGCAAGATGCACTCATCCTGTGTACGACTGCCCACATGTTCAGAAACCTTGTTCCAGTCATCCTTGTACATTTCCAGGCCCTGACAGAGGTGAGAAATGCATTTAGATTCACCTTTTCATACTGATAGTTCCAGTATATTGTTATTGAAAATGAAACTGGTCATTTTAAAGACTATCTATACCTCCAGGAGTAGTAGTGTTTCTTGCTCTGTCCACTCCCTCATAGAGCTCGCTGCACTCTTGCTCTGCACACATAAAAAGAATCTCTATGTTTTGATAAAAGTCACACATCAATTTTAGAACTATTTTCCTCAGACCTCTTTCATTTTTTTTTACCTTTGTAGATATGGTCTTCTTGCTGTACATGTCAGTCCGCAGCCCAAAGTTCTGCAGATCGGTCGGCTTGTCCTTCACCTTATCTGGGAATGACATCATCTGCTGGGTGGCAGGGGTCTGCGTGGCCACAGCAACACAAGAACATATGTTAAAGAAATTCATTTTTACAAAAGAAATATGCTTGTGCAATGTGTGTGCAGACCTGAGACGTCTTGGGCTGCAGGGGCACCAGACTGGAGGGAGTGTCTGCCAGCACGTGGAAGTGAGAGGTGGGTGGGGGACCCATGGGTGTAGGCCGGCTTTCAGAGTCCACCTGGTAGTTGATCAGACCCCACTGCTCCAGAAAAGCGTGGACTCTGCAGAGGCATAAATATGAAATGTTTTTACCGACGGCATGACTGATAAGAGAAATGACAGCGGATAAGGATCCGTCCTCTATCTACCTCATGATAGCACACACATCTCCTGCCAGGTTCCTGCGGCAGGCGGTGGAGGTCAGGTACTCCTGAGGGTTCAGTCGGTAGGTGTCAATCATGAAGTTTCTGTATGCCAGATAACTGAAAGACAGAGAAAAGCACGGAACTAAGATATTACAACACTTTAGATTTGTATAAATATTGATTGCAATTCAATCTATAAATGTGTTTTAATCTAGCGCTGTGTTAAGCACTGATCAAACACTTACATCTCTGGGGTTTTGGATTTGTTCTTCCCATTGAAAAACTCTGGCAGGGCTCTACGCTCAATGGCATGTACACTGTAAGAAAAAGAGTTAAACGTATGCATGAAGACACGCTCGTTGTGACTTACCTGTTTCATTTTATCTAGAGTTGATTCTTAAGCTTCATAAATAAACCAAAACAGTTGTATTCTCACCTGTTGTAGTCGAACCAGGCAGCGTAGCTCGGTATGATGATGTGGTGGGTTTGCTCCGTTACATTGTCCTCGTGAAGGTCCGAGCCTTTCACGGGTTCCCCCTTCACACTCGGAGAGCCTTCCTCCTCCTCCTGTTTGAACAAACACGCATTTAATTTCACATAAACATGTTTATTTTGTTTATTATCATTAGCTTATTTTGGTTTTGACGTGCCGTTTCGATCATGTGCACTTTTCAAAGCTATAATACCTTTCCTGTCGTTTCCATGGACTCATCCTCTTGCTCGTCTATTGAAATGAGACATAAGGATTACTGACAACACACTCCGGGAGCAAAAGATAAAGAAACTCTTGGTCACATAACTGGAACTTGAACAAATAATTGAAGAGGAATAATATTGGTCTTTACATTTTTTTTTATCTGGCTTGGCCATGCACTTTTAAAATGAGTGACAAATGATTTAACAAGCCCACCCATATCTGTCCCTCCCTTGATCGGGGCTGGATCAGAGTCTTTCTTGGTGTTATCTGCAGAGAATTTTAAAAGAAATAAAAACCATTTTAGTATAAAATCAGTTGAGAAAGAAATCAAAACTTGTTTTGTAAGCATCTTAGTTCATATATATTAGATAGATAGATAGATAGATAGATAGATAGATAGATAGATAGATAGATAGATAGATAGATAGATAGATA
>JBBBVU010000003.1:26446819-26463447 GCA_037177055.1 Atherinosoma microstoma
ATATATCATTTTATTACATCACAATGTCTTATTTTTATGGATGCAGAATTTAAGGACCACTCTTGCTGATAACTATTTCCACCCTACATAATTAATTGGTCTAAGTTTTGCGGGGCTTTCATGCGACTGACTTTCAATCCGATCCACACAAAGATTCAGAGTCACCATCACTATCTGAAATTAATATTTCATAAAGTGAATATGCATCTACATTCAACAGGGCTGCTTGTGTTGGAAATAGGAAATCCCTGCCATGTTTGTGGTTGATTCATGTGGATCAGCTTCTTCACTGAGCTTAGATTTAACAAGGAAAAAATGTCATGCATATAAAATCAAATGAATTGATAGTATAAGGCACAGAGAACCTATAGGTATGGTAAATGGCAGTAAAACATCAACAACAGTCTTTTGATTTTTTTTCTAAAAATATCTAAATATGTTTACATTCACAGTAAAATGAAAGATACGCTTTCACATATTGGAGAACAGAGACCTGCAAATCATTGCTGACACCCACTTCCTGCTGTAACTGGCCATCTGTGCATACCTAAGGAAAGATGTTTTGATCCTTTCTAGCTCCCTGTTTTGAATTCAAGAGCTAATGAGTGACACACTATAAAAGCCTCCAAGACAGAATTGTCTAAAGGGGATCTATTATGCTAATTTTCAGCTATGTATTTTTATTTTTGGTCATTAATAGAACAGCTCTGCATGACTCGTAGACTGAAAAAAGAGACGTTTCATACTGCCTTATCTGATCCTCAGTTGATCTCTGACTGAAAAAGGTGTTATTAGTTAAATGTCCCCTTTTCCTCTGGCTGATATATCTTATTGATGGACAACACCATGTTCTTGTGAGCAGCACATCATTGCTGGTGTCCAAAAAATAAACTTTCCTCTTTGAACTAATTATGCAACAACTTGTGGCCCTTTTCTGGCAATTACAAACTGTTAACTCTCTACATAAATATTTCAGCTGATTTGTAAGTGGACCATGAGTGAACAGCCCAAACACCCATAGCGATAAGCATTACTGCAGAACATTTACTCTTAATAGATATGATGCTCATAACCAGCTTAGAATATGATATAACAATGGATTTAGTCTCAGTCATTTTTTTAATTCTATGTACCCCAAGTTGATAGATGTGCAAGACGGAAGAGTGGTAAAAAAAAAGTGAGACATAAACAGCTGCGTAAAAAAAAATCTTGGAAACGGATTCATTAAAGCAGCTTGAAATCTGAACCTTTGATTCACAGGGATTACTAATTATTTAAATTTAGGCATATGATTCCTCCTTCTCTTACAGGGATGAGTTAAATTAATTTGCATCTGATATGAGATTTTCATATCTTGATTTTTTCGGAGGATGACGGTCTCCTTGGCCTTACAAGAAACATGTAAATATGCAGAGATACATAGCCCTCTGCTCATTGTTTCATGAGAACCTTAATATCTGATGCTGTAACATCAAATAAGAAAACATGAGAAAGCACAATGTATCCCCTTTAGAAGAGATTGAGGTGGTGGAGGACTACAAATACCCAGAAGTTCAGCTGGACAACAGACTAGACAGGAAATGCAACGTTGGGGCTGTCTAAAACAAGGGGCAGAGCAGACCGTACATCTTAAGGAAGCTGAGCTGCTTCAACGTCTGCACCAAAATGTTGCATATCTTCTATAAGTCTGTTGTGGAAAGTGCAATCTGCTTTGCAGCCATCTGTTGGGGCAGCAGCCAAAGACTTAAAGAAACCGAACAAACTGATGAAGAAGGCTGGCTCTGTGCTGGGGACAACGCTGGAGCCGCTGGAGCTGATTGTACAGAGAAGCATGCTGCACAATTTTCTGAACATAATACACATTTCTTCACAGAAACAGTGTGTTTAATGAGAGGCTTCTTCAGGTATGCTGTAACACAGAAAGGTATATGAGGTCATTCTTGCCAGCAGCCATCATCCTCTGGAACATGGACCTAAATGTATAGAAATTTCTTTTCATTTAATTTTATTAAACAATACAATTTTATCCTGAGCCCGTACTCTTGGTATCAGTGTTTGGAATTAATCTGAACACATTTCAGTTCCAGTGAGGCCAAAAATGTTTCATAAACTGCTCACAGTATAAATCTGCGGAATTTCTTCTCTAACAGGCTTCAATTTTCATATTTAACTCAAAGCAAAAAAAAAAAAAAGAAAAAAAAAAGAAAACTAAAGCGCTTATTCCCTAACCTGCTGAACCATTTAAGTAACGCAGCATACTAAGGACGCAAGGTTTGTGAAGTGCGATGCAGACGAAGTCTCGGCTCGTTAGTGGGATAAGATGAGGCTCTGAGGCTGAGGATCAATCTCAAAGCCAAACCCCGGTATTGATAAATTGTGTGTGTTAAGGGACTGTTACTAACAACATGACACCTGCCCTCTCTTTAAAGGAGTCAAAGACTGTGCAAGAAACACAAAAAAGAACATGATGCTGTTTTACCTCAACAGAGCTGAAGGACAAACACACACACATATGCTTCCACACAGACATACAGCACACTGGGTTACGATCATCAGGTTGGCTGTATTATCAGCTGTGATCAATATATTCATGCTTCTTCTTGTTTGGTGTCTACAGCCATATAGGAAATCCATCTCATAGTGAGGCCGAGAGGCTGCAGCTAAATACCCCCACTCAGACTGACAGTCTACATTTAGTTTTCATTTCAGCGGATTTCAGACCAGCAGCTGACCTTGTCACAGAGAAGCAACTGAAGTTCAATTAATGTACACATATTTGTGTGTGTAAACAGCAAAATGCATGTGAAAATGGTCTGAACGATGTATTTAAACTCATGCATACACATACTGTACATGGCACTGAATAATGATTACACAGGTGTTTGTATCAGAAGTCAATGTTAATATATACAATGTTTCATTTTTACACAAACCCTCCTGAAATTCTTTTCATTAAGTGGTCATGTCGCTACATGTTTGGCGGTCTGAACGACAGGGAAATGAAAAGTTAATGGAAGAATGGTGTGCAAATGAAAAAAGGGGAGGAAACTTTTTGCTTCATCACAGAAAAGGAGAACAATTTCTTGTCAGTCGGGGTAGATGAGGAAGCCAGAGAAGGTGCTGTATTTGTTGGTATTTCCCCCATGAACTTTGCCCCCGTCCAGTTGTACGCAAACTTCATCTCCTACATCCAGGTGCAGGATTACGCTGTTGGAGGCATAGTCGTAGTTCTGATCTGCATCTTGAGCGATTGCACTGGCTCTCACCTGGAATACAGACAAGAAAGATGATGATACACCCCTGAAAGGGAAGTTGGAAAAAGAAAGCAGAGTTTTGCTCACTCCAGTCTGTGTTGATGCTTTTTTGTTGTTGTTTTTTTGTCTTGATCACTTTGAATCTTTATTATAGGCAGTTAGGGAGAGAAACAACGTCTTCAAATTGGCTTGAGTAGCATTTGTAGGAAAATGTCAGTTTTTAATACAGATATTAGTAATCATCTTTGAGCCAGCTGAGTTTGTAGAGAAACACAAAGGAACAACTTGGATCATTCTGAAATGATCTATTCATTTTTGGTGCCTTTATCTTGAGATCACATGTTAGTTATTCTTTTATCTGAAGACAAACAAAATTCATTTTCATGTGTTAAGTTAAAATTTTTGTTATCTCGAGAAATCAGCATTTTCTCAAGATAGAGACCAAATAACTGGTTACTAGATTTCATTTCTAGAGATCACCATTTGTTCGACTTGAAAATGAGCAGTATGTATGTATACAGTATGTATGTGAAGCATTGTACTTTCTTTGCTTCATTTCAATGACCTCATATGGATACAAAGAAATTGAAGGATTTAACAAGCTTTTCAGGCACTTTTATCATCATGATGATGGAACAATAATGTAAACTAAAGATTTTGTCATTTCCCTTTCCAAGTCACTGGTCTAACCAAGATGTTTAAACATTATCTGTAAGGGATGGATGTATGAGATCAGCCACTGATTTGAACTATTATTCTGAAAGGTCTGGTGTCTTGTACATCATGACATTGTTTTTCAACAGACCTGATGACCACCTGAAAACCCAAGAATACTGGATGTTTATTATAGATTTAATGTAACCATAAATAACAACTAACAAAAGGAAAATAGAGCTATATTATGGAAGACTTAAATCTAGGAACTGAGAACATGGAATTCAATCGAGATGTTTTCAGAGGTAATGATTTAAATTAAAAGCAGTGTCATTTACTTGTAGAGTTAAAAAAAAATGTAAAGTTATTTTATGAACTAGAGGGGAAGGGCTCAAACGCTATGTCCATCTCTTATAAGAGTCTGTGGTTTCTTTAGATATGTGTCCGTTATATCTGCCCTAAAATGAAAGGTTTACTCTTAAAGCCTCATTACATTCAATGTCACCTGAATCAGGCTCAGCACAACCATCGATTTATTAAAAGTACTTCTAGTTTACAGTTACTCCAGAACTCGGCGGCACAACTTCTGACAAGGACCAGGTCAGGGTGGGAACACATCACACCAGTTTTAAAATCGCTGCATTGGCTCCCCGTGCATTTCAGGATTGATTTTAAGGTTCATTTAGTGGTTTATAAATGTCTTAGTGGTGTTAGGCCTTCTTATTTATCTGACCTGCTTTCTAAATATAAGCCCCCGCGGATCCTGAGGTCCTCTGGTACCGGCCTTTTAATGCTTCCTTAAGTTAGGACTAAAACTTACGGTGAGGCCTCGTTCCATCATTACGTCTGTGGAACGGCCTGCCAGAGAACCTCAAGGCAGCAGAGACTGTTGATGTTTTTAAAAAGAGACTCAACACCTACCTTTTTAGCTTAGTTTTTTTCACTGAATCTTTATTTGATTTTGTTTGCTCTTTTTGATCTTATTTATTTAATGGTCAACTTCATAGATTTATTTGAACTTATTTAATCATATATTTTTTCTAAGCAATTTAAATACCACCTATTTATATGGCTCTCTATTTTTATTGTTTTGTCTTACACTTTTTCTATTAACTTTTCTATTCATTTGATTTTATCTTACTATATTTTAGTTTCTCATTTTTATTAATTCTTTTATCTGTAATTCTAATTCTTGTCGCTCTTATCTGTTGTGCTTTACTTTTTAACTCCAGTGGTTTCTTCATTTTTTTTTCGAAAAAAAAGAAAAAAAAGAAAAATACCCTGCTACAACAATAATTTCCCTCTAAGAGGGATAATAAATAAATAAAGTATATTTCATTTCATTTCATTTCATGGGGATCCTTCACACCAGGGGCTTTGCCTGCTCTGTCTGTGGGGTTGTTGCTGTGGGGATCGCTAAGGTGGCTGAGGGTCCTGCGTTGCAGCTACACGGCTGTGGTGGAGACCCCGGCCTGCCCTGTTTTAGATGGGTCCTGTGGTACTGGGTGGGCTGGCTCCTGATGTGGACGGATCCCCAACATATTGTTTCCTCACAGCAGCGTAAAGCCAGATGTTTATGTCTATTTTTACAGATATTTTTATACCTTCATTCAGTTAAGAGAGACAGTCAGAGACAAGAGAGTTTATGTTGGTGAAGAATGGGGGGTGGGGGGAGAGAACATGTGCTTTGTTTGCGTGTGCTTGTGAATTCATGTATGTGATTGTGTATGAAAGAAAATGATAATGAGGTGTGTGTTTTTAAACTGCTGTTATATTTGATGTGTGAAGGCTTTTTAAATGTTCTTTTATGCATAAATCATTTTTAATATGTAAAGCAGTTTGTGTTTCCTTGGCATGAAAAGGGCTTTATAAACGGAATTTGATTTGATAAGCCAGCACGTGAAAAACACAGATTTATGTATCACAAAAAAAGCAAGTATTTTGCAATCCATTGATCTAATCCAAAATCTTGAAGGTACAATCATAATTTCCCCATGTAGGCTATATATATATATATAAATCATAAAAGAGTTACCTGTGATTTTGAGATATATTTTAGACCTGTGTCCACTTATGTCCCCTCTAAAACAGAGTGATCACTAGGCTGTTCTTTATTTGACAAAATATTTATTTCAAATCTCATTTTAAATCTTAGTGTCCCACCCACAACCAGTTGGTTCACTTTATTTGGAAGCAACCAGTGCCATTTTATTCCCTGTTTCATACTGTGAACATGGTGTAATGTCATCAGTACTGATGCCTTCCTGCTCACTGGTTAGATAAATGAGATGTGCAGTGGTCTTTGGCCCCAAACCTCCATCTGAGAGCACAACCTTTCTAAGTCACTATCAATTTTTCTAGAGGAGTGTTGCTCTCACACCTGATCCACCTGTTGCAGAGGATTTCAAAGTCTGATGGGGATTACAAGGGATGATGGTATCAGGGAACACATCAGTTCATTTGTCAAGCAGCTGCAGAAAGCATAATAAACTTTCACATATACACATTTGACCACGTGTACAGACATGTAACTGCTTATCTATAATGATTTTCCATCACCACATTTCCATTAGACAGCGCATTTTAATCTGTTCATATTCGTCTATAATGAGTTCTATGAGTGATTTAAGACCTATACTACTAAAGTGTTTTATTTAAAATGTGGATTTTGAAATTTAAAAAATCAACAGTAAAGTCTTTCAATACTATTTTAGGAATTATCTCTGTCCAAACTAACACACCTGGAAGTGTATACTGCATGGTCAAGAACTGAATTTTCAAGATACAAAACATGATGTAAAACAACAGAGTAGTGTGTATCTCATCTGCATCAATCCTGTAGCTGCCAGTGGAGGCTAAAGATTTATTTCTGAGGTTCTGAAGCTCAGAAATGATTGATGTTATCACTAACAGCATTTTGGCTCATGAAATATAGAAAGGTTGCAGAATTAAGAGCAGATTTTGTCCAGTGGCTTTTCAACCTATGTACTATACAGGAGAGGACTCCTCGGGTGAGATGTGCCCTCATATCTGCATGCATTACTAAAATTGAAATTATACTTGCTGTATTTTTCTTTGAATGAACTGCCATAACTGTTTCTACTCATGCCAGAGATACAGTCAAATCACTCCAGTCTTTATTTTAAATAGCAAGGGTTACAACTAAGAAAAAAAAAGATTTTTTTTTTTCTCTGGCTAGAACATGACCAATTATCCAGGAGAAGCGCATTTTGATGCAATATGTTATTACGGTGTCTGTTTTAACACAAATCCTGGTATTTATATAACATTTCCTGTGCTGTTTTTAATACCTACATTTCTTAACAGCAGCTGAATCCTAAAATACATTTTAAATGGCTGCAGAATGAGGTGCAGATTTTATCGGTTTGACATTGCATGCGTCGCTCCATCACCAGCCCCTTCAACCTCAAAATGTGGACTTACCAGCTTACTAAAAGTTTACCTCTGTATATTCATTTTCATGTCCTTAGCCACGCTATTTGTTATTAATTGGCTTATATGAATACTGACTGATGACAACAGATTGGCTCAAACTGATTGTCTGTGAAGTGCCTTGAGATGACATTGCCGTGAATTGGCGCTATACAAATAAAGCTGAATTGAATTGAATGTACACTAGCACAAAATACTTCACGTTTTGCAGTGTCACCCTTTTGCTACAACAGAAACATAATGAGCTTCATAAAAAAGACATTACATCTGCCACTGAGTGCACGACAGTATTCAAATCTAACATTCATTCACTGGTGTAAAGACCACAGAACCCTCAGCCTTGTACAGTTTTGAGAAGCAACATGGTACAATTAAACATTCTTCACAGTTTTAGCTTCCGCTGGACAGTTTCATGTTTGGAGAGACTGTCACCAACATGATGTGTAAAACGTAATAGTATGAGCTACCATTTAGGAACAAGTCTGCTTGTCATGTTCCATGTTTAGATAGCATTCTATATCCATTTGATACAGCTTAACTATGATTAAGTGGCGCCTCCATGTTCCCAGATAATAATGACCCCATACATGTTACTTAATAAAGGTTTAAGTAGAACATGAAGGCAGTCATGTTCTTCTAAAAGCACAGCCAAGGATATCAGAATGTAATGAAGCAGCATTTCTTCATTAGGTTGTTAAATATTCCTGTTTTCATCCACTCTAAGTAAAATCTGAGTAGTTTTTGCCTTCAGTAAGCAAATCTGCTTATAATAAATTGCAGTTGCACAGGGCAAGTAACAAACTATTCAAGTAGACAAACAGTGGAGAATAAAGTGCACATCTGCATACATATTAATGAATGCAAATACCCTAACTCCATCCTTGTCTCATCCTCTGGGTCTGAGTCTGACTAAGGATAAGGTTCATCATCTCCACCAGTCATCAAGCATCTGTGATCCCTTATCACAAAGACAAATCAGATGAGTGTAAACTATTTTTCCTCACCCACCATCCTTTGCCCATTTCACCAGTTTAACTAAATATAATTCTATGTAAAAACATTTATTTCAGCTGTAGGTATTCATTTTTATTCCCTTCCTGTAGACAGAAATTAATCAATACATTTCCTTTCTTCTAATTCAACTCACATCTCTCCATTAATTGTTGTCTCTTCCTCCACACCTCACACCCTCTCCATCATCCCTCTCCCATTCACCACCCTTTTCCTATCTCTTCATTCTGAACCCATCTATCCATCTTTTTGTGTCCGCACACTGGAATAAGATGCAGGTCACGCACACATTTTCTCTCCCCCGCCATGGCAGTGTTGGTGGGAGCGGGGACTAAGTGTGTCCCTGTCTGGTCTAAATCGGATTGATTAACGACGTGCTGCTATGGCAAGTCTCCTGAGAACCCCTACCCGACCCCCAAACTATCCCCCCTTACCTTCTTTCCCAACCCCCTTACTACATCCCTCACCCTTCCCTTACCTTCACGATGCATTAAGGCAGGCTATACATGGCTGCAGTCTACAGTAATTGGTAGTCTGACAGCCATGGCAGATCCCCACCTAATAGGTCCAACTCCTCCATAACTCCATACAATCACAATAAATGGGGGGCACAGGATAGGCAACAGTGGTCAAATGGCCCCATGAAATACTAGCAGGAGGTCAGGATTAGATGCTACATACACACACACAAACACACACATCATCCCTTTCTCTCTATACATCTCAATAAGAGCAGATACTTTTCTCTTTGTTTTTATGAAGCTCAAGTGAACACCTGAGGGGAAAAAAAGCGAAACCTGTGAGACATTTTGTTGCTTTAAAGTGTGAGGGTGCTTTGCTCCAAAGGGACTGAACATCTCCCCTGAGGAGACCTAATAGGCTTTAGAAAAAAATAAGAGTAAGAAGATTCTGACAACTTGTACATTCAACATCTGTCTACATGGTTGCACAGCAGAATTCCACAGATAGTATAAGCTGCGTTAGATGTTATCAGGATGCTGTAACTAGCTTTGACTATAACAATCGGCAAAGAACATTATAACCACTCATAGATTAGGTAATTAGTGTTGAATATCTCATTTAAATTAAAAAAGAAGCAAATCGGGGTCTGGGATACATAGGGAGTCCTTGGGAGGCCAAAACATAAACTATTGCCTTACTAACTAGCCAACTAGTTGTGATTGAGGAGTGTTGTGGCTAATTGTGGAGTATTGTGGCTAATTGAGGAGAGTTGTGGCTAATTGACGAGTATTGTGGCTAATTTTGGAGTGTTGTGGCTAATTGTGTAGTAGCGTGGCTAATTTTGGAGTGTTATGGCTAATTGTGGAGTATTGTGGCTAATTGAGGACTGTTGTGGCTAATTGTAGAGTGTAGTGGCTAATTGTGGAGTCTTGTGGCTAATTGACGAGTATTGTGGCTAATTTTGGAGTGTTGTGGCTAATTTTGGAGTGTTGTGGCTAATTGTGGAGTAGCATGGCTAATTGTGGAGTAGCATGGCTAATTGAGGACTGTTGTGGCTAATTGTAAAGAGTGTTGTGACTAATTGTGGAGTATTGTGGCTAATTTTGGAGGGTAGTGGCTAATTGTGGAGTGTTGTGGCTAACCGTGGAGTGTTGTGGCTAATTGATGAGTGTTATGGCTTTTGTATTGCTGTGACCCTTCTGGGCCACCGTACTGATGCATGGTGAGTGCACCTCGGAGTTTACAGGACTTTGAGGATCAGCTGCTTATGCCTCAGTGCTAGATATGACAGATATGGCAAATGTTGTTCATAGGCCTCACACAGCAGCATGAACAACTTACGACATTTAATTAAAAAATGCAGTATTTTGACTCGAGAGTGTGTTAACATTTCAGATATTACCAGCTAACTTTAACACAGATTTATGGACAAAAAATTATCCTAAAATATCTTGATATAAGTAATACACAACTGCAGTGCCTACATTTAACACTCACAACAAAAGTTGCAGCAGCGATCCTCACACTACCTCATTGAAATGGCCTTTAAAACATGAACATCAGCTAATTATATTTGCCATCCAAAAGGACACAATATTATTTATGGCTTATGGTTGACTTCATTGTGAGGCATGTAGGTTTGCTTAGGCTCTACTCAGACAGTGGAGATGGTGACATTTAATGTGTTATGTTTATGATTAATTCATGCCTCTACTTTCCTTCTATACATACAGTAACCCAGTAAACAAATTCTCTTCTTCAGACATTTTAAGCACACATTTAGAAGGGGGTGACATTTAAGACATTACTGCAGTCATTTGACACCACAGAATATTTACGTTATCTAAGTATGACTACAATGACATAAATAATATCACAAAACATGGAGAAAAATCTGCAATAACTTGAAATAAATACACAGATATAGTAAATTCATTTGTTCATGTTTGACATTAATTGACTTCATGAAATATAGGAAAACATCCTATTGGAATGTTGTAAAATAACACATTGGCCAATTTTTCCACTGAGTTTTTTAGAGCGTACCATAGTATTTGGATTTTGTACTACATTATACTTACACATCACTACATTTATCAGACAGCTGTTGATACACATATTGTAATATGCAAATCTAATCAGTTTTAAGCCTGACTACTATCCTAAACTTAACCATGTGTGAATGAGAACACAGCAGAAAAGAAAGGAATCTAGAGGGGGACTGAAGTAGACAAGTAAACATTTTCCCTTACAGCTCTCAAAACAGCAGTATTTTGCATGGAGGCCTGTGACTCGCACCATGCCATCCCTCTTCTGCATAAAGAAAGAAATGAACACTATTGAGATGCTGAAAGATGTAAAAATCTGGAAGGGAAACGTGCAATTTTACGTGATGCAGAATGTTTTGCTGTTTTTATTTATTTTAACTATTTATTTAAGCAATTTTTATGCTTTTTTATACACTGATTGGTTCGCATTCTAATTTTGTTGTACTCATTATGTAGCGATGTGACGATCATAGACAAATCGATTCTTTTGAACGGCTCTTTTAAATGAACAATCAGAACCGAGTTGCAGTTGCAAGCCTTTCGTTTGCGAGCCAAGTCATTTCTTTTTTGTGTGCAAATTATTCACTCTGCCTTCACATAACACGTGTGTGCCATCATGGAGGTCTGATGTCAAATACGCTTTATTCATGTGCATCTATGGGCAGAACGTATTTCCAAATTAAATTATGACCAATATTTTAGAGTAATTCCCACCAACAGAGTACATATTGGGTGTGAAAGTTTGAATTATTCTGATCTAAATCTTATCTTATAATTGCTACCAGTGATTGTTTTCTTGATAAAAATTAGTTACCCCTGATTGAAATCTGAAAAAAAAAAAATATATACATAAAAAAGAAGAACGAGTCAGTCTTTTGAATGGCTCTTTGAGAGGAACAGAGGCTCAACATCCGGCTCCCTTCGAAGAGACATAAATCCCATCACTATTATTATGACACAAAAGGATATACCGATTCTGATGTGATCAAGTGGAGCGTGTACAAAGACTAGGAGATCTGGATCTGTGTAGGGAATTATACAAGTTTTGAGCATTCAATGCAAAACCGTTAGACCTGTGGACCAGCTTAAATATTTCATATTGTGTCATGAGATAAGGCTGAGTTAGAGGTAACTTTTCATTTCTAATAATCTCACTTTGCAATATACCACTCACTGAGCCGTTTTAGGCTTTACGTCGACTAAAACTTCCATATTGCTAAACACCAATTAAAATTTCCAGAATTACCCATCAGCAAAATCATCTTTAAAGTAAAAAAAAATGGAACCCTTATCATTTATGGCAAATATTTCCTTGAAGCGTTTCACTAATTTCTGACACCTGTCTTAGAGCTATAGCTCTTCACTCACACTATATTCTATGGTTTTCTCTTGCAGGGCAGTCCATAATTACTAACAACACTTTCTTTCTGACATAAAGTTTCTCAATTCCTACAGCTTCAAAACAGTCCTTTTATGGGCAGCTGTATCTCAGGAGGAAGAGCACTTGTCTGCCAACCAGAAAGTTGGTGGTTCAATTCCCAGCCCCCTGGCTACATGTCAAAGTGTCCTTAGGCAAGAAACTGAATCCCACGTTGCCTCCCGATGTGCCTGTTGGGGTATGAATGTGTGTAGAAGCAATCAGTATGTATAAATAGAAATGCTGTATGAACATGTGTGTGAATGGGTGATTGAGATATGTAGTGTCACAAAAGTGAGTGGTCACACGACTAGAAAAGCACTACACAAGTACAGTCCATTATGGGACGTAGCATCTGCGTGATGGTGCTCTTTGTGTCACTTTCTCTCCTAGATGTTACTGCCACTCCATGGGCAGTAGCCAAAGTTTAGTGTCACTGCTCCATTTAAAACAATCACTACATGATAAAAATATCTGTTTTCAGCTCTTTGATATTGCATAGGTTGTAAGATATGCAGCGAAAAAACATTCTATTTAAGATTTTTCCAAGGCTTAAAGTAAAAATACTTTACTTTCAACACATTTTCATGTGACATATATGAGATCAATAAAAGAAAAAAAATGAACTTATGATCAGTCTGGTTGTATGACAGCTCTCACAAATACAGTTGACAGAAATGTTGATCCTCACCAAACAGCTAATCTGTAAGTCCTTATATTCAATTGATTGCAACTGGGTCTTACATTGTTGTGTCTAAGTTGTCCTATTTATCCCATAACTGAGGAACAAACACTGATTTCTTGGGCCAGGGCCATTGTGATCACACTGTTGAGACACTGAAAGCAGCACAGATGAGTCTGCAGGTTCAGCTGTCAGAAACAATCAGAGTGAAACCTTGTTTTCTTAAAGTGGGCAAGAGGCACTGGGGCTTTGGGAGTGAAAACAAGCGGGAAAGGCAAATCAGGATTATTGTCAACAGCGGCGGAGATTGATAGCGACAAGGGAGAGAATTTCTGTCTGTTGGGCCAACGCTGTTCTGACTTGATCTGCTGCTGTTGGGAAGAGGGGAAACCCTAGAGACAGTAGAGAATATTACACTGCCTACACTTTTCATTAGGGGGGCAGCATTAAATGGGGATAGAAAGCCACAGAGAGGTGGTAGGAAGGCAGAGGGAGAAGAAATTGACAGCAAAGAAATAATTCACTCAGTGATAAATGCTCGGTAAATTCTTAATAAAATCTACTTTTTTTCTTTTCTTTTTTTAGTTTTGTGTGATATACATAGTTGATCTGTATTCTAAATAAATTCATCCCTCAGTCACCATTTATTTATTTATGCGTGCAAGCTCATTAGCTGTTTGAGCTTCGTCTTTTTTGGAAAACTGATTGAATGAGGAAATAAGGCAATGGGGAAAGACGTAGACAATGAAAAGGTGAGTGAAAAGCAAAAATTTGCAATAAAGCCACACGAGTGAGGAAGCAGATGCATACAGTCTGGCAGCTGAAGCGCAAGATTCAAGCAAAACAGAAGCTCAAGTTGAAAGACGCCTTAAGTGATGGAGAGGTAGCTTATTGGATAACAAACTGATCAAGCATCCCTGTTTCAGAGGGGGAGAGGAGGGGGTAAATGAGGTTGGGGAGGTGGGCTATCCATGTAGTGTGTTATTTTTTCAGTTTTGTTTTGTTTGGCAGTGGTGCCTTGATCCTCTGGTAATAAAACTGACAGGATTCATTCACTGTGATGTACAGACCTCTCAGAGCGGAGCGAGCGATTGAGACAGGGTCTCTTAAACTTACCTGAGGGACCTTTAAGGGTGAACTGGGAGAGAGAAGAAGGGCAATTGAAATGGCCTTTTTTTCTTTTTCTTTTTTTTTGTAGAAACTGCCGTGTCTCTTCCTCCATCCGCGTGTACGAGCTTGAGGTCTCCTGCTTCTATTATGCAGGTCGGCATGTAACCCTTTTCCTGCACTGTGGACTCACACACTAATTGGCATACTAAATGCTAATATTTTGCCATGACACTCAAGACCCAAGGTGTCAAGATGTTGATTAGAAAGTCTCTAATTGGCTCTAGACTGAAACCTTTGAGGGAAGAGAAGATGGCTTAATTGGATATAAACGGGTTCTCTGGCTGGTCTACCTGCAGAGCATCAGCTACAGCTAAGTCTTAGTTAAATTATCCCATTCTTTAACAATATATATTTTTTGTCATGTATGTGTAGTTAAAAGTTTATACTATCGTACCTGTACACATTGTGAACAGACACACATGGACACAAATAGCCTGGAGGTGACAGTGTAAAACTTATTCATTATATGAAATATGTCTCACAGGTCATAAGTTAATACCCTCATACTTCATCTGTTGTCCAAAAATGGTTAATAGCCCTGAGATATTTCACAATCGTTCATGTTCTATCTGAAAATATGACTACCACTGTGACACACTGTTGTTTATGAAAGAGATAAAACACTGTTTCCTCAATGAGGAGGAATAATGATAATAATAGGGAGGCAAAAGGAAAGCACAACAAAGACACGGCAACAACCAGCAACCAGCAGAGTCCTTTTAGTCTTCGGAATATAATGGCCTCAGCCATTATAACTGAAACATATAGTCAAATAATGGCTGTGTAAACGGACATAAATCTGTGTGGTTTGGGTGAAAAGACAAGAAGAACAAGGAAAGCTGCAGGTTATATGAGAAGGTTCCTTCTGTTTGCTCTACACTGTCTGAAAGAACTGACTTTTTTCCTCATATCACATAATGCCCCCCATTATAATCCTATGCCATTGTGACAAGGAAACAATGCAACACATAGGCAACACTGAATTATTCTACAATGTTGTATAAAGACACAACAATTAGAGGAAAAAGCAGAAAAAAACGAGCCAAAATAAAATAAACTTAATTTAGTCTAATTAAGTGCCACAGAAGGCTCATATTGACACCTTGTCTGACTTATGCTCTAATTAACAGCTTTCACCTCACACAGCAGCATCACTCCTGCTTACTGGAGACTAGCCGCTCCTGCTTCTAATTGAGTCCAAGCCTGTCATTACCACGATTTTTAAGTGGTATATTTACTTATCTAATCATTTCAAGAGCTCATTAATTATCTTATGATGTTTTGGGTTAAATTGTCAGCTGAAGGTATATTATATTTAAAAAAAAACAATGATGTGTGTGGAGTGTTTAATGTAATCACAATGTAAATCATCAGTCTGTGCAGCATTAAATTCTTTTTTGTTTAAATTTGCATTTTGCACCCTTTCTCCACCTTTTTGAGAACTTCCATATTTCTTTTCGTGCACCTTTAACATGCCTTCAGTCCAAGGATTTAATGTTCACTTTTGATGCATTTCTATTCCAACCTTTACACCTTAAATTATCAAGCTAAGCCACACAGCAGGACATTTTGAGGATTTTGTACAGTAAAAGCCCAGATTGTACCCTCGTCTTATCACAAGTACAGACTGACCAACTGACCACCTATAAATATTCATAGTCTCGCTCCATGCTCATCACTGTAAAGGGCAAAGAACATATTGGTGGTGAATTATATATCCATTGAAAAGGTCATCCATCTCAACACCAATCTTTTGATGACTTATGAGATGCAAGGAAGGAAAAAGATTCCTTTACTGAGTGCTTAGATCAATGTAAACATATCTTAAACTTAGACATCAGCTGAGCCCTTCAAAGTCAAGTGTTTGAGATGGTGAAAAAAGATCCTGACATGTCTATATTTTTTAAATGTCTGCCTATATTACTTTATCCTTATTTCTTATCTTTTCCCTTCATTGGAGAACCTCTGTCCATTCCCCTGTGAATATCCATCCATCCTCTCAATGTCAGCCCTCTTGTCTGTCTTGTCTGTCTCTGCAGTGATCTCTCCCCAGGATGTTTCATGTTCTCAGCTCTCTCTGACAAGACATTGATTAACACTGTGCATATCAGTCTGACAATGGCCCGTACACATATGTGCACACATACACACACATACAAAAGAGAGTGTAAAACAATAAAAGAAAAAGGATTTACATATACTTATTTTCCTGAGCTGGATCCACAAAAGCAGAATTCTTTTTCTTAACAAGCTGCCTAAAATTTAAAGTGAAAGAAATTAGACTATGGTAGCCTCACTGAGGTCTTTTTTTTTCTCAAGTATTTTTTGTTTAAACCATTTGTATTTTGTTTCTCTGTTTTGGTTAATTTATTGTTTTAAAATGTAATGAAATAATGCTCAAGCCTGATATATATATATATATATAATGAATGAATGAATTATACTTTATTGATCCCCGAGGGGAAATTGCATATATA
>JBBBVU010000003.1:26463547-26473901 GCA_037177055.1 Atherinosoma microstoma
TATATGGTAAATCATCATGTGCTGCTTTGAGAAGGTCAGCATTAGCTGTTTTACATTGTATCATAGCTCAGTTGTTTGTCACCGTCCCATTTCTGATACACATTTCACTTTGTAAGAGTAGCATCAATATTCTCATCTAATGTCTGCAAAAAGATTATTGAGGATATTTTCCAAAATATTCCTTTTTGTGAAATTTCTCAGTAGAAAATCTTTTCTCACTGTAGGAGTGTCCTTTGTAATGAACAAAACCACTTCTACTGCACATGCAACTCCACTGCATATTGCAAAAACAATAACATTTTGAGATACTATAAAAAGTATGGAAAATAGAAAATAGAAAAGTTGAAATATTAATGTGCTATTAAATGTCTTTGCCAGCCTCATAATCGATCATTTCTTAATGAATCTGCTTCACTCTGCTACACCAGCAGTTATCTATTCACTAAAATAAGCAGAAGGTGCAATGAACCTGCAAGAGCAAGATCAGCTCTGAATTGGCTTAAATAATTTAGTTGATGGAAAAGATAATTAATGGAGAAAGAGTCAACAGACAGTGTGGACAGGAAAAGTGTAAAGGGGTGTGTGTGGGTGTGTGTGTGTGTAAAGGGGGGCACAGGTGAAGGGGAGAAGATCTCATCTAAAGGCTATGAAAGATTTAACAGCAGGAGAAGACAGGAATGACAATGTCAGTGAAGGCACGCAACAAACCAAGACCCCCAATTATATCTGGCATTTAACTGTCTGTCCTCTTTTCTCTGCACCTCATGCACATCCTGTCAAATCAATAAAATGGGGAAAAACTATCTTTATGGACTTGATCAGTGACATAAATGATGTCGTATGTGCTGATGTAGGCATTTGTTAAAACGATCAAACCAGCGCGATTCGAAAAGAAAAAACGGACTGAACTGATATCATATTGCTTTAACAGTGATTGGTAGGTCATTTGTCAGATCAATCAGTTTCAGTCAAATTTGTCCAATATGTCAGACATCTTTTTCATTTCCTTAAATATGAAGATTTTTCTGCTTTGTGCCATTGTGAACTAAAAATCTTTGGGTTACGATCTGAACAAAACAGTCAATTTGAGGATATCACACAGGCGTTGATGAGCATTTTCTTTCAAAGTGTTTTTGGTTAGGTTTAGGCACCAACACTACTTTCAGCTCTGGAGCTGCTGTTGTGTTTTTTACTGTCTCACCACCAGATGTTTAACAAGGGCGATGGATGGAAAATGTGTACAAGAAGACTAAAGTAAATTCTGCTACATTTGCATTCTCATATGTTAGCACCACTGGGAGCTTTCTAGAGCATTTCAAGACCGCAGTGCATCTGTGAGCATCATATAGTATGGCAGTAAATGTGAAGTAAAAGACAATAAGAGTGCATCCACATTCTTATTGCTGCACTACTTGCTGATTTTAAACCAGATGTTGAGAAGCAACAAGGCAGCACAATATGTAGGTCTACATAAAAACCAAGAATCTAACTGGATATGCAGTATTATAAACCTTAATGCAACAGCAAAGAGGAACTTGTTATTTGACAATATGGCAGCAAATTGATGATCCTACAACAGCATGCAGCCCGTCACCCTCTGAGATGGTCTACTCGATATGCCTTGTATTTCTTGCTCCAAAAGTGTTTGTTTTCAAAGCCACTCAACCCACCTCAAAAAAACTGCCATTATATACACTGATGGCTGCCTAAAGTTGACTGTATTGGTTCAAATTTTCCTAACAGGTTGTAAAATTGCTCTCTATTCACCCTGAAGTAGACCTAAAATTCGCTTTTGTGCAGATGCAGCTCCTGAACAATCCTAACCTCTCCAAAACCCTAGAGGGATTTATGAACCCACAGCATCTTAGCTGCAGCTTGTCTCCTCGTCATCGGGAAAATAAATGCTAGTACTTCCATCTGAAAGCGTGAGAGATACAACCTACATTCAAACCTGCATAATGTCTGGAAAACAAGCTACTTCCTGGATATCTTTTCAGTCAATTCGCATCTGGAACCAAATGCAACCTACACATGTGCACCCTACTCCCCTGCCCTGTGGCTTAGCCTTGCAGAAAGCTTGGTGAATACCACATTCTATGTCAAAGCAGATTAACCAATATTTTCTAGTTAAAAAGACTCCACAAAGAGAAGGATATGATTTAAGTTCATTGCGGTAAGTTATTATCTAGATGTAGGGATTTATGAACTGTTTCATGTAACATTCAAAAGCTAAGGAGCCTCTGGGTTCACACATAATTTTGAACTAGTGCCTTAGCCAGGATTTTTTTCTATCCTTAAATGAGTTGTTTTCATGCCTGAACACATAAAAAAAGTGTTTTTTTTTAAATACTGGGCAAACAGTTACCAAGTCAGGGCCAAAGTGTTGGTCTTATATTCCTTCCCCCTTCCCCTTACTTGGAGTTCTGGCATTCTGTAAAACAGCAAAAACATCAGGGCTTCCTGGAGGTGTTTAATATTGTTGGCACATCGAAGGACATTTAAGCTTGAGATGCCAGCTCTTTTCACAAAATATAGCAGCATCTGACACCCTGGGGAGAAGAACAGGTCCACAGACAGTCAGGTATTGCAGTATTAAAGAACGCAAGGAAGCAGTAGCGTCATGTTAAGATGTATAACAAGGAAACTAAAATGGTTTTATGGCCACATCTGCTCCTATCTCTAAAGTATCAACTATCAAATAAAACAACCCTTTCTTCTTCTATCAAATCCTCACAAGCCCACTTATTTAACATTTTTTCAAGTGTCAGTTCAGTAAAGCATTTCACTGAACCGCAGCCTGGCACAGTGATGGTCTACTCGGAATCACTTGCTGTCAGTTCATCTACGTATGTACAGAGAAACTGTGGCTCTATCGGGCGCTTGTAACAATGCAAAGCATGTTTTTCTCATTTTGTTCTTTGTCTCTGGTAATCCCCAGGACGTTGCTCCTCTGTTCTGCAGCACACGTCAGAATCCAACCAGAATCAGAGCTCCTCAACAGACTAAGGGCTTAGTACTTCAAGCTTGTCACTGTTCTCCAGATGGAAGGCTTTTTCCAGGCATTTGTACTTGTTTATTTATTAGTGTTAAAGTCTGAGTCTCTCAGAGGACAGTAGCCAGCTGTTGCATCCTGGCTTTGCTCCGCAGAGACAAGGAGAATTGTTATCTTACAGATTGCTTGCCTGTCACTCTCTTTCTTTTCCTTGGTTTGCGAGTTGTGCAGAAAAATGAAATATTATTGCTTTTCATAAAAAGTGACTATTTCTTGGACCTATGGATCGACTTCTATCAAAAATGGCCTAAACTTTGATTTGTAGTTTAAACTGAGTTTCCAAATTGAGTTATCTCATCTCCACACAGCCAAAAGCATTAGTCATCTTACTTTTATTTTCCTTTTTTGATGTATTATGTGTAAACTTAGCTTCAGACTTCTTTGTCTGAAACTTCACCACAATGCTTTGAGTTGCCTTTTGTTAGACTTTTTTTTGTTATCCATGTTGAAAAGCTGAGTGACTGTCAACACCTGTACAAAACAATATATCCCACTTCAATAGCACTGCCATAAATATGCCCTTTATGTAACAGTGTTCCCTAACTTTTTATCATCATCTATGTAAATAATTCTTTCATCCATTGATGAGACAGGCATGTTGCTCTTTCATTGACTCTCAGCCAGTTATATTAGTGTGTCAGTCTAACAAAACTTTAATCATTGTAATGTTTAGATGACAAATACTGTTGTACCAACAGGGTAAGAAGAAAAAGAAAAGTCACTGTAAAGTACAAATGTAAAGTATAAAGTATTACCTCAAATAAAATTAAATGAAAATGCCTGTTGTACTTATTCACATTACAAAAGTGTTTCTAAATTTACAGTTGTCTATGATACTTCGGTATTCTCTCTAAAATACTTTTTAAAGATTATCATTATCATTATTACTGGAACATTTAGTGGTTTGTTCAAATTGGAAGGTGATGATAGAGCTCAAGAGAAACATGTCAGACTAAATCACCCCGACTCACCTGTCCATTCTTCTTCAGGTCTGCCCACATGCTCGTCCCGTCTCCCCCTCTCATCAGGACATGGTAGGTAAAGTAATAGATACCAGGCAGAGGACAAGTGAACTTGCCTGTACTTGGCTCGTAGTAGTTCCCTACGTTGGTCACTACATCGTCAAACTTCAGTATTTCGTTCCCTTCATGTTGTTTCCGGAGACCAGCATAGAAGGCGATTTTAGGAGTGTAGAAGGAGGAGCCATAACCACCGGGTCCAGGCCCCGGCGGACCCGGTGGCCCAGGCTTGCCAGGCTCTCCAGGGGGTCCCTTAGGACCTGGAGGCCCAGGAAGTCCAGGGCTCCCTCTGTACCCCTGTTTGCCCCTGCGGTTTGGGAAATCTGGAGGCTGAGGGGAGACGGCTGTCAGCTCTCCCTGTGGAGGGGTGAAAGTGTCACACACCATCTTGCAGCTCCCGAGCATCTCGTAGTGCGTACCACCACCTCCGGACCCTCCCCCCTTAGTGGTGTGGACCAATAGGGGAATGGCCACCAGCAGGATCAGGACCATGGCCACGCCGACTCCAGCCCCAATAACACGCTTCTTACGGCTGAGCCGTGAGGTGGCCAGCGTGAGGAAATCCTCCTCCCCTTTAGCTGGAATGGTTGTGCCGGCCAGGCTGACCACTGGGCAGAGTGTAACCACTGAATTGAGAAGTGAAGGGGGGGAAAAGGGGGAATTTGTGGGACAGAGAGAAGAAATGAAGGATTTTCAAGAATTGGGACAGTCTGACACAGGAGGAGGAAAAAGTCAGAAGTCAGCGAGAGAATGACAAAAAGGTTTTCCCATTTCTTGGTGTGCTATTCTTTTTTTGTGCTTGTTGTTTTTCTCTGGTTCACAGTGCAATTTAAAAAAAATGCATCATAAAAATGAAATATTTAAGTGTTTGTGTACAAACTGTTCATAACTATTGAGATTTTAGGCTTTGATTTTTAATCCAGCTTGGCGGTGTGGAAGCTCCAGTGAAAATCCTTCAGTTATTCAGGCAGGGGAGCTGTCAGGTGGGGTCTACAGTATTCCCACTGGAGTTCATCTCACCCACCACATACCGGGAAGGGCGCCTTACTTGTCTGTCCAGGAATGAGAAAAGAAGAACAAGGAAATGGCTAAATTTCAGCTCTTTTCTTTCTCTGTTCCTACTTGTGTTTTGTTGATGGGTTCATTGCTTTATCCCAGAAATCTGATTCTGCATTCAAACCACATTTTTGATACAGTCCATAAAAGGGCCAATTCTGAGGAAAGAGGTTCGAACAGAAAATCTTTTGTTTTATGGGCAGCTTGCATTAGACTTATAACGTTTGATCACATTTCATATTTACTTAGAGATTGTTTTACAATCTAGAGCAAAAATAAGAGAAATATGTGTACACACATACGATAATGTCACAATCATGCACTAAGAAGAGACAAATCCATTTGTTATAACATAATGAAATTAAACACATTGATGACAACAAAAATAATAATAATCATAGTCTAACAATAATTTTGCAATTAAAAGACATTCAAATGGGATTTCTATACAAATTTTAAATAAAAAAATGTGATTAGCTTTAGATAGATCATTTACATTATTCATACTGAAAGCCTCAAATTGAATCAGTTTTTTTTTTTTTGTGGGAAAAAAAAAACTCAAGAGGAGACTCAGACCAGTAATATGAGACAAACTGGTTCAGAGCACATGTTGATGTAAGCTCAGGCCTGCATGGTCGAATAACTTGGTCAGTTGAAACATAAAAATGACTTCTATCATAATTAAATATTCAGAATTCCTCCAACTCTCTTTCAATGGAGATGGCCAAATGGATTTTTATAACTCGTCCAAATCTAATTAGAGCGAGAAGAAATGATGAATCAAAAAGAAAACTTCTTACAAACTTGTACAAAAAATGATAAGCCAACTCACCGAGACTTCTCTTTGCTGAATTTTTCTGTCCGTCGTTTCTTCTCGGTGTTCAGCGTATTTTCATGCTGTGGGATCCGATGGAAACGTCGAAAACTGGCCCGGAATGAAATCCTCCAACAACTAAGCGCATTCACTTGCTCGTCCGATGAAGTTGCGCTCCGGTCCAAACTCAGCTCGCAGAAACAGAAATCATACTAATATTCAAACTTAAAAGATCTCATCCAGGAGTCCTTCGTGATGTCCGTCCAAAAATGCTCAAGGCAGTAGGCTTCACGCGGAAGATTTCTTTTTTTCTCTCTCTCTCTTCTTTTTCTTCTTCTTTTTTTTAAGGAGTAACACGATTTAATGTCGTAAACGCTCCGATACAAAAAAATAAAGAAAATCTCATATTCTTATTTGGACTTTAATCGAGTTTCGCTGTGTATAAATGTCGGAGCTCAGCCACTTTAATTGCAGAGCAACAGTTCAGTCACTTGTTGTATTTTCTGTCCTGCTTCTCTCTCCCCAGCATCTGCCTACAACCTCTCCCCCCGCCCTCCCTATAACACACACTCTCTCACACACACGCAGATCCAGCGTCCCATCCTGCATGCGACCTTTGAATCAAATGACTACATTTATTTAATACTTTAATCGTTTGCTCGTTTCCGTTTAATTATTGACAATTTATTTGTGCCACGTTAAGACAAAAAAAAAAAAAGGACACAACCAGCATTAATGGCCGAATTTGCTTTCTGTTGGATTTACAGCTTCTTAAAGCTATGTTTAAATTAGACTTATATTGAAATTATGGTTCAATTTTTAATAATTTCCCATTGTCCTGCAAATTGTAAGAATTGACTTGTTTTACCTTCCACAGGCTGCAGCAAGCCATTTGCAGCAGGTCATTTGGAGAACTTGAGCTTTCTTTAGCCATTTTCAAGTGGAATAAGATGAAGCTATAAGGAGAACAGCAGGTGTGAAAAGGCTGTATAGTGTATAAACAGGAGATGTAGGCTATGCAGATGTGAGACTGGAGCACATCATGAAGGAAGGTGATGACAGAAAATGAAAGGAGTGGCATTCTTGGGGTTTGTTGTCAATTTCTGTGTTTTTGTAGCTTTCAGACCTCATTAGTGATGGAAGATGTATTGATGCTGACACTTCCCCTCCTCCACATCCTCTTGGTCTCTTTCTTCTTCTTTCTTTCTCTCTCCCTGCCGCACATTCATAGCATTAATGGATTAATTCTCAGATTGGATATTGTTTCTAGTTGTGTATATGCTAATTTCAGGTGTTTCTTTTTCCCAGTCTATATTCAGTTGTGTCTCACAGATAGTCTAAATCGCCACAGCTATTATGATTAATCCTGCTTCCATTGTATATTTTTTATTTTTTTAAAGTTGGTCTGGGTGCATTCATACAAAAAGAGCCAAGTAAAACCATTTACGCACTCAGTCCTACTATACTTGTATGCACTGTCAGTTCTGCTCCTTATTTATGCATCTCTCAACTTTACTGAGCTGGAGAGTGTAGCAGATATTGAATATGGATCAATAGATCACTCCCCAGGATGCATACTGTCAGCCGACTGAGCCCTCAGGCAGATGCCAAGCCTTTGGTCACATTTGCATTTGGAGATAGAAAATAACTACTGCTTGTCAGAAAGTGGGGAACAGTATGGTCTCTATGTTTTTTTAACAAAACTGGAAAATGAAAAAAAATTGTAAAAAAATAAAAAAATAAATTATATATATATATATATATATATATATATATTTCTTTTTTCACCCTTGTCATAGGTACATGAATGCTAACATGCATATATATGTGCATACATACACATATAATTTACATATTGGCTCTGGCACAGTGGTGAAACACTCGGAGGCCCCCTGCATTTCAATTATGATTGCCAAGAAGGAAAGACAATTTAGAGAGAATGAGGTTTTAAGAGCCCCATAAAATATTAACTAAGGTGATGACTGTATAAGCTCTGAAGCTATAATGTGGGTCCCTGACTCTGCTTCCATCATCTTGTCTGCATTATATCTTTTCTTCAATCAAACTTCAAGTTTTTCATGCAAAACATATATTTTCTCTTGTGCAGTCTGAAATTTTAGCTGACATAAGGCAACTTCATCTTTGGTTATTAACCAAATTACATGTTACATATTTTCTCTTACCCTTGACTGATATACACTCTGCTTTCTGACCTTCAGCTGTCTGAGCTGCAGAAATATTATTAATGTGAAGGGGGGAAATGATACTGTAAGCTCTAAGGGATACAAGGTTTTATTTCAGGTTAACATATCCAATCCCTCGATAAATAAGAAAATAAATTAGCAATATTTGCTTTCAACCAAATTAAAGAAGAGTATTTTCCAGAATATTCATTCCAGAATGACATTATTGGTCATTATGTTTTTGGTTTCAAAGCACATTTTTTAAAATATGCATGTTTGTGATGCATTTTTGTTTTTCTTGAAGAGCAAAACAGCATATTAATGCTATTCCAGCATTTTATCTGTCATTTGTGGGAGGTTTGCATTTGTTGATGATTTCCAGCAAATATCTGTACTTGCGTTTGTTGTCATGATTTGCACCATATAGGTTCTCAAACTGATGTCGACATGTTTCTTATTTGCTTGTATTTTGTGTATTTGTGCACGTTTTTCTTAAGTTTTAGAGTATTAAGCTCTCTTGGTCATGGGATATGCTGAGACTTCATGGGGAAAAAGTTACCACAAAAAAAAGAAAAAAAGAAGCAACTACAGACAGATTAAAAGCTCCTTTATGCAGGATGGAGACATACAAACCAATAAAGTCAGAACATAACATAAATATGAGGACTACGGTTTGGAGAATTTATCACAAAACCTTTCTATGACCACACAATCCAGAGCAAGGGAAGAGGATAGATTACAAAAAGTAACAGAAAGAGTCATTTATAATTTTGTCTGGTTGATCTTGAGATAACTTGATCTTTTTCTTATTATAGTTTTTCAGCATGGTGGCTTAAACCCAGGGTCTTCCCCTATTGTTATGACAACCAGTCCTATACAGTGGAATGACTCATTCTTGTTGATAAACTAGTCTTCCAGAAAACTGCACAGTGAGATAGATAAGACTGGACAGAAGTAATTTACCAACAGGACTGTACATCTGTCTGTTTAAAACAATCAGTAAAACCAATCAGTACATGAGCAGGGAGTCAGCATGTGATCAGAGAGGTTACCATGGTATTAACCCAGTCATTCAATGTGGAGGTGCTATCAACACAGCGAGACACAAATACAAGCCAAGTAAGTGGCTTTGGAAAAGGTATTAACCTGACCTCCAATCTCAGAGGTCTGACAGTGCATGAGAAGGACAGAATAAAAACCAGAGAAGGAATGAGACAGTGAGGCAGCAGGGGTAATGAAAATGTTGCAGCCACAGCATGTTGGTTGCATTTCTGCATGGAAGGACGAGCTGGTCCTTTCTAGATATATGATATATTTACTTTGTTTTTTTTTTTCAAATGCAACGTACCCTATGCTAATATCTACAGGACAAGGATCTCATATGACAGCACACATGATTAACTTTTGCTTTCCAGGAAAAAGTTAGAAATAAACTGACACTGCATACTCTTTATGGTAAGGCAGAACATAGTGACTTCTAACGATCTGTGTTTTAGTTTACATATAACATATATCATCTGTCATTTCCAAACAGAAGAGCACAACGGAGCACATCCAGATATCAATTGATTTATTTGTATCATCTAAAGCAATTGTTGTTGATAAATTATGTGATAACCAGCACAAATGGACTCAAAGGATATGACTAGGAGATTAAACATAATCAGTGCAGATAAAGTTAATATAAAAAGTCAGGATATGAGTCACAAATCAGGCATATAAGTCAAGTAGGCAAGATGCTAGATAGGAAGGCTGTGGTTGGAACATTCTTGCACAGCTGAACATCTATCTGTATCTTGAAAAACAAATGTTAAAAGTTAAGCATAATAGGATATATAAATAGAGACATTCTCCATTAGCTGAACCATAACATATAATAAAAACATTCCTTAAAGAAACACAATACGCCCTATTCTTGTGGTACAAACATTAAAAGAGGGGACACTTCTCCCAACAGCTATAACTATTAAATAGTTCCTGCAGCCTACACATACCTTAGACTGAGGTTAGTCATGATGTTTTTTGAACCAATTCATCTAAAAAGATGTACCATTTATAAGAAGTTAAGAGTGTAAAAGGCATAGTAGGCATAGTCTTTTACGTTAAGTCTGTGATGGAGTGGTATCCTGGCCACCTCTCACTTGCTATTCCCCCATAGAAAATGGATGGATGGATGGATGGATGGATGGATGGATGGATGGATGGATGGATGGATGGATGGATGGATGGA
>JBBBVU010000003.1:26486977-26498050 GCA_037177055.1 Atherinosoma microstoma
CTGAATGTATTTTGGCCCTAAACCATTCAGTGCTTTGTAAACTAGCAGCAGGATTTTGAAGTCGATTCTTTGACAAAGCCAGTGTAAAGATCTGAGAATTGGTCTTATATGATCCACTTTCCTGGTCTTAGTGAGGACTCAAGCAGCAGCATTCTGGAATGTAAGGAGTAAGTGCAGATAATTGCATGAAAATGTAAGGAGTAGAAGTAAAAAGTCGGCTGACAAATAATTACTCCAGTAAAGTATAGATACCCAAAATTTCTACTTAAGCAAGGTAACAAAGTATTTGTACTTTTGTAACCCCTAACCCTATGTATCGAGTCTTTTTATTGCAGGTGCTGAGTAGTAAAGCAATATTTTGTGCATCCTCTCCTAACTCGTTAGTTAAGTCCCCTCACTCCTTACTGACACTTTAGGAACTGAGGCAGTTGGTGTCCTGAGACTGAGATGGTGATTTCTGGGTCACAAGCAGTGGCATGGAGGGAGGGGAGATGAGGTGGCAATACTGACTTGAGAAGAGCTGTCTGTCCAGACTATCGTCAGTTATGCCCCACTTCTCTGCTAATCGTTTAGTGTTTTTTCTTTTTCTTTTTTTTTTCTTAAACCAACATTCAATTAGTAGCCTGCTTGTTCACTTGCCCTCTAGTAGTCATTAACCTTACACATGTGCTACAGAGGCGGCATCATTTCTTAGGTTTCATTTACACTGCTGTTGTCTCAGCTTCACAAACAGTCAGTAAATACCTTGAGGGTATAAGTTGGCTGCTTGTTAAACCTCAATATCTTTGTTTTTCTTTTCTTTTTTAAAAACTCACTTAGGGGAAAAAAAGACGCCACTATTGTTGTAAGGCTTTGGATAATTCAAAGATTTATAGAAGCCCACCAAACTTTGTTGAAGGTAATGACTCCCATGACAAAGGGAGGCTGTCGAGGGATGAGAAGACATTTCTATGATAGTTTTCTTGACACGGTTAAAAGTGAACATGACTCAGGACCAGAAGCAGGTGAGAATTTGCAGTGCTGGTTGGGAATACAGGGCAAGGACTGGACCCAGAGGAGGTAGTGGTGGACAGAATAAATGGTGTAATATTATAACTAGCTCGTGAAATGGTGCTGCAGTCAGGAGACACAGAAAATAAAAGAATAGCTAAGGTACTTCCACCGGTGTATTCTGCTTAGGGTCGTGTCCTAGAGCCATAGCCTGGCTTGTTACTGCCACTTTACCTGATCCGTGATTCAGCCGTCACTGCTGTCCCTCACCATGCACAGCTTTTTGTATAAGAACTACATGGAGGCTTACCTTGCATAGGGTGGGATTTGCAGGAGGAGAGGAGGGGAGTGATATGCTGAAAAAGCAAAGACAAGACAGCCATGGATTTTAAAATTATTTTCTAAACATATGTCAAAGCTCTTACCTGGCAACTTATTGTTTGCTGCACACAAGACCGTAAATTTCAGCTGAGCAAACTTGCTCCTCTTCTCCTGTCTGGTCATTTGTCTCTTTCAGTGGCAGTCTTCCATAGTGTCTCTGTGTGTATTGTCTCTTATTTTTGCCTACTGTGTGCACCTTCATTTTAGGGAATTTCTAATTAATTATATAATTAACCTTTCTCTCCGCTTTTGTCAGACTATGCATTGCAGAACTTGTGAGAGAAATGCAGTGCTGATACTGTTGGATCTGAGTCATTTGTCTCTGCTCCATCTCCTTCCATGTGTTTTAAACACTGGTTATAGACCGGGAAGATATGAATCATTCATAAGGGGCGATTTATGTCTGCTGTTAATTAACCCTTATCCTTTTGCACTAGTGAGGCGGGGGTCAGCGACTGATCCCTTGCCTGACCTCTTAGACCACCTGCTCACTACTGAGTTCAACTAGTCCCGTTGCTCTGTGAGAGTGTCTGTATTCCTTTGCTACATAAGGTTGAGTCAAGATAAAATATGTTTTTGTCTTTATGAAACATCCAAAAATGCCACTTTTTAAAATAGTAGTAATATAAAAGACTGTACTGAGTATATGAGTAAGTGTATGTGTGTGTGCGCGCGTGTGTAATTGCCGTGACGAGACAAGATGTTGAGAACTCAGCAGTGCATGTCGTCAGAGCGCTTGAACGCTCCACGGATGGCCCACAGAGAGGAGGAATGAAGGAGAGACAGAAGGGGGTAGAAGGATGAGAGGAAAAGAGAGTAGAGACAGACATATATGAATACACACAATTATTGTTTAAGCAACAGAGAACATTTCAGATATCAGAGCGAGCAGCTGCATGTAAGATATGGATTTTAGATAGGCATTTTCTTTCTTTTTTCCAAAGCATATGTCAGGTGTGTGGAATTAGATTAACCTAATTACACTCAGTTCAAAGTTTTATTCGCTGGATGATTAAAAAGCAAACTGTTTAATTCCAATTTGTGCATAAACACTGAGTGGGTATGCATATTGATGTAATTCATGCTGTAGAAAGCAGTCTCCAGCTTCGGAAAGATTTTTTTTTAGTTCTTGGTTTTCTGAAATGCCTTTGCAAATATACATAAACTAATAAACAAGACTGTGGTGAAACAAAAATGACTCAAGAAGCACAACAGAAGATGGCAGGTTTGCAGTTTGAAGAGGGGGTGCAGCTAAGGAAGGAAAATATAGGCCATAATACCAGGTGAAAACAGCTTTTGATATACAGGAAAAACTAAAAACTGAAGTCTACATGAAATCATAATTAATATTTACGCAGTTTGTCATGGACCTTTTGTAGTATTTACGTAGAACATCATATTTTTGTATTATGTCATGCACTAAACATTAGGGTTATTAGCAGTGAGCTACATTTCAAAGTACAAACATTTGTCTGAACCAAGTTCAACCTCCAGGGGAGAAAAGTGAAGCCTATGCGGAAGTGCTAAAAATTGCAGTTCACCCCTCATCCACTAGGGGCTGGCTCCAAAAGAGAGTCAATTCCCATAGACTCCCATGTTAAAAAGGTCATTTTCACAGCAGAAATAAAAATGTTTACAGCCTGGTACAAAAAACATTTTAGGATTGATAGGTCAAGTTTACCTTTGTGACAACTGTGGAGGGAGGGAATTTTTTTTATAGCTCATTCTTTTAGATGTTATTTAATTTTGAAATTCTTCAGGGCATGCCCTTTGGATTGAAAGGTGCCAGATATCCGGCAGCAAGGATGCAGAGGGTAGCACAGCCACGGTTTTTAGCCCGCTTATCTCTGTTAGCTTGTAAACTTCCGTTACCTCTGGGTTAGCTTGGTTAGCTCTTAGCTACAGGCATCTCAGAGTTTGATGGGTGTCAATCATTCGACCCCACGCACACAGCCCCCCTCTCAGCGCCTCCTCATCACCCATTTTTATATTTTCTGGGAGTGATGAGACTCGTGATGCTGCCAAGATGGCGAAGGTGGGAACCGCCCAATGAGCCTCAATTCAGCTATTCAGAAACCTACAGGTCACGTGACAGAGGGTCTGTCCATATATTTTACAGTCATTGGTCTGAACATTGGGGAAACTTTGTGTGCAAGTAAAACTTTCAAATTTAAGATATTCAGCTCCTTTTAGTTCAAACAGACACTGTTATGGTTCTGGTTTTAGCTCCGCTCTGGAGTCTCAGAACCTTGGTGGTTTCTGGCAAAAAAGCTTGCGTTCACACCAGTTTAAGCAGAACCAAAGTAGGGGGACTTTACTCCATGGAAGTACCTGTGGAAACAAAATGGTTGATCATCTGTGAACTTTAGTCCTCTGTGTAGTAAACCTATCCTTTTTCAGTCTGAATGCAGCGGCTGGTTCAAGATTAGGTTTGGGAACCAACAAGGAGCCCCACCTGTGCGAAAGGGCTTTATTCAGCCAGGTGTATTGGACCATTGATTGTGCTCTAGTAGAGGGCTCTCTACTATCAGCTTGAGCTAATGCTTGCACTGGTGGCCTCACAGTAAAATAAGTTAATACTATATTTCCTAAATTGCTAAAAAAAAAAAAAATGGAAGAAACTATAGTTAAGCCTTAAAGAGCATAGTCCATGTTTGCAAAAATTTTGGATTTTACACCATACATGGAAAAAAAAAAAGAAAAGAAAAAATCCTAGTCAAAATAAGGCTGTTAATTTTTTTTAAAGAAAGCTGCAATCTGTGGTTTGTTTCAGGAACTTACAATGGAACTAAAGACTGAAAATTCCAAATCACACAAAATTTTCAACATAAATAGCCCAGTTGTACAGCACCAAATATTAAGAAAATACTGAAGAATAAGACATTAACTCCAGAGATTAGGGGGATGGCTTTTTTCAAAGAGTTGTCTCTTTTGGTTTGGTTCAAGAGCCAGCTCTTACAGTTCCCAAATGGTTCTTCAACTGGTCTCAAACCGAGTCTAATATTTAAACACAATTGAGCAATTTTTCTTCTGTGCTTTCATTAAAACCTTACTATGTTGCTGTTTTTCTTTCAGTTACTGTTTAAACATTTGAATAAAAACTTTAAATGAATGCATATTTTTCATTTTACAAATTCTGCACTCACCCTTCCCGTCTCCTGTTTAATTGAAATGCAGCCAAACCATTTTTTTTATTTCAGTTTTCACTCATTCTTTCACTTTCAATGGCACACTTGCATTAAATCTAGATCTTCTGTTTCTCTCTGTCTTTCTCTGATCCTGGCCTGAACTACTATACTCGCTGTCTTCTGTCCCCCTTACCTTTATCATATTATGGTTTGATCCTTGTCTATCCTTGCATGTAATTGGCTGCATGGTGTGCCTATTAAAAAAGTCCCACCCTGCCTGCACGAATACTCAGCAGAGCTAAGCAGGAGCAGCTAAATACTTAGTTGAAAAATTTTCTCTCCCAAACAGGAGTTGACTCTTCTGGTTTGCTACAAAAAAATCTAAAAATTTTCCCTGTGATTCCAGTTTAATTGAGTCTTTGTTAAAGTATCGACATGCAATACCGACTGACATCTAGCAGTCAAGTTAGAAAGAGTAACCATCTCAAATGCTATCCACCTACTAATTAGCAACAAATTTGCATCAACATGAAAATGATTAAACAACTTGTTGAGGAGCAAACAAGCAACATTGGCAATCACTCCAAGAACCTATGTTTTTCAGGGATTTTCATCAGGGAGAAGTCTCACAAGTGTTTTTTTTTTTCTACTTTTGTGCTGCCCAAAAGTGCTTTGCCTCTTCATACTTTTGCTATATTAAGATGATCCATTCATGCATTTTCTGGCATTGTATCATAACTATGATCTACCATTCTCAAAAGTGCACTCTCAAACTTCTTTAAGAACATCTACAACTTAATCTATGGTTTCTTTCACGTTTTTCTTCTTTGTTGCGCTCTGAACAGAACTCTTCTTCTACATGCTTTTTATGGCGGTAGTATGTCAGTTTCCCTGTAGAAGGACCTGCTGCGCAAATAGTTAGAATTGGCTGATGCTGCATTCATGTATCTGTCTAGTCAATAGGCCTATGCTATATCCTTACAATGTTCAATGTATCATATAAATACTTGCATACAAGACATGTGACACTGCATAGGTTCACAGAAGAATGTAATCATGTTCCCACATGCTCTATAACAAGATTTCTTAAACAAGTCTTTCATTCAGCTCAATGTTCTCTTTTAAACACAAACAGTAGGTAGGTTAAAGATTTCTTTGACAGGACAGGTCTGCAACTGATGGAGTGTGTGTGTGTGTGTGTACAGTGTGTGACTCGTGGTGGTGGGGGGAGTGACAGGCAGTGACGGTGGGTACACAGCGTAACCTTTAGAGTGGAGCCACAGGAGCATGACGGCCAGACTCCAAGGTAACAGAGAGGGAGACAGGGAGAGGTGTTGTGGGGGTTGTTGAGAGGAGAAAGAGAAAGTCGACAGGTAAGGGAGATAGAAACTTCATCGTATCTATGTCATCTGCCCTTCTGTCTGTTTGCTTTGCTGTGCACAGCTAAAAGACTCCCAGTGGCATTGAAAGGTTCTGATAAAAAAAAAAGTTAAACAATTTAGAAATGATTTGATTTTTCTCATTTCAACCACTGGCTTTTACATTGAATGAAATACAAATTGTACTGGGGCAGAATTTCTGATATCAGCAAACATCAAATCGTTATCCACTGAATTGATATAATATCATATTATGATAAGACAAGATGAGAGACAATAGATTAATAAATAGATAACACCACCACAACATGATTTCCTTTTGGGACTAATCATTATTCAGTGCAGTACTTACAGGGACAGTTGAAAAGGACTGAATACAGGTGTAAGTGTGGGGGGGGGGAAGCAGGTTGCAAAACTCGCTAAACAAGTGACTTAAATTGCAGTACCTCCCATGGCTGCTCTAAGTGGTGACTCCAAACCCCCTCTGCCTCCAAAAGATTCCCATTTAGAAAGCTGCTGTCTTTTTTTCATGAAATATCAAGATGATGGTTCATTTGAAAGTAATTCAATAATTAAGAGAAATATTGTTGCTTAGGGATAAAAGTGGCTTAAGTGAAATTCCTAGGAGCGTAGAGAGTGACTACAGAGTCAATTGGTGACATTTTTCTTGTACAGTATTTGGTTTTACAAGTGCCCCTTCATTTTATTCTGGGATCTTTTTTTGTTGCTAAGGTTTATGAATGTAAGAGCTAAACTATGGCGGTTTCATCTAGCCTGTTAATGACTGTAGGTGTTGAAGTTCTAAGAGTGTCATTTTTCCCACCATTAATTAATTACACAGAGGCCGAATCATTCCTCTTGTCCAGCAGCACTGATACTAATTAGCTTCTCCATACAGTCCTATCCACACACGTGGACACATGCGAAGACATGGTACCTAGTTACACTTTACACATGCTGACGCACACACAGCGACAGGGCTGAGGGTCCTCCCACCACATTTTTATCATTAGAATCTCTGTTCTGTCAATCAAAGCTTGGTGAATAATTTATAGATATGGGAGAGAGGATAGTTGACAGAGGCCGTGTGCATGCAACCAAAGTCCCTGGTGTGAGTTTTTAAGCTTTCACAAGTCTAGGGAGCTTTTCTGTCAATACTGTCAACAAGCTGAGATTGCGCACAATGACAAGTCACACAGTCATGTAATACATGATGGTACACAAAATGAGGAAATACATATATACTCACACTTACACAAGCAGTTTTACATTTTTACATTTTTTGTTTCCATACCTCTGCTACCGGAATGACATTTTATACCATCATCCACATAAGAAGGCTTCTACACCATGTCCGATGTTTTCATGTATTTATCTGTTTCAGATATTAGCAACATCAGCAAAATGGAGTTTATTTTGTGTATTTTTATTTGGATCCCCATTGGCTGCAGCCATCAATGCCGCTATTCTTCCTGGGGTCCAAAAAGGCAAGTTATACATACAATAAATGGTCAAGTAGTGAGAAAGATTGGGTCCCGTCATTTCATCACGGTGCGAAACAGAATTTAAACTCTGGTTTAATCCAATCTGGTATGAAATGCAAGGGATTATAATCATTTTATATGTTTCAAGTCTATTTCAGGATGCCATTAGCACAGTTTTATACTCATCTGGCAAAACTGGAACATATGTTTGAAGAGGATCACTGGATTTTGCATTTCAGTTAATCCTTTATTTCTTCATTTCTATACCGCCTATTCTAATTCAACATTGTGGGGGAGCTGAAGCCCATACCAGTAATTAGAAGGCAAGAGGCAGGGTACACCCTGGACAGATCGGCAGTCTATCGCAGGGCCTATTTTTACTTGTTATTGTTCATTTTTGAATGTCATGAAGTGGGAAACAAAGCAAATCAGTTAAGCAACGTTCACACTGCTGTCAAGAGTGACCACCCCAGTCTGACTTTTTTATATATATATATATACACACTTTTTGGGGTTTGGGGTTTAGTCTTAACTGCACAAATCCAATTTTCCTAATCAGAGGTCACTTTCATATGTGATCCTTGGTCAGATACCTTGTGTGTTTCAAAGCAACTTCAGTCTGAATGGTCACATTGCATTTCATGTGAAACAAACGTCACAACTCTGCACCAGAGGAGGTGGGAGGTGAAAACAGGACTAGCTCTGTATGATGTTGTGTCTTCTTCTGCCTATATTGGTTGCTTCAGGGCCATAGACTGTTCATGCTGGAGTCTGATGGAGGTTGCATTGCACTATAATGTGAACAACCCCCCAAAAAAAAAATCCGGTATCAGATAATGAATTGGATTGAAGGACCTGCAGAATAAACATAGCAATGTCTCATGCCATTTGCAATGATGATGTTTCCATGTAGGGTTGCTCTAAACAGTCAAATAACTCACAAAATAGATTTGATTGATGTAAAAAAAAAAAAATCTTTTGAACAATGAAAGAAATCTGTTGAGACACTGTAAGTATGGCTGATGTGAAATTGTATTTATTTTTAGGTTTAGATTTTTTAGATAGAAAGACCTCAGCCCAAGTGATAGTGGACAACAGGGGGAGCATAGTCTGCATATGACATGGTCATGCATGCTTATATCTACAGCCAGTTTAGAATCACTAGTTTTCTAAACATGCATTTCTTTTGACTTTTAGAGAGAAAGTTCTTTGAAAAACCTAGAGCAGAGAAAAGATGAAAATCCCAGCCAACCCAGGATCTAAGTCAGTTGCATTTACACGTTGTCACATTTTGTAAAAGCACATGCATGTTGCATCGCTACATGGGTCAAGGAAGTAAGCATCAAATTAAAGTTAACATTTGCTAACAATTACTTTATCCTCTCACCTTGCAAGTTTACAGAACAGCGATCGCTGACTGAGATCATTCGTAATACTGGAATTATTTTGTTTAGGAATTGTTTAGGTGTTTGGCTTCATCTTTCCTGTCGAGTTATTTGAAGGTAAACAATAGTGTAGGTAAGACACAGGTGACATAAATATAGCTAGACCAAGTGAACTCTGTCTGACTGGACTCTAACCAGTTATCATCCGTCTATGCTTAAACTAGCTTTTTGAGCCTCAAGTAAACAAAATTGGGGGAAAAAGAAATTATTTGCAGCTTGTGTAACATTACATTTATATTCAGATTTTCTTAATCAATACATTACAGGCACAATTATTCCCACAGTTGTTTGTAAGTGCATAAATTAGTATAACGGTAAAAAATGAAATTGCTTGTTATTTTCAGCTGTGGTCTTGTGATTAGTTTAGGCTGGGCTTTTGGCCTTAGTTGAGGAAAATTATTTTAATGATTAAGGTTTGAATCAGTCCTACTTGTCGATTATGATGTAGTATTTAGTGTATGGAGATCACTTACAAAGTATGAATAATCCATGAGATCAGCCAACATGCAGGCATGCAGAGACAAATTAGCACCATTACTTTTACAAATTAATTTCACACACACACACCGTTTCAAACACATTAAAATACAGTATAGATTCATGTGCACTGCTACTCCTACTACTACACACACACACACACACACAAACTCAGCCACACACATACTGCTTGGACCGAGGCCTGCGACTATGACAAGCCCTGCTGTCTGCCTCGGTCCTCTCCCAGGCTTTAGGGGAGGATGGAGAGGAATGCTAAAGAAACCAGGAGAAGCCAAGCATACAGTTCTATGGTAGGGGTAGAGGAGGGGGGTGGAGGCTTGAAGCGAAGGAGGAGGGGTGGATGCTGCTTGCCACACCACACAGCTCTCTGTCTTTCTTTCCCTTCCTCTCCTCACATCCTCTCAGTCTGTAGAGACCCCATGTGTGTCAGCCGAGCAGCGGAGCATCCCTTCTGTCTATTTTGCCTATTTTTGTTGTTGCTCCTGCTGTTTTTCTCCCACCTCTGTTATCCTATTTACTCCTTTATGTTTTTCTTTATTCTTTTGATTGATTTTGTCTTTTTAAAGCAGGTTTTCTTTTATTATGGGTGTTGAAGATGTATATGGAAATAAATGGAGAGAATCAAATGCAAGGGGGTTGCACTTCGTAAGATGTGTCTACTGTCTTAAAGTTTAGACAAGTTTAAGCAATGAATAACTTCATTGTAAAGAAATACTGAATGATGCTCGATGGACAGCTCTTGTGTGTGTGTATTTGTTTCCTGTTAAACTTCTCCACAGCAGGTGTCAGCTGAAGAAGGAAGCTTGGAGGCGGAGACATGGAGAAAGAAGGCAATTACTGTTGTGGAGCATTTTGTTTTGTTTGTGGAAGCAGCATTGTGCGCCTCTCTGCTAATGAGGCCCAGCAAGCTCGTTAATAATGAATTGTAAAAAAGGTGACACGGGGGCTGTGTGTGTCTGTTTTGTGGAGACGTTTGGTGAGGTCAGTCTCCCCAGAGGGTGTTGACATTCTTTCTGATAGGCCCCCAGGCAGAATATGGTGTCACAGCACCACTTTATATTGATCCGGCAACAGACACAGACTGTCTCTTTTCCATCCCGTCATATCAATTGTTTTATCTGTGTCCATGTCAACTGTGTTTAGATTTTACATTCTTTTAAAAAAAAAAAAATAAATAAATGTTTTTTTTTCTGGTTTAGACTCAAGGACCTGTTTTTTCCACATAATTCTGACTATTAATATTTACTTATAACCCTGAAATAATCCATAAATATTGCTGCAATTTATTAACAATCTCTTTAAAATAGAGAATTTTCTTTTTTCTTCTTCATAACAAACCTCTAACAAGCTTTCTACCTCTGGCGCTATTTGTCAATTCTGGGATACCGTGAAGAGCTGAGGGATTTAGGTCGGATCTGGTGTGATAGTGAACCGTCGTGATAACAACACTCATTGTTACACACGCACCTTTACTGTGTTGACACTTCTTCCTGTGGGTGGCTTTGTATGTGTTTGTGTGTGTGTGTGTGTTTGTTTGTGTGTGTTTTGGTTTGGTTTGGTGGGTAGGTCTGCATTGATGGGAGATGAAAAAATATTACTATCCACACTTTGGTGTCCAAACGAAGCCCTCAGATTCCTCCTGACTAACACCTCCCTGGGGGGACAGGATCAGACAGTCTGGAAGAGGAATGAATCTCTGTGTGTGTGTGTGTGTGTGTGTGTGTGTGTGTGTGTGTGTGTGTGTGTGTGTGTGTGTGTGTGTGTGTGT
>JBBBVU010000003.1:26514253-26534514 GCA_037177055.1 Atherinosoma microstoma
TGAGAATACATGTAGTGAAATGGAGATGTATATTAGATTTAGTCTTGTGGCGTTTAGTTGAGATTAAAAAGTATATGAAGTTTAAAAGTACTTGTTGCATTAGGGGTGAAAAAAAAACATCTCTGATATCAGTTTATTGTTTAATCTCAAATATTAGTAGAAGATGCAGGGGTTTTATAAAAAAAAACCCATTCATCTTCTGTTGTTAGTTGAATTGGAAATTATAGAAAACTATGTTTAGACTGTTCAAATCAGGGGAATTTGATAGGACGCCGTCAGCCTTGATTGTACACTGTATTGTTTTCCAAAACATTTTATGTAAAATGAATGAACGAATGAATGAAGAGGACAAATTAAGAACTACCCGCTCCGACCAGGTCTTAGAATTTGGTAACTACAACTTCAGAGGAACAACATATTTCTACATCATGTCTTTAAAAAAACACACACACGCATACAAAAAATGCACGCGAAACAGTGCGTGGAAAATTAAGTATTACTCGCTAGCTTGCAGAACCACCTTTACTTATATAACATCATCAGTCTCTTCCATTCTTATGGAAGGATTTTGGCCCACTCTTCTTTACATCATTCAGTTTTTTGAGGTTTAAGGGAATTTGTTTATATACAGCTCTCTTATGATCCCGCCACACCATTTAAATCAGATTAAAGTCTGGACTTTGACCTTTTAGCCTTTCTGTTGTAAATTTGTTGTTATGCTTGGTGTTACTGTCCTGTTGCATGGACAAGCTTGAGCTGCTGGACAGCTGTTGGACCTCATTTGCATCTGGAATACTTCTGTATTTGAGTTTAAGGTTTTCTCAGTGATGCTTTTTCCTCTGACGTTACTGTTTGGCATTTAGTTTGAGGTGTTTTTGATGATGATGTTTGGTTTTGAACTAAAAATGTACTCCCAACCCCCTTCACAAGGATGCTGTATTTTTGTATGAAGCAACATATGCTGTTCCTACAGGTATGAATGCAGCGGTGAGGGCCACAGTTCGAGTGGGTCTGTACACTGGAGCCAAGGTGTATTTTGTCCATGAGGTAAAGGCTGTTTTTAATTAAAAATGTTTTATGTTTTATTAGTTTTTTTCCCTATTTGTGCAAAATCAAAGCAAGTACAACAAAGTTTAACTTTTAAATTAAATATATAAATAAAGATAAATAAAGTACAATTCTTCATTTCTCTTTCCAACAATAAAAAGATTTGAAAGTTAAAAAGCAGCAACAAATGCTCCCAAATGACAAAAAACATTGCTGTGTTTGCCCTTTTAGCTTGAAAATTTGTATAAACAATTAATCAATCATAAAATTAACTTCTGATAAGCTATTTGTCATCAGTAGTATTGCATTAAATAATTCTGCTAACTAACTACTTGCTAGATTCGCTGTCTATGCTAGAGTAACAGCTTGCCTGTACTGTTAAGGCTACAGCTACCTCCCAGCAATGACCTTTTTTCTAGGAGGTGATATCGTGTTTTGTGTTGTTTTTGTTTGCTGACAGGGTTACCAGGGTCTGGTGGATGGGGGTGACAACATCCGTCCTGCTACTTGGGAGAGTGTGTCAATGATGTTGCAGCTGGTGAGAACAATTACAAAAATGCAGACATCTTAGACTGTATATCTATTACATACTGTATGCAGTTTTTAACTTGTAACTACAGTCTAAGCTTTGTGCATATGGTGCTGTGCTGTTGGTTCAATGATTAGTTAAATGCCAAAGTTCATTAGACAGTAATACTTCATGAACCCTCGACATTAGTGCTTAGGTTTCAGATGATCCCACCCCTTCTCCTCACTCGTCTCCCTGTCATACATGTCTGTAACTAATACGCCTTCCCACTTGCCTGACACTTCAGGGCGGAACTGTGATCGGTAGTGCCCGCTGTCAGGACTTCCGCACTAAGGAGGGCCGCACCAAGGCTGCATGCAACTTGGTCAAGCTCGGTATCACCAATCTCTGCGTTATTGGAGGTGATGGCAGTCTGACAGGTGCCAACCAGTTCAGAACAGAGTGGAAAGAACTGTTGGCAGACCTGGTTAAAGCTGGTGAGATATGTGACCTGGGAAATCCACCACATCATACGTGCAGAACTGATACTGAATATACAACTGTGTGATTTTTACCATTAGCATATTGGTGAATTTTTGATGTGTTCTCAGGAAAAATCACAGCAAATGAGGCCAAGAATTCTTCCCACCTCAACATTGTTGGCATGGTCGGCTCCATTGACAATGACTTCTGTGGAACAGACATGACCATCGGCACTGACTCTGCCCTGCATCGCATCATAGAAATAGTGGATGCTATCACTACCACAGCGCAGAGGTGCGCCTGCAAACATTTAATATATTAAGAAGGATAAAACAGAAAGCTCATTTGAAGACTTGTCCAAAAATGTGTCTTTTTGCAGTCATCAGCGGACCTTCATCCTGGAGGTAATGGGCAGACACTGTGGGTGAGTATAGCTTGTGAGGGTGCCGTGATGACATCCGTGTGAAGGGTTATAAAACTGTATTCATATTGTCTGTTTGGAGTTATATGAGCAAATGGCAGCAAAGGTAAATAAAATATAATATATTCTATTTTGCCAAAAAGGGTGTTTACTTTATATCAACTTCTAAAGTTATGTAAACATATATAATGTGATGCTGTTTGACAAAATGTTTACAATGCTGCATTAATATGCCAATGACCTGTCTTTCTTTAATAACAAAAGTCGATGAAGATATGAATGATTATTTATAGATTTTCAATGATTTGTCAATTTGTCCAGTTACCTTGCCTTGGTGACAGCTCTGGCCTGTGGCGCTGACTGGGTGTTCATCCCAGAGATGCCCCCAGAAGATGGATGGGAGGGGCATCTGTGCAGAAGATTGACAGATGTAAATATTTGGTCCTCCGACCTACATCATTCTCATGATCGGTTTGGCTTCAACTTAAATCTTTGCTTTGTCCCCCCTTAGCAAAGAGAACGTGGCTCCCGTTTGAATATCATCATTGTTGCGGAGGGAGCCATGGATCGCAAAGGTAAACCAATCACCTGTGATGATGTCAAACAGGTCAGTAATAGCAGTACCACAATATCTCAGCACGTAGATACAGGCTCAAGTTGTTTAAGGCAGATTGTTTATAAGGTATTCGTTTGTCCAGCTGGTGTCCAAGAAACTTGGCTTTGACACTCGCACCACCATCCTGGGTCATGTACAGAGAGGAGGTACCCCCTCTGCTTTTGATAGAATCCTGGTAAGACCTCAGTTGATCATTACAATTACTCATCTGGTGATGTCATTTTTGTTAAATGAGCTCCGTCATTGTGATGATTCAGGCAAGCAGAATGGGTGTGGAGGCTGTTATGGCTCTACTGGAGGCCACACCAGAAACCCCAGCCTGTGTAGTCAGCTTGTCTGGAAACATGGCTGTCAGGCTGCCTCTCATGGAGTGCGTGCAAGTGGTGAGTCAATCCCTTAGCAAACACAAGATAGAATTACAGAGCCAATGTGACATTAACTGTAGGAGGTTTGCTGACCTTCACAACTACTGCACACTGCACAAGCACCAACTGGATTTATGTTTGTTATTTCATATTATATCAGAATCAAATTCTATTCACCTGTTTCCATACCAGACTAAAGATGTCACAGTAGCCATGGCTGAAGGCCGGTATGAAGATGCAGTGAAACTCAGGGGAAAGTGAGGAATGCACATTTTTTTTGTCCATTTATAAGTCTTGCATTATGTTGGGATTCAAGTGTCCACATATTTTTGCTACTTTGACAACAGGAGCTTTGAGAACAACTGGAAGACTTATAGAATGCTGGCTCATGTGCACCCTCCAGAAACAAAGGTCAGGAACAACATTTTTACTGTTTTATTGCAAACACAAAATCACTTCTTTGGGAAAATACATTTGCTCTAATAACTATGCCTTTGAATTTGTCTTTACCAGAGTAACATCAACATTGCCATAGTGAACGTGGGTGCTCCATGTGCAGGAATGAATGCTGCAGTACGTGCGGCTGTCAGGACCGGGCTCCTCCAGGGCCACCAGATGCTGGCAGTGCACGATGGCTTTGATGGCTTGGCTCATGGGATGGTAAAATACAAAATTTGCAAAGACATAACCAAGCAAAGAGGTTAATGGTGAGGCAATTACGTGGTTTTATGCTGAACCTACACAAATGATAAAGCAATGCATACATTGTCAATGCACAGATTGAGCCTATTGGTTGGTCTGGAGTAGCAGGATGGACTGGAAAGGGAGGCTCCATGCTTGGCACAAAGAGGTGAGTCATCTCGATACAGTTATAACCATCCATGTTTCAGTGATTTAAATGTTCTTTAACTTGGATTTGATATAAGTGTGGTTAGTTTTAGCTTACAAGTCAGGCATAATATAATCTATAATGATTTGTGTTTTTTCTCCCTTAAAGATCACTGCCACGCGAGGTAATGGAAGAGATTAGTCTGTCTATCACCAAGTTTAACATCCATGGTCTTATCATAATTGGAGGCTTTGAGGTAAGTAGCTCTTCACTGGCCCTGAATATGTTCCTGGTGGATTGCTGGAACTTTACTGTACCCTCAAATAATAATAATGCATTATTGTTCTTCTGCTTTCCTCCTACCAGGCATTCATGGGAGGTCTGGAGATGGTGCAAAGTAGAGAAAAGTACGAGGAACTGTGTATTCCAATTGTTGTTGTTCCTGCTACTGTGTCCAACAACATTCCAGGATCTGACTTCAGTATTGGTGCTGACACTGCCCTCAACACCATAACCACGGTAAACCTCTCTTTGAAAACACAGAAAAACATAAGCTAATCTCTAAAAAAAAATGAAGTCCTTTCCCCCATTGGACTCTCCTGTCACACGCCTACTTTTTGCAGACATGTGACAGGATCAAGCAATCTGCTGCCGGCACCAAGAGAAGAGTGTTCATTGTTGAGACTATGGGAGGATACTGTGGATACCTGGCAACCATGGCTGGGTTAGCATCTGGAGCTGATGCTGCCTACATTTATGAAGACCCTTTCAACATTCATGACCTTGAGGTCTGTCTGCATCCTTACAAATGAACAAAAGAGAGGAAATAAAGCAATGAAATTCAGAAATTAGGGATGAATTCATATTTTTAAACTCAATGGTCTAATAACTGATTTGTTTGTAGATTAATGTGGAACATCTGGTAGAGAAGATGAAGACCACAGTGAAGAGAGGACTGATTCTGAGGTTTGAGGGAATTGGCATGATATTTTTTAAAATTGTCACAGTGGTTTTTACATTGTTCATTTTTACCTAATGTCTCTTATGTTACTCTGCTTTTGTTTTAGGAATGAGGGATGTAATGCAAACTACACCACTGACTTTATCTTCAACCTGTACTCAGAGGAGGGCAAGGGTGTGTTTGACTGCAGGAAGAACGTGCTTGGTCATATGCAGCAGGTGTGCAACTCAGTCTGCATTTTCTGGGTTTTTTCCTCAGTGTTAGTTCCCAACCACTTTAATATGTTCTTTTGGGTTAGGGTGGCACACCCACTCCTTTTGACAGGAACTTTGGCACAAAGATGGGGATGAAATCTGTCCTTTGGATAACTGAGAAGCTGAAGGAATGCTACAGACACGGTGAGGATGTAATATCACTCAAAGCATAAGATTTTTTATTGAAGTCTGATGCTCTCTCCCACTAGGCCCCTTGGCTAATGATTGCTTTCTAAATTCAAACCTCTAGGTCGCATCTTTGCCAATTCTCAAGATTCAGCCTGTGTGCTGGGGATGAAGAAAAGAGCCTTGGTTTTTCAGCCTCTGGGAGAACTCAAAGAACAGACTGATGTCGAGTGAGGATTTATTTGTACTCTTTTAATGTATTTTCTTGACTCTTACTCTGATTGGCACTGTTTCTCTCAAGTTCTGAGGTTACCATAAATATTCATGTACTATTTTTTAACACCATAAAACTTTTAGCCTATTCGTATAGTACATTTTGTTTATTAATATTTTAGCCTTAGCTATCAAGCTACTCAAAGTGAGTTTTTTCAGCTTCCTATAGTCATCTGATTTAAGCAAAATATGTTTCTTTAAATATTTCACTACACTGAGCTTTAATACATTTTTTGTTGTTACTTTTACTTTGCTCTTTTTATTGATGAGTGATGTCATTTGCAGGCATCGTCTTCCAAAGAACCAGTGGTGGCTGAAGCTGAGGCCCATCTTGAAAATCCTGGCTAAGTACAACATCAGCCTGGACACCACTGAGAAGGCTGCGATGGAACATGTCATCAAGAAGAGAGGCTTGAATTCTTAGTAGCCTTTCTATGTCATTACTCTGGACATGAGCTTATTGTCTTCCTTGAAAGCACTTTTTAAACTCTGTTTTGAGAAGAACGTAATATGAATAAAGAAACTAATAATAGTTAAAAAAAGGACAGAGTCTTACAATAAAATTGTCAGTGGTCATTCTTGATGAAAATATCACTGTACTGTATCACTGTAAAATAATAAAAAAGAAAGAAACTCTCTTTCTCATTGCGCAATACTTAGAAATTGTTCTTTTGACATGTATTCAAATTTTCAATCACAGAAATAATAATCAAGTTGAACATTATTACTGCATGGAATTTTGTAAAAAAACAAAAAAGCCAACCAAAGAACAAGATCAAAAATCATAACTACTGGTTTTCAAGTCAAATTTATAACAAGATTTTTCCAAGGTGTGATAGGGGATGGATTTGAATTGATAAGGTGTGCTTATCTGTCAGATAAGGCTGTTGTATTACCCGCAGTCAAACATTTTTATACATCTCTTTCCACCTGTTATATTATATTATGATGATAATATGATTATGTATTATAATTATCATTATTTTATCATTTTTAAGAACATTATCTCTGAGAATATCAATGACTAAAACTAGTCAGAAACCGTTTGAATTCTATAAGTCTGCTTAATAAAATCAGAATATCAAGCTTATCTTACAATCACTAAGGGTTTTAGTGCATAAATACATTCATAAAATTAACATCTAACTCTTTTTATTGTTTGTAAATAAGTAGCTTATGAAGTCTGTTGTTATTAAAGATATTTAGGTACCTACCATTGACTGTAGCTATATGAAAGGTTTATACTGAATTTCTCCAACAAGAATAGGGGCAACAAATGAAAACTACCATACCCACAAGTCACCGCATTTCCGTTGACAGCGGATATGCTTTCGGATTGGTTAGCAAAGATCTTTCAAAAACAGTGCGCGGGGGCCAAATTCGAAGAGACGCTAAGAAGAGGACGAGGTTTGGAAACTGAACACAAAATGACTTTCTAAATTCAACCGCTCTTCAACGGTTGACATGGGCATTAAATCGGCTTTCTATCGAAACAAAAGTAATTTACATAAACGTTGAGAGCTTCAAGTGAGTTCCAGCTACTGCACTTACCAAATGTTAAATCGTTATGATGCGGTTGACGCGCTGTTACGAACAGCTAAGCTTAGCTACTCTGTTTAAGTTTATAAGTAACATGATTTGTCCTTCGCTAACTTATCTTCTTCAGGTGTCGATATGAAGTGTTTGAAAGTGGACGAATACATCAGGCAGACCTCATCTGTTCAGGAGACGAGACTTTTATATGAAGAACTAGAGGTTAGCATTACCACAATTTCAAGAAGAAAATCACGATTTAGGCCATCTTTACAAGTTCACATCATTAATTAGAAACCTTGTCTTTTAAATAACATTAAAAAAATGATTAACTATCTCAATTAAATGTGTAAGGTGCCAATGCTTTGTAAACATAATTAAGAAATATGTCGGTCAGGTGTGCAGTAACTATTTTTTCACACCGAAAGCAAAATCTAAGTCTGGTTTACATCTTTCAGAAATATGTCAAGAGTCAACCTGGACTTCAGGGACGTACTCTGTGTGACAGAGTAATCAGAGCCTGTCATCATCAGCTTGGAGTTGGATCCCCGGACTTTGATCATATCACTCAGTTAGTAAAGCTGGTGGAGATTTCTCTTCATGGCTATGATATTTATGCAGAACTTGTGGCTCATAGCAGTCCATTCTACATGGAAAAAATTATTTTCCATATTGTCAAGAAGCTAAGCTCTCTAGAAGTTCACACTCTATGTGGTCATGTAGCTGGGTTGCTTTACAACAGACTTTCCGCAGCACGACAGGTATGTATCGCAGATTAATTTATTCATGTCCTCTAGAATGTAAATGGACAGGATCATCCCTGTTAGCTTTAACTGGGTTTGTATGATCTGTAGGCACAAGAAGACTACCGTGTCCTCGTGCAGAGCTGCTTCTCGGTGCTTTGGAGTGGATTATCTGCAGCCAAAAACAAGAAAATCTTGAGCCCTCGGGATAAGCTGTGCTGCCAGATGCAAGCTTTGAGCTTCCTCTTGTTGTTGGACACAGAAACTGCAGGGCCCTCTTTCTCTAAAGTCCCTGTTTATGCAGAGGATGCAATTGCTGAGTTTGAAAGTAACTTTGGAGCAGTGACAAAAGAAGATGCTTCTTTTCTTCTCAGAGAAATAAACACACTTTTTGACAGATGCTTTTCTGGTGATCAAGCCTGCCAGGCAGATGGATTCAAACAGCATTTAGAGACATCAAGTTTTTATGCGCTTTCTGAAATGGTACTGCTTATTGTGAAGATGCTTTGTAAGGCTGGCCACCACAATCTGGCCACAACTTTCCTGAATGCAATGGAGAGCAAGGTTTTAGACTGTGTTGGCTCTCAGTGTACACCCCTGGTGCTTGGCAAATGGGCAGTAAAAATTCACTCAGCAATAAAGGCTGGTAAAGAGAGCAGGCTGGCATTCATCGAATGTGCTAGGGCCGTGAGGTCTCTCTCAGCTGACATGGGCAACAGGGAAAGTCGTGCATTTCTGGAAGGCTGTAGTTTAGTGGTATGGGCTGTTGAAAGTGGGCACAATAAGGGATTATCTGGGCCTGTGCTCCTGGCTTTGTTTTCTTTTCTTGAGGAGCACCAAGAGTGGATAATGAAGATGCTTAAAAAGGTTAGTTTGGCCCCAAAAAAGGAAGAAAAAAAACTTTGATAATTTCTTGGAATGAATAATTTTTTACTAATCATTATTTTTTTACTTTCCCCCCCCTTATCCATAACTCAACATGGCAGACAGAGAGCAGCAGACTACAGCAGGCCCTCTGCATGAGTATTTACCAAGGCTTTGTATTTGCTAATGAGAGCATGCTGGCGTCACAGGTGAGCATGCACTTTCTTCATAACCGCTACGGTACATTCATGACCCCCACAGCCTCCTTCAACTGCTGCTTTAATAAATAAATAAATTATTAAAGAAAACTGGGGAGAGAAAAAAATAAAATCCCACAGTAACAAAATGTTGCTTCGGTTCTTAAGGTGATTAGATTTTAGTACTAATTAGGGTTTGCTGTATCTAGCTGGAAAACAGTGACACGATGGACAGAGTTTTGCTCTACTGCCAGGCCACAGCTGGACTGCTGATGACAGAGCTGCACAAGTTGTCTAATGAAAACCTCTTCATCAAAGCAGGTGATCTCATTATTGTCTCTGTTATTAATGTCAGCAAGCCAGTCGAGTGGTCCTGTAATTTCCATTATCATAAAATACAGAGGCATTTTTTAAAAAATGATACATTTTCTTATAACTTTTGTGTTGTTTGCTTTGTGCCTTGCAGTGATTGATGTGAGCAACTTTGCTTGTGGATTGTACAACCGACGCCTCTACGACCAAGCCTTCACACTGGTTGAGATTCTCTGCAGGGATCTATCCAAGAACTGCCCCGTATCATTGTCTATTGATAGAGTAAGTTCATTAGATGCGATTTGTTTGTTTTGTTATCAGACTAGAATATTAATTTTCATTATGATGTGAGAAATATAGTTCTGGTATTTTCATGTTTGTAGATTTAGGTTTAATTGTAAACCCAAATCCTTCCCAAGGGGAAATTTATTGTTTCAAGTTTTACTGGAGTTTGTGTTTATTATTCAGCGATTTAATGGCTTGCTATCATCCACCCAGCTGAGTCGACCCTTCATGCTAGCTGTTCAAACTTCACGTCGGGCTGGAAAATTGGAACGAGCCCTGGATTGGGTGATCCTGTGGCTGAAAGCTCTTGGGGACAATATCACTACTCACATGGCTGAGCCTGTGTCTCTGTGGGTGAAAACAAAGACTGATGCAGCTCATGATTCTGATGAGGACATAAGACTCAGGTACACAAACGTACTCATGAAGTGCTTCTCTGTGTTTTTCTGAATATGAATGAAAATTAAACTCACTGTTTGCCTTGTGCTGTCATGTTCTTGAACAGGACGTTGCGTGATGGTTTTGGTCCTGATGTCCCCGATGAGCGAATAATGCTCGGTCTTTTGGCAGAAGAGCTGCGTGCCTATAAGGAGTTGCCAAGGGACACGACTCAAGAACGGTACAACACTCTCTGTGATCTGTTGGACATCTGCCATGAGGAGAGTTCTCACACCCATTTACGTGCTGTGTTCCTCTGCGAAATGGCGCAAGTTGTGTGCTTCCAGGATTTCAGTGAACAGACTGACTGGTAAACATTTATGGGTTTTTTTTTTTCCCCCACAACCCTTATTTATGCTCTTTTGATGCAATCTAATTGTATTTTTTCTTTTAAAGTAATGTCAGAACAAGAGACTTAAGTGTTTTAGCATCATTCAAGGCCATCATTGTTGTTGTCTCTGTTTCTGTTATTTGTTTGACTACACAGCATTGCAGTGGACTTCACCCATGAAGCTTTACGACTTCTCGAAGAAGAACCAGAGACTCCAGAGAACGCTGACAGACTAAAGGACGACAAAGCTCAGGCTCTACTTTGGCTCTATATCTGCAGTCTGGAGAAAAATCTCCAGGAGGTGATCTCTTTGACTATCTCAAAACTCTTAATGTTCATATTTTTCTATAGAAAAGATTGTTACATTTTAATAGCGTGTGTGTTGTTGACATATAAGTGATCTAGTGTTGGGATTGTTGTCTTCTTTTTGGCCAGGCCATTGAAAGTGATAAAAAACGGAGAGAGATGCGTGAGCAGACGCAGTATGTAGCTGATCCCATAGGCAGCAATGATTTTGATTATGAAGACAAGCAGAAGACACAGGACAGCACCCTGGTCTATGAAGGCCTACATTTCAATCTTGCTGCAGAAAATAGTAAGAATACTATTTTTGAATTCATCAATTATCCTGTTATGCAGACTTATGTCATATTTTGACCTTTAAATGGTTTATTTGTTAACACTTTGTTGTTCTGCCTGTTTTTTTTTTTTAACATCCTAAGAGTTGTGTCAACCATTGGAAAAAGCGCTAGACATGTGGTCTACTCTTTTCAAGAGTCAACCACATCCCTCAGTCAGGAATGCTAAACAGACCTGCAGCTCCATTGCTGTAGCTGCAGCTCTCTTCAGACTCATGGGAAAGGTAATGACAGGATTTGTCTGAACTATTCCACATCACATGGTCTTATTTGGTTGTTTTCATTTTTTTGTGTTCAGATTTTGAAAAAAACAAAAACCTTAATCTTCTATGAAATAAAATGATTCATAAAGCTAAAAATACTTCTTGCATAATTCTAGATTGATGTGTGTGGAAGCAAGAGGTGTGAGTGAATATGTGTATGTGTCCCTTTTCTTAAAAATCCCTTTGTTCTCTTGTTTAGCCTCTAAAAGCTTTGGAAGGTTACCAACTTGGGGTTGGATTTTCACGTGAACTGGCTGATGCTCAGAGTTGTGCTAGCTGTCTTTGTCAGTCAGCCAGTATCCTTCTGGATAATGGCAGCCCTGAGCTGGCTCTGGTAATACACTTCTGTCCTGATTATTTTATATTTCTGTAAACAGTTAATCTTGCCTTATCTGTATTGAATTGGTAAACTATTTTTAACCCCCTATTATTACACACACACACCATTTTTAAATTCTGTATTTATTCATGAATTGATTGAAATTGAATAACAATATCCTTAACTTATTATTTTCAGGCCCAGCTAGAGGAAGCAGAGAAAATGCTAACTTCAGATCTGACAGATGACGGACCTTCTGCCCTCTCAATGCTGGTGGTTTTGTTAAAAGCTCAGTACTTCTACAGCATAGGACAAGTATGTTGCATTGTTACATCCCCGTTTCTATTGTTTGTCACATTTTGGCATTGATCTAATGTTTGACCATATTTCAGGTTGACCGTGGCTTGCCTCGTCTGTGTGAGGTGCTTAAAAAAGTCAATGAGCAAAAACAGTCAAAGAGCTGGTACCTGCTGCGTGCACGGGCTCTCCAGGTCTGCAGCTCCTATCTGGACTTAGATACAGCTCAGCTACCACAAGCCCAACGGCACCGTGTTGCACAGCTTGGTTAGTAGAACTATTTGTAACACTTTGTGTGCCCAGACGGCTTTGTATTATTAATTTGTAATGTGAGAGTAAAAAGGTGATATCCTCTGATATAACCAAGGGACTGCTTTTGTTTGTCTCAGGTATAAAAACCCCAGATGCGGCGCTGTATGAGAGCTTGAAGCTTCTCTGCAGTCTGCTGGTCACTTTAGTGGGGAAAGGCTTGTATGGTACCAACGGCAGCATCTCAGATGTGCGCTTTATCCACCATGGTATGCTTGCCCCGAATTCTAAAACGGATCTGTTTCTGTTTTTTGTCAATGTGAGTCTCTCACACTCATCTTTGGTCCATGAACAGGTGACAACCTGGTGCTGAAGTGGCAGCTGCTCTCAGAGCTGCTGAAGTGCTCCAAGAAGATGGTGGCTATGCGAAGCAACTGCGGAGCTATCAATGATGCCAGACTCCAATGTCTAGAAGCCCTGAAACTGGCCACCAAGCTCCAAGCACTCAGCCAGTACGTACATGTGAAAATAGAAACAGGGAGTTGGGCTCCAAAAGATTAATGGTTGTTTTAAGTCAAGTTCATTGGACATGAATAATGCGTTCTAAACTAATGTTAAGTCTATCATTTAGTTTTTATCGGCAGTAAAATATGTTTGAAATTCATGTTCAGTATCTTGTGCATAAGATAAACATACTAAAGCTCATACTGTCACTTTATGACTTCTCAAAAACATCACAGTCAAATGTTTCTTGGATTCATTGTTTTCTTTTTGCCCTTGTTGTAGATGCGCTGAGCTGCTGGTGATCAAAGCAGAGTTGGAGCTGATGCAGGGGGAGAGGGAGGAAAGCGGAACAGATCTGAATATTGTCAAAAACCTTCTGGAGCACTGTACAGGTTGGTCGGTCCATGCACAGATGCATCCATTTAAATGACCCTTTTGTGATTAATTTATTGTTTTTAGTTGACTTTCAGAAGAATTATTTTGTGATGATGCCTATGTAAAGTTGGGCTGTTGCTTTTCATAGTAGGAATTCATAGAAAAGTCTACTCAAACATTAAAAGAACTTATTTAATTATTTGCATTGACCCTTACTTAAATTATCATTGTGTATATTTGCCATATCATATATCATATCTTTTATTTTACTGGATGGATGGATTTATTCTCTTTTGGGAGTGTAACTCACATGAGTTTTTCCCTCCTCTTCTTTTTCTCCACATCCTTAAGATATTTCCCATCAAGTTCAGAAAACAGATGTTAAAATCAAACCAAGGAAAGGCCGTCCGGCTCGGAGACCTCAGTCTCCTCTTCCAACAGTGGAGGATGATCTAAAGGACATCCTGAGCACCAGGTGGATTGCCAAAGAACCTGTAGTGAAGGATCCGGCCTGCTCCCCACCTCTCAAAGCTCCGCCTCGCCTTTGGCTTTCCTCATTGGCCCATGAATCCGATTGTCAATGCCCCTGCTGCTCTGAACCCTGTTTAAGCCGTGCCACAGCTCGCTGGGCAGCTACACAGGCTGATCTGGTTCTTCAGCTGGATCCCACTGAAACCAGTGTCAGTTCCAAACTTCACTTGGCAGCTTTATTTCAATCTAAAAATATTACCATTCGACTCAGAGAAAAGTTGTCTGAGCTCTTCCCTTCCTGTGATCCTGCCAAAGATATCCCTAAACCCTCCCTGATGCAAGATGTGGTTGGCCATGTGTATCTTCGCATGGCCCAGGCTGGGCTGGAAACTAGGCTTAACAAGGTCGGTGGTATATGGAAAACACTGGAAGCTGGCTTAGCATTTGTAGATTCTACGACCTTTCCTGTCCTGAGGCCTGTGAGAGCTGGATTAATGGCAACTAAAGCCATTGCATCCCTGGTGATCTTGGCTACCAAGAAAGGCTGCAGCCCAGAGGAACTATATTCAAATGTCTGGACCTGGAATGCACCAGAGCACAAACCAGAACAAAAAACAGTCCCTCCCTCATCCACACTAAAAAAGCCTAAATGCTCTTTTAAAAACCCAGATATGGCTGATCAAAAAAAGGAAGCAAGGAAAGTCAAGGCTCTCAAACCCAAGATTGAAGTGAAAAGCTCCTCAACCAAAGAGAAGATTCTTGTTCCCAAGACACCAGTAATGACCAAATCTAAATCCTCTGTTAAAGAGCTTGGCTCATTTGACTTCAACACAGTTGTACCTACTTTGGCTTGTACCCCTGTCCAGAAAGTGACATGCCCGTCTTCCGTGCAAAAAGCACCAAGGACTGCCTCTAAGCTTCAGTTTCATGTGTATGAAGAGCTTTCACCAGTTCAGGACAAAGCCCAGCGTGTGCCTGCTGCCCCAAAGAGGACAAAAAAATCACGTTTTAAGGTAGGCAAAAAACAAAACAAAAAGGATTTATTTTTCAAAAAATGCATTAAGTATTTGATTGGATTCTTCAGCAGTTTATTGACAAAAACACTCCCAGAATATGAACAACTGACTGCATATTACTTGTTATTCTTTTAGTGGAAGGGCATGTAGATAGATTGGAAAGGCTTTCTTTTGCTGTCTGGTCTTATAGATTTACTGTTTGTTTTTATGAAATATATCTGACTTGTTAATATTTTAACACAGGTGGAATTTAGTGATGAAAGTGACTCAGAGGCCAATACCCAAGGAGAGCTCAGAATAAAAGATGTCCCTAAAAAACAACCAACCACAAGAAAAGCTGCCTCCGCTGCCAAAATGGCCCCAGATCCACCCTCTGAGAGGATCCCACTCAAGAGGCAAGCAAAGGGGAAAAAGAGCACCTCAGTCATGCCTTCTTCTTCTGAGGATGATGACACTTTGATCAGTCAACCTGTCTCCACTAGAAGAGGAAGAACAAGAAAAAATCTTTCCAAGGTGGAGAAAGCGGTGGAGGAGCCAGACACAATGAGGACCATCAAAGAGGAAACTAATGAAGTTTTCGACATGAGCATTGAGGAGCTACGAACATCTGACATGGAAGCTGAGGATAACACAGTTTCCAGTAAAGATATCAGTATGTATTCTGTGCACACAGCTGGACTTTGAGAAAATAGCTTCACACAAACAACTTTTTCAGATTATGTCCATCAATGATACCAGATTAGATACTGAAACATTTTATGTTGTCAAAGTGCCTCTGTAGCCCCTTTTTTTTTTAAGCTGTAAATTGTTTTTAAAAAATCAGCAAGGGGCTTCTGGATGACTTGCAAAGTCAGGGGTGCTGTTGGGTAATATATGTGCAATATGTAAAAAAGATTTAATCCTGAAATGTCACCACAGTCAACAAAACTCTCTTCTCTCATTTAGACGTAGATTTTGAGGTTTTGCGAAGGGATATGTGTTGTCACTTGGACAGAGATGATCTGTTTGAATTGAGGAGCAAAGGACATCTAAGAGAAGGTCCACAGACCTACATCTCTCATTCAGACAGCCGGCTGGGTGAGTTGAAACCAGAATCAGATTTGACGCATGTGTCACTTATTAATGTAATAACAAAATTAGATTTATGCTTTATTGTAATGCAGAAATTGGTCTCAATTCTTTTAAACTTCGTTGTTTTATTATATTCACTTTGTTTTTTCTCTAGCTTTATAACAAATAGAGAAGAGTCAGAACTGTAGAAAAAGTGTTTTTTGTCCAAATAATGCATCAGATGAGAACTTCTTTTATTCATTTTTATGTTATTTCTCTTTTTATTTGAAATCAGACAATCTTTCTCTGGAGGACGTTCAGTTGTTGCTCCGCTCAGCCTGGCTGACACTTCAGCACTTTCCTTGCCCCACCATCTATCCGACCCTTTCTGCTCTTCTTGCCTTGACTCTGGGACAGCAAGACCCCATAACTACAGCAATGCTGCATGCCCAGTCCTTAGGAGTCACCAGTCGCCATCGCACAATCCGCCATTTGTCCAGTTCTCTCCAGTAAGCACATTGTGTACATGTGCTTAAGTAGTTTATGAATTTCTAGTCTTCAATTCTTTCATCTGTGTTATTATACTGCAATTTTTGCCTAATCTTGCCACTGTTTCTGTATTTAAATGTTAGAAATTATGTTTAAAAATGAACTCTTTATTTTTCTTTCCTTATTTTAACAGTAAGCTGAAAAAGGCGTCCAGCGAGCTGGCAGACAAGATGGATGCTTTGAGTCTGAATGATCCCAGTAGGATTGCGTCCAATGCTTCCACCGAGCAGAGGTTGTCTCAGATGGAGGACATCTTCTCCTTCCCCACTGCTGACCCTTCATCTTTCCCTCAGAACCACTGCCAAGACTTTATCAAACAAATTCAACTCATTCCTCCAGGTGAAGAGGTCCTTTTAAGCTGCTATATTTCCATGTCTGATCTTTAGTGCTTGAATAAAACTTAATTAAATCCTACTTGTTAAAATATTTTTTTTTTCTTCTCCTCGTCTTATTCTCTTCAGGGGTGACGGTGTGTTTGATATCTGTGCTTGGAATAAAACCGGGAGAAATGGGAGACGCCATTTTACTGTCTCGTCTTGAGAAGGATTCTGCCCCTGTCACTCTGCGTATCTCCACATCTAAACAGCAGGTGAGGAAGATTGTATGATTTAGCTTTCATTTTTCTCTTTTCTAGAAAAGTACTCTGCTACATCCAGGTATTGAGTTGACTGAGGCACAGACTTAAGTTTTGTTTGAGACCAGAGTCCCCTGGCGAGACAGCAATATAGAGCTGAGAGTCGTTAGCTTATCATCCTGCTAAGGATTTTTTGCTATCCTCTCAACATGAAGACATTATTTTTTTATGCTATAACGTTTGGATAAAAACAGAAAAATGACTTTTACTCATCCAACACAAGGCTATGTAAAAGCAGAGTTTAAGATCTGTATGTGAGTTGTTAATGATGCTAAATGAAAACACAAAGTGGAGTTCAAGTTGTAACAAACCTCTGGTCTGGTGCAATTCAGCTTAACGTAACCACTGGCTGCACGGACACTGATTGAAATGAGCACCCATGATGGAGCATCCGTCTGGCTTATCCAAACTACTTAAGATAACTGTTTTGTCTTTGTGTTGTGCAGCACAACATTAGCTGGTTGGTGCAGGAGATGGATAGCATTCTGGTGGAACAAAAGGTTGTGAGCTGCGTGTCTGAGAAGGCAAAGTGGTGGGAAGGCCGATGGGCTCTTGACTCTCGAGTTGAGGTAAGTGTTACAGAATGAGACTGCTGTGGAGGCTTATGGCTTGTAATAATTTACACAATTTTATCATTTATATCGGTTTATTAAAATTTTTAGAGATAAACTTTCATTGGTTGCCTATTATGCTCAGATATGATGTTATGTGAGAACTGAAACACATTGCCATGTTTCAGCGTCTGGTAAAGGAAATGGAGGGATTGCTTGGATGCTGGAAGAGCCTTCTTCTACCCATCTCATCAGATCCGGAGCTTTCCAAACAGGCTAAGCAACTTTGCAAGGCCTTATCTGCACGAGGAGTGACAGTCAGTGTGGAGATGCTAAGGGTATGTCCTTTATCTCATGGCCTTTGTCTTATTCTATAAAAAGCAACAGTAAGGCAGCATCTATTAAAACTTATTTGTCTCTTAGGCTGTGCTTTCTGCATCTCCTGTGCTCCCTGAGGAAGATCTTAAAGCATTTGCACTAGGACTTTCTCCCCAATGGGACACTGAGTGTGATCGCCTTCTCCATACTGCAATGTCCCAGCTCTCAAAGAGAGATGAACCTCGAAGTCATGTGGTTCTAATCCTAGACAAGGTTTGTGTTGTTATCTCTATGTAATGCTAAACTCTTTGATGGATTGCAATACACAGCTGGTTGTGAGATAAAAAATAAATAAAAAATGCAATTACAGTTTCATTTGTGAAGAAGGAAAATATTTTATCAGCCTCTGTCCTGTGTTTGCTGCAGTATCTTCAGAAGTTGCCATGGGAAAGCATGTCCATCTTAAAGTCCTGCTCTATGAGCCGGATGCCTTCTTTGCATTCACTGCTTGGACTGAGCCTTCAGAAAGAGGTAAGATTAAGCTCCATGACTGAGCATTGACTGTGGCGCTGATATAATCCACTCCATAACTGTTCATTTCAGTAATAGATAATTTCCTTATGGATTGAATCTTCCTTATTAGACTGACCCTCAGTCCATCCTGAGGCAAGGTGTGAATTCAAGGAAGGTGTTTTATGTGTTGGACCCTGATGCCAACTTAAAAAACGCTCAGGATCGATTCAAGGAATGGTTTTGCAGGTGAGACTAACTATAACGAGTAGTATGATTTTAAAATTCCCATGCATTTCTGTTACTGGTTTATGTTATTTCCTTTTCATTAAAAAAAACAATCTGTGTTTAAGTAAACTGGACTGGCAAGGTGTGTGTGGTGTTGCTCCTGATCTGGGTCAACTACAAGAAGCTGTTGCAACCAAGGATTTATACATGTGAGTTTGAGATTAAGTATGCTCTTTTTAATATTTGTACCAGCAAAGAGGCAAAAAATTAATGTTGTTCAGACTCCTTCATGTTTTCCACTCTTCAATGTGTTTTTCATTTTGAATGAATGTCACTTTTTATTCAGCCATCTGCATTTAATAACAAAAAAAAATCCTTTCTAAAATGTCAAATGTAACTCTAATGTAATGGATGTGGTCAGTATGGTACTGTGTGTGTGTGAATCCACTGCATATTATGAAATATGTAGCCTTGAATTTTGCAAATAGTTATTGTTCAGACTGACAGAAACCATTAAACTGAACTGTTTCAATTGCTCTGTACATGCTTTAGTTATGTGGGCCATGGTGCAGGTGCAAGGTTCCTGGACAGTCAATCTGTTCTCAAGCAGCAGATGACCGCAGCCTCTTTGCTGTTCGGTTGCAGCAGCGCCGCTCTGGCTGTGCGAGGCAATCAGGAGGGACAAGGCATCATTCTCAACTACCTCATTGCTGGCTGGTGAGATATCTGTTGATTTTTGGCATCTTGTGTGTCCATGGTTACCAGAAATATCTGAAAATGGTGTTGAATCCAGTAGAAGCTTGTTTAGTTTAATATCTGTACTTAAAGGTAACTTAACACAAGTGAATAGTAAAGCTTAATTTTGTAAATAGCATCTCATTTGTTCTATTATAGACCGACTTGGCATTAAATGTCCCATTTAATGATTACCCTTTGGTCTTTGTGTGCTGAATATTTTTTGTCTTGTTTTCTAGTCCGTTCATTTTGGGCAACTTGTGGGATGTAACAGATCGGGATATAGATCGCTTCACTAAAGCTTTGCTGGAGTCATGGTTCTCTGCTGGGTCCGGGACACCTCTCCTGGAGTACATGGGTTCATCGCGTCAGGCCACACACCTCAAATACCTCATTGGAGCTGCACCTGTGGTCTATGGTCTACCAATTCACCTCCAATAAGACTGGCAGTGTGAATGCAGTATCTAGATTTTATTGTTTTAGCGCACAATCTGGAGGATGTGGCTTAAATTTGGAGTTAAATACCAGCTTCATCCCCCCCCCCAATTATTACTGCATATGTTTTATTTAAAACCAGCATTTCCAGTTTTAAACTGTCTTAACAGTCAATGATTTGAATGGATTGTAATGTTTTTATTTGAATGCCTCAGTTTTGGGTTTTTTTAATAAATGAGTTTCCACATGCAGTTTGTTTCTGTTGTGAATATTATTGAGAAGTGAAGCTCAAAGCTTGAAATGTGTTGTGAAAGTTGCCACCATCATCTGAGAAAGATCATTCCACTGTAGACTCCAGTTAAGTCCTATTACCACATATTCTCATGAGACTAAAACTCAAGATGTGTTGACAAAAAATTTGATGAGGCTCCATTGTCTAACGGGGGGGGGGGGGGGGGGGGGGGGGCCCAAATCAAAAAACCCCCCCCCCCCCCCCCCCCCCCCCCCCCTTCCTTAGCTGCCTTCTTTCTTTT
>JBBBVU010000003.1:26536974-26578424 GCA_037177055.1 Atherinosoma microstoma
AGGGGGCCGTTCCAGTTGAAACTTCCTACTCGGAAGTCGGAAATTCCGAGTTCCGAGTTCAAATAGAACGCAGCATTTGTCATCACGCTTCCAATATGGCGGTGAATCTCACAGACCTCTCCCTTCCTCAGTTAGAAGGACTGAAAAGCCAATTAGAACAGGTATTATATATCTATTTTTTATTAAATATCTCCAAATATTGTGTTCTTACTAACTTGTTGCACGGTAGCAAAGATCTCGGTGAAAACGGGACGGCATGTTAGCTAGCTAACACGCACAGCTGACGATACCGTTAGCTCCATAGAAACACCCAGTCACCCTGTGTGTATTGTGCATTGTGTGTGCCGTAGTTCAGTCATTACCATGGTCTTTCAAAGTTGTTAACTTACAAATGGGCATTTCTGACTTTTCAATTTGACGTTTCTTCCAGGAGGTTGAATTCCTGACATCTTCAATAGGTCAGTTCAAAGTTGTCCAGACCAAGTATGTTGAAGCAAAAGACAGTTTAAATGTCCTGAACCAAAACAATAAAGGTGGGTAAATTTGGTTTCTAACAGAATTTTTCAACAAAATTACTTGCACGAAATGTTGTTTTCATAAGAAATACTTATACATCACAAGCAAAAGACATTTTGAAAAAATATCAGTTTAATTAGTTTAGTCTGAAAATAAAAAAGAAGTGCATTTGTTCCGATTTTAAGCATGATAGTTTGTGAGAAGAAAAAATTAATTAAAGAAGAACGAAGAAATTCTGCACCTTACTTGCCTTGACCCTCTCTTCTGACTCTGTTCACAGGAAAAGAATTGCTTGTGCCTCTCACCAGTTCTGTATCCTCTTCTAACATTTTTGACATGGACATTATTGATTAAATGTCAAGGTGCAAAAGCACAGCATCACTTAAAACATGTTTTTTGTTTATGTTATAAGAGCCCAATTGCTAGATTAGTCACATTTACAGTAAAAAGATTATGTAAATGCATAAACAGAATTCATGTTTGTGATTACTGTATGAAAGACAACAAATATTTTCCCATGTTGTGTGGTATCTGTTGGTGATGTTGGATCCCTTTTTTTTATATCTATATTCTTGTCCTTAACGTTTGCCTCTAATCAGATGTATGTCCCAGGAACATTAAATGATGTGGAACATGTCTTAGTGGATGTGGGAACAGGATATTATGTTGAAAAGGTAATGTATATTTGTATTTTAAAGACCACAGATATATTGAGTAATACATTAAATGTACTTTTAGTAAACAGAAAATTGCCATGTTTACTTTATTTTGTTTTATATGCATTTGGCTCTGTAGAATGTGGAGGACTCGAGGGCATTCTTCAAGCGCAAGATAGACTTTCTCACAAAGCAGATAGAGAAAATTCAGCCAACTCTTCAGGAAAAACATGCTATGAAACAAGGTAAGCCAAAACATAAAAATTCTAACCATTTTAAAAACATTTGTGTTATAGTGCTGAAGATTAATTTGTCTTCATGATTGATGGAATCAAACTCATCATTTTACGTTAATCTGCATTTAAAAATAGGTTGACCTGAAATACTTTCCAGTCAATTCGCATGGGTTAGTAATAGAGGGGTACATAAATAAAGATTGTGAAAAGAATAAACAAAAAGGATTCAGAGTAAAAACAGGATCAAGATAAAGATGCAAATTTAAATCTAAGCACTGGAAGATCCAGCCCACTATTTTTGCTTAGCATCACAACTTGTTTATCATACATTAACTTAGATTGTTCTGGGCCTTTAGTTCAGTGTCCAAATACCTGTAATGAAGATATAGACATAGAATTTTAGTCTAAACAATCAAATTGATTCTGAGTGAGAGTATTTTGTGGCACTCTGTTTTTATTTATTTTTTTAAAGAGAAAAAAAAACTAGTTATATCCTCCAATTCAGGGCTATTCTGTTCAGTCCCGCAAGGGTAGCGGTCCTCAGGTTTTCAATGTTTCCTTTTTCCAACATACTTACTGAAATGAATGAGTCATTCTGTAGAACTTCATAGGCTGTTGGATCCATTTCATTTGAGTCAAGTGTGTTGGAGCAGGGAAACATTGCAGACCTAAAGGACCTTGTAGGACTCAATTGAATAGCCCTGCTCCAATTTACTTGCTCCTGAGATAGTTGGTGGTGCAAGTATATTTTTTGTTCACACTACTCTATTATATCATAAATGTAGGGCGTTTAAGTACAGTAATATAGTGGTAATTCCTCCATTCCATTCAATCTATTGAAAAAAAATCTGACAAAAGCTGGGTATACCACAATATAAGAAATGTCTATCTCAATAACTTGTCATGTGTTAGGTGTCGTCTTGGTCTGATGATGTCAACAGTTTGATAAAGATGACTGTTTACATGCAAGTTGTCATTGAACCAGAATATTTAGTGTCAATTCATGTTTCAGACAGCTTTTGGGATTTTTTGTTTTTGTTGTTAATCACTTTGTTGAGAATAGATAGATAGATAGATAGATAGATAGATAGATAGATAATTGTATTGATCCCCCAAGGGAAATTGTGATGACTAAGCAGCAGCACAAAAACAAACAAAGCACTATGCAACAAAATATATAATGCTGCTATGTTATAATGTTTTACTTAAGCATTGAATAGATGTATGTGTGCATTCAAAAGCATAACGACAGTGAAATTAAGTTCACAAGTAAAGGTTATAGTGCATTTTAGGTTCATTCTTTTGTCCTGCAAAACGGCAAATATCCATGACTTTTTATGAGTAGTGTAATTCAAGAATAATTCAAAAAGACTAGGATCCTGTAGTAGTGAAACTTCTAAAACCTGCAGGACACTGGCCCTCAAGTACCAAGATTCAGGGCCAGTCTAAGAGCAGATCCCTGCCCTAAGACGTTCTCCTAGAGACCTGGCTTTAATCCCATGCAACACCTGCAAGATGCCATGGAGGGAAAAAAAATATTTGCGCACATTGATGTGGATAAAAAATGAGCTTTACTGGCTGAACTTAGCAGGTAACCTGTTGTTAGATAAACTAGTTGTCTACAGGCCTAGTCTTCATAAAGCAGTTCTTCTAAATAAAGAAAAGCAAGCTAAATATGAGAACACAGATTTTTAGCCACCATCGGATGTAAATTTTGACATGTTAAATGTGCAACTGAAATTCATCTCATATGTAGGTGCAATAAAATGTGTTTATTGGAAAATATTTTCATTGAATCCTAATAGGATTAAAAACCTTTTTTCTTTTGTTTTTTTTTAGTGAAGACCATATTACATGCAGAGTTACTTTATGTACTTTTCTGTCTTGCAGCTGTGATTGAGGTAATGAATGTGAAGATCCAGCAATTACAACAGAGCCAACAAGGATCACAGATGGTTGGAAGCACCAAGGCCTAAGGACAAAAACTGTTTGAGATCTTTATGACTGTGGCATTTTTAAATTTGTGTCCATAAAAGAAAAAAATCTGAAATGCACCAACTTTGTTTCAAATATAAGTATGTTATTGTCAAAATGAAGAAATGTGTGCTTGATCAGTTTTAAATTAATTAAATTGGGTGTCTACATGTAGAAAATTGGGTCACTATGGATGTAAGGGACATTAAAGTGTCTTATTGTCATTTGTTCATCAGTGAGTTAATATTTTTTGTTCTTGCTTGATCATGTAACATTTTCACAATTAGAAGTAAACAAAATATTCTTGAGTACAACTTGCAGGACTCCTGCACTCTTATAGATGTTTTTTCCTCTCTCTTTCATTAAAAAACTGCCTTGCCTTTACTTCAGTTTAAAATGGGTCCATCAGAACCCAATACTCTTAGGAAAATGAGGACAGGATTATCTGATTTATATCTAAACAAGGCTTTCAAGTAAAGATAGTAATCATGAATACATCAGTGGTGTTGCACAGTTTTTAAAGTTGTGTCTTTGATGGCAAACATTTGAACTCAGCAGTACAGTACAAGTTAATCGTCTCAAGGTTGTCATCTATAGAGGTTCAGATGGGTCACCTTGTTTTGAGCAGCCACACCTCTCATTTCTGCATTGTTTACTAAAAATTAAAATTTGAAGAACTGTTAATGCAATATTAGAACAAGCTGTTGTGGACAGAAGTCGTCAAAGTATTCCAGGAAATCTCAAACTAGAATCCACTATACCGGAAATACCCTCAACTTGATCATATATTGGCATTTATGTGACTTAATGCAGGTCATACAAAAACACTTAAATATCAAATTAGATTTCACAGATTTGAAGTTGCCCCACTCCCTTAGGAATTTCTGTAAGTCACTGTGAGTTAACAGGCAAGCCACCTTGAATCAAGTCAGCTGAGTACAGTTATGGTCAGGCTTTTCCTGATATTTCCATGTAGGTCATTGGTAACAGCACTAGATTTTAATTGAAGAGAACTCAAGTTTGTTGTGTACGCAGTACCATATACCTGTAGTTTTTTTTAAGTACCGTTTAAAATCATTTTGTGGTTTATTTCCTAAACCCTATTGGATTACAATTACATTAATCTTTACACCGATTATATACACTGGTATTTGCAAAATTGCTTTAGAAGTTGGCTGCAGTCTGTGTATGTTAGGTAGTTCCTGACATAATATTGGTAGCGTTCACTTGACTAAGCCATTTAAAGCAACGACAATGTCAAATGCTCTTTTTTTTTTTAAATAGTTAAAGCCGTTCCAAGTAGGCATATGATTGTCCTGTGTGCATTGACTCCACCGCTCGACCTCCTCTCAGAGGTCACAAACGCTGCGCTGGCGTTAAGGTCGAAGCGGGCGGGGTGCAGCCTGTTGTTGGGTCGGAGGGTGGCTGGCAGGCAGAAGACGCAGCTGTCACATGCTGGGTAACCGCTGCAAAGCTGACCTGCGGCACGAGAATCTAAGCGGAAGAAGATAACTGATAATATGGGAAACGCTGTTCTCTAACATATCGCGAAACAGTTGTTAGTGTTAACACGTTGGTTAAAGTTGTGGTCCAAGCGACGGATAATTCGAATCTGAGCACGCGCTGGCGTATTCTTAGCGGTTGACTGGAGACGGTCGTCAAGACGAAGAAAGGAAGGACGAGTAACTCTTAAGTGCGACCAGTATTTTTATTTAATTTTTTTTTTTTTTTTTTTACACGGTGAAGTTATCCAGAAGGCAAAAAACCATCCGGCCAGTTGAATATATTGGAGCCGAGTCGGACAGAAAACATGGTAAGTACAGGGCCTGGAAGCGAGTACCCCAGCTAATGAGTGCCAACCTGTTTCAGTTATTTCTTCGCTTAGATTTACACACGGTATTGTTCCAGCACGCCGCAGCCGTCTGTTCTAACAGTACACCTAAACAGTTTTAATGCTCACAACCGAATCATGGTTTTTATTTATCCATCTTAACAGTCATAATATTTTACACCAACCTGTCAGACAAATTAGCTTATGTTAGCAAAGTAAAGTAAGGCCGGTTCCAACTGGTCTGCTAGTAAACATAAGCTAGTTAGCTCAACGCCGGTAATGGTGGTGCCGCAAGTTAACATATGGTTATATGACTGTGACAACTATCAGACAACTATCCACCGTTTTGCAACAGACATCACTTAGCTCATTGAGTTGGGTAAAACTTAGGCATCTCGTCTTGCCATTGGTTACATGAAAGGTATAATTTGACATTGCACGTGTAGAAACTATGGCACGTGATTCGTGTTAAACGTTAGCTGCTGCATAAGTGTAGTTGAGTGGCTACCGAAGACAAAGGTCGACTTGGACATTAACTGGGAAAGATTATGAGTGTTGGGGTAGCTTGGTTATGAATTAACCAGCTACACTTGTGTTTGAAATTAGCTTAAAAGAGCTTTCTGAAAGTCGTGACATGTTTAAAATAGCATGGGCACATTGGCGCCACGTGCTCCTCCTAAACCTCAGACAATACTTGACGTTAAATCTAGAGTTATTGTTTATTAACCAAAAACTTGAATATCGGTGAAAATGGAAGGTTGTGAGAACTGATATTAACGTACTCATTAGCTTTCATCAATGACCGCTACGCCCTCATAGTTTTGTAACGGATGATGACAGGTCACTGCACCTTGTTGCAACCACGCTGAAGCTCAAAGGCGGATCCGCGCCATGTATGGTTGCATGTGACCGACAGAGGCGGCGGTAGAGTAACCAGGAGCCAATGACAATTCAGGTTTATGGGTCAATGCGCACGAAGGCGAGACTTTTGCAAAACCAGAAAGGATTACAGGCTCTGCTGAGCTGAAGTCCCTTCATTCACCAGATTTGATATGGTATATTTGACTAAAATGAGTGCTTTGGGATGAAGCAAGTGCACTTTATGGTATATTTATCAAATTTTATTATGGCTTTTATTTGTTCGTGTAAGGCTCTTTCAAAAGTAAATACATACAAATTACATTTACTGTTCTCGATGCAAGGAATCATTTTATAGATTTCCAACAAAAACATCTGCCATTATTTTAGGATGTCTCATGTTACTGGAAATGATAAGAACAGCTCTTTGTCAAAGAGTGATTAAAATACGACCTCTCAAAAAAGAAAAAGGTCTTGTGGCTCAATTTGCCCCAACTTAGGGGTAAATTGTTTCTCTCCTAACCTCATCCTAAAGAAAACAGGATTTATTTTTAAAACACAATCCTATTGTATAAGTAGCTTTAGTTTACCTGCTGGATCAGGTAATCTTAACTGATGCTCACCCTTCCTGCAAAACTTTTCTCTCTCAAGTTGTTAGGAACTTGAATTCTGTTTCCCTGTGTAAATTTAAATGCCAGTTCAGAGCATTTCTTTGGAGTAAGGCCGTGTAACATGTCACCCAGTTTATAAATATGGTCTGCTAGCTCTTTCTCCATCTCCTCATGTAAAAATGATTTTTGCCTGTGCTGTCCCACTGTATCCTTCTGTTTTCACCTGTGTTTGCCTCTTTCTTCCTTATGAATCTGCATAGGGTTGACCTGTTAATCCATCGTTTACTACTATTCTACTGCTGTTATGGATTTGGCACCCTTGATCAGCTGCTTCTCTGTCCATCTCAAGTGATGCTCAGCCCCTGTCTGTCTTTGTCTTTTATATTTTTGGCAAGATAGACATTGTATGATGTCTGAAATACAATTTTAGACATTTTGAACTCTGATTAATTTGTCTAATTCTGAGAAGTTGAACCCCAGTTCAACTTGCCTCGAGCCATTTGGCTTACTTAACCCCCTAGCCATCATTTGGTTTTAAAAAACAACATTGTTCACAATTTAGGCTAGCATTTAGTTTAAATGATTCACTTTGTTGAATACACTAAATGATCAACATGTATTTAGACCTGGATAAATTTGCTTTGTTTGGAACATCATTCTAGCTGACATGGAGAAAATGTACTTTCATTTCAAAACATTCTTAACATACCACCATGATTTTCTCTTTTTCATAGCCAGAGATGTATAAAGGCTGCATCCGAAATGTGTGGCCACCTGACAATAAGAATGTACCATTGCATAGATATAGGGGGTGGGTCATCTTACCCATTAGCTTAATTTACTCTATCCTACACTATACCACTTGCCACTGCCATGTTTACTTTAAGTAACCAAAATACATGAAAATCAACAGTTTTAGATAAACATTTTTCCCATTTACATTTTCACCACTCAAGCAAGCCTTTAAAGATTTTAGACCACTTTTGGAAACTAGTAAAGTTTTAATATCATTTTCTTGTGCTCATAATGGAGGATGTGAAGCTGATATCACGCCGTGTTGAATTTAGGATAGTTGGATTTCTTTATTTGCTATATTGTAAGGATCCCACTAGCACAGGCTGTCTTTAGTGTGCAAGAACCCTGCATAGCCATTATCTGGATCAAGTGTTTATGCTCATACTTGAAGCTTTGTCTGGGAACACCCTGGACAAACGGCAAGTCTATGACATAGCCAACACAGAAAGTCAAACCACTTAGTCACTCCTAGTGTGAATTTGGAATCATAAATTAACCTACCATGCATGTTTCTAGTCTGTTGGAGGAAGCTAGGGTACACAGAGAAAACCCAAACATGCACAGGGAGAACATGCAATTTTGACCATCTTTTAAGCAAAACTAAACAATTAGTGCAGATAGCAGGAGTATTCACAAGATTGCGCTCCTGTCCCTATGTGCAACTTGGTGTGATGTATTTTCCCATTCTTTTTCTCTTTTTTGTTTTTTTGTTTTTTAATTTTATTTATTTTTATTATTTTTGGGGGGGCTCGAGTGGCCTTTTTCTGACAATTCAGCAACTGTCAGAAAAAGGCCACTGACAGGAAAGGCGGTCAGAGAGCAGGGAATGACATGCAGTATCGGACCCCAGACTCCCCAGGCCACGGGACTCGAACCTGGGAGCTGTATCCACTGTATATGGCTTGTAGCTCAACTAGTTGAGCAGCCACTCCACTTTCCCATTCTCTATTTAAATAAATTTGTGTTTGAAATTAGGTGCAGTGCATGCAGCTCCATACCACGGTGTTTAAGAAAAGACTGCACCATAAGGTGTGTTTTTCAGATGTGTTTTCTGTAACTTACATCATATTCTAATAATCTTGCAGGTAACCACTAAGGGAGCAGGCCTGAACCCCAATGCAAAAGTGTGGCAAGAGATTCCTGCACAACAGAATGAGCTCTCAGGAGAAACAGAGGACTCTCCTTGGCCTCAGACCTATCCTCCTCCTGCTGAGACAACTGAAGGTATGAGTTTTTTTCTTTTTATTTATCTATCGATCTATAGATATATCTATATAGATATATATCTGTGTGTTTAACTTTAATTTACAACCCTGTGGTAGATAAAAGAAAAAAAAACTGGTGTTCCTGCACTGATGCAGCTCTGAAGAATGTGGAAAGACTTTGTAACAAGTGTAGACATGAATAGTATCTACCTAACTTTACCAAGATAATTACAGCTAAACATTGTATTTGAGGACATTGTAACCCTTGACTTTGGGCGTATGCAGTAAATGCAAAGCATGACAAAGCTTATTTAGAGCATTGTAGTGTTCTATAAACATTATTATTTCACAATCACTGTTGCTGTTTCTCTTTTTTTTATTAGGCTATTCAGATGTTCCCTCCTTAGGAGGTAAAGGATACTGCACCGAATATCTGGACACCACTGCTGACTACTCCCCTGCACCCGTAGGCAACGTTCAGGACATCGACCAGCCGGATTTGGGGTATTTAGATTTTAATGCACAAGGTGAATCTGCCACAAATATTGAAGTGTCCAAGGAACAACCAGTGACTGAAGAGAGTTTGCGAGAGTCTTTAAAGAAACGGCTGGAGTTCTGCTTCTCGAGGTTGGTGTGGTTATTTACAAGTTTGTTTTTGTTTTAATTTCTCAGTTACGTATGGTTTAGATTATTTTAATACAGTAATTCACTTCAGTAATGAGTAGTTAACATAAAGGGTCTAAAAATCAGATGCAAATACATATATCTGTATCTGCCATATTCTTAATGCGTATTTTTTTATAAGCTGATGATCAGAAGGCATGTTTTGAACTACATGTTAATAAGTTTGTAATCGAGGTGTAGGCATGTAAGCGATTAATTTGAGTTGTTGAAGAGGTTGATTTAAAATTTAAACTATTTTCCAGCAAACTAATAACGTTATAAGACCGATATACTGACTTATTCTTTTAACACTGCAGGGGAAAAATATGTACGCACCAAGACATTTTGAATGATGTCCTGTATTTTGCATGTTTACAGAGAGAATCTGTCTAAGGATTTATACCTGATATCCCAGATGGACAGTGATCAGTTTGTCCCTATCTGGACCATTGCTTGCATGGAGGACATTAAAGCTTTGACCACTGATGTGGACCTAATTTTGGACGTACTGAGAGGTACTAAGTTTGCTCTGTTTGTGAAAAACCTTTGCAGATATATAGATACAAGTTCAGACAGCATCAGTAGGAAAACGTGATTTCAGTAGAGGGACATTTTCACTGAAGGTTTACAATAGTAAGCCACAAAGCAATTACCTTATGTAAAATTCATAATTCATTCACATAATGTGAAGTTTCATGGATGGTTGCATTTTCAATTGTTAATAACTAGGACACAATGTCAATATTTACCACATGCTGGTGAGAAATAAGGGCAGTCTGACACTGCTTATATCTCCTCAACAATGTATGTTTTTGAATAAACTTCATTGGTATCATTACTAGATACTATACAGTCAAAGCAACTTACAATTGAGTACACCAGTGATGCCAACACTGGAGGCAAGGAGGGTAAAGTGTCTTGCCCAAGGACATAACGACAGTTGATTGGGGCGGGAGCAGGATTCGAACCGCCACCCTTTAGCTCATTGGACAACCTGCTCTACCACCTGAGCCACTGCCTCCACAGACAAATAAACATGAGCGGAGGCTTGGTGTTAAGGTTTAGTGTAAAATCTACATGGTAGTTGGTCGAGTGACATGTTTCAGTGAGAGCCGTGAAGATTCTGGCCAAGCTGTCAGGTAGATGGGTTGTATGAGTTGGCAATGCACAAGATTGTTCATTTCACAAGGTCTGCCAGCTTTGAAGTGGTTGAAGTTATACTTACAGCAAGATCTGTTGCAGAAAGACTGGATTGTTTGCATTATTCTTTTTCTTTGCCATTTTTGTGAAGTGGGTTATTGTTTTTGATGGTGGAAGAATTTCCCAGAATTACACAAAGCTCTGAACTAGTATCTGAACATAGTCACAAAATATGGCCATAATGGCAAACACCTTTTACAGAATTCTGTGATTGATTGTTGTTCATGAAACAGTGACAAAACGCCTATGATTCCTCCCTCCCCCTAACAGCTTCTCCCATGGTGCAAGTTGATGAATCTGGTGAGAAGGTTCGACCTAACCACAGTCGCTGTATTATTATTCTAAGAGAAGTGCCAGAGACTACCCCAGTTGAGGTAAGATTTGATCAGTATTGTATTTTCATCAGTATTTTGTAGTTTTACTAAACAGTAAATCTTACAAACGGAAGTGGGTGCTAGATGTTTGTGCCCATTTACACCTTAATGAAAATTCTCTATTTAAAAAATGGAATCACAACACTTTGTTTTAACTTACAAATGAAAACAAGCTGAATTGCCATGCTCAAATTACAGATATGATAAAACTATTTTATTTGATAGGCAAACATTGTGGTAGGGCTGGGCGATATGGCCTAAAAATCTAATTTCCGATTTTTTTCAAACAAAATCTGATTTCCGATTTTAATCGATTTCTTCTTTTTTTTTTTTTTCCTATTCTTTTTTAAAAACATATTAAACTTATTAAAAACAATATTAAACTTAAAGCTTTTGATTGCAAAATGTGCCTTTTATTCATATGAAGGAAGGACAACAAAGAAGGTAAATAACGTCATAACTTTATAAACTGCTTCATATCTTGCATAGAGATATGCAACACCACTGTATCTGTGATCCCCTTCCATCTGAATCCTTATTTTACGGGATCCACAGTATAAACAAATCCTCTGATGCTGGTCAGCAGACGACCAGAGAGGTTATATTCATAGCTAGATTCCAGGCCGGAGTGATGGCTCATGTCACTCTATATCTGTAAGACAGACACTGTTCTGGTGTGGAGGGAGCAAGGGGCAACCTCCAGCTTAGAAACGTGAAGCCTATGCAGAAGTGCCAAAAAGTAAAGTCCTCCCACTTTGGTTCTGGTTAAACTGGTGTGAACGCAGGTTAGTCGCCAGAAAGCACAGAGGTTCTGAGACCAGTGCCAGAACGGTGTCTGTACGTAAGGAGATATTCTTAAGCAGAAGTGAATAATGACTTTCTTGCATTCCTCTCACAGGAAGTTGAGGCTCTTTTTAAGAGTGAAAACTGCCCAGAAGTGCTGAGTACAGAGTTCGCTCACAACAGTAACTGGTACATAACTTTTCAGTCCGATATGGATGCATTGCAGGTATGTCTACCTATCATTGACCACATGGGTCTTTTTTTCTTTTTCTTTTATTTCTTGTTTTTTGTACACTAAAGCTCTGAATGTAAAAACTTTAATTTTATCTTTCCATTTTAACAGGGTCAAAATTCAGTTTACAGTAATATGATTTTTCTTTTGCCATGTCCCCCTCACAGGCTTACAGGTATCTACGAGAGGAAGTGAAAGTGTTCCAGGGGAAACCAATCATGGTGAGTTATTAACTTACACTGCCAAAATTTGATATTGTCCTTAATCTCTGCTTATTATTGGTCCATAAATAAAGTAATGTGGAGCTCAAAGCAGTTTGTGTTGCCCAAGACCATATGTGCTCTCATGTCACTCTTCACAAGAAGAAGCTGTTTGGCCAAGTTTTAGCCTCATGAGTCACCCTGACATTTATTTGTACAGAAACTTGATATGAAAAGTGGTCTCTGTGGCAGTGTTAGGGCTTTGTGACCGTCCTGACTATCTTGATGATCATCATGGATACCCCTCCTATCATAATTAGCCTTTCACATTTTCTGAACTTTTCAGTTGAACTTTGTGCCCTACTCTTTTTTTTTTCTCCCTGTGATAAAACAAATTAGGCAGTGATCTATAAATAGTCCTATTTGTACCCCAGTGATGATCAGTATCGCGCTTGGAAGGACCCATATGCACTGTGGCTATCTGGGAGGAACTTTCAGTAACTTTTTATTCATCTGTATCTCTGCTCTTCATCTGTATCTCTGCTCTACCTCTACCTTTCCTCATATTCCTTCCCTTCTGTTTCCACCATTTGCTCCCCTTCTCTCCCCCTGGTTAGTGCAGTGTTTTATGGCCTTATGACCATGAGATTATGAGATCTGAGGGGACTTAAGGATGACGGAGCAACACTGATAATGATAGGTATGCTGGAAGTGTTGGTTCTTCGCTCATAGGACGCATTTTTTTTTCTTTTTAGGCCCGCATTAAGGCCATTAACACGTTCTTTGGAAAGAATGGCTTCCACAGAATGGATGCAGGTGTGTACCAACAACATGTCCAGCCGCAGGCCCAGTTTGACTCTTCAGTCTACATGCAGCAGGTGTACAGCCCACAGCAGCAATACCCTGTTTATCCTGTGGTGTCTCCTTCCTGGAACCCTTCAGTCATGCCTCATTTTGAAACACCACTGGTAAGCAGTGTTCAGAATTTTTCATAGCGCATTTTGAGGTGGTCCTTAATTTAAACGTTCACGTTTAAACTTTATCAAAGAAATTATTACAGTCTGTATGATATACGTATTGTGGACATTATTTAAGAAGATTTTTTTCTTTTGGTATTTTTTGTGTTTAGGCACCCTTCCCCAATAGTGGATTCATGAATGGTTACCGCAGTGCAGGAAGCTACAAAACGAATTCAAGCTCTATCAACGCATATCGTCCCATAGGCAGGAACAGGTTGGTGCAAGTTATAATGTGATAAATCTATCGTTCAAGTCCTGTCTTTTTAATTTTTGTCCTGAAATGCAGTCAATACTTTACTTAGATGGGTAGTTACAGTATTTGTTTTCCAGGCTTTCTGCTTCAGCACATTTAGCTCACAAACTGGTGGTACAGGGATAAGTGATGAAATCTAAGTAGGTTTTATATCACTCTAAAGAATAGTTGTACTCTAGGCATTAAAAGGGTCCTATACTAAGTTTGGGGTTTAAAAAGCAATATTACAGGGACACATGGAATTAGTCAAAAACAACATACTTTCTTTAAGAGACATGGTTTAGCATTACTGCTAATGTTGTGCCATCATTAGATTTGTGAAACCAAATGTACTTCTTTCATGATTGAGCTTATAAGTCGTGTGTTCTTTTGTTTGGACATAGAAACTATGCAAAAGGTCACCCTAGACCTGGAGATGTCCTCCCATCTTCTTTGGATCCAGGAACCATGATGGATAACATGTCTAGTCCCTTGAGTCCACAGGACCTCCAAGCATCAGGGGCACTGATTGACACCACACCACAGACAGTCCCTCTATCTTCTTTCATTCTTAACAGTTCTTCACTGGCAGTCCAGCCAAATGGGGATCTAAACAGGGCTGGACGGGACAGGTGAATGAATATTATCTTCTTCTGAAAATTATTACTCATTAACACATCTCGCACATTAAGAGTGCAATAAAACAATGATTCCAGAAAGTCTAAGAAGCAATCAATAGCAAGACTTCTGACTGAGACATGACCAGCTAATACACAATGAGAGTTGTTTGGGTAGTAAGCTGTTTTCACAACTCACATTTTTTGTTCTTCTCAAGCTATCAGTTTACATTTGACAGAGTTGATGTAAAAGCCACCTCAAGTGGTCTTCATTGTCAGTTCCATAGAACCATTGCCTAAAATAACTTCTTTTCTTTTCTTCCCCTTTTTGATTTCATTGTAGGAGAGGCAGCCATAGAGGTATGAGGAGAAACAGAGAAGAGCATAACAAGGTAAGCTTATTTTCTTTTTTTATCTTTGTCATCTCAGTACTTTGTTCTTATTGAAAATGTTTGTGTACTTTCATCTCAAGGTTTTTTTTTCTGCCCCCTCTTCCTCTTTCTCCTTTGGGATCACTCTAATGAACCCCAGAAACCTGTGATGGAGACCAAAGCACCACCTCCTAAGTTTCACCTGGAAGCTTCAAATTTCCCCCCTTTGCCAGGATCTGTGGTCACTGTACAGGGAGAAACTGTGACAGAAGTGCGCCTTTCTGATGTTGTGCGTGGCCTGAAAGTACCAATAAAGGTGACTAGCCATCTTTTGTAACTTATGTTTCTCTTTCAATAGTAGAATGTCTCATAGTATAAACACATAAATTAACATGATCTGTTTTTTGTTTGTTTTTTTCGCCCATTATCTTTATTTTAGGCTGTGAACCAAGAGGACAACTCGACCCAAAAGTCAAAAAGCTCAGAAAGTCCTGTAAGTAAACCAGATTCTGTCAGTCTGGTTGCTAAACCTGCACCTGTGAGGCTGGAGACGATAACCCCTTCATCATTAAGGTAACTTCAATTTCAGGACAACAAAATGTCATTAAATAACCAAAGACCATATGTGAAAATGACTTCTATTCCTATTTAATTCAGTGCTTCTCCACTGGTAATAAAAGATGAGACTAAACCTCCTATTGCAACGGGAAAAACGTCCCCATCAACAGAAGCCCCCCTTGCAACTGAGTCAGAACATACCCCCACCACGTGTAGTCAGGCTGTTCATTCAGAAACAACAACTCCATCTGCTTCATCTCCCTCATCTCCATCCTCAGAACAGGTAAGGCCTGCTTTCTAAATCTCAAGTACTTTAAAAAAATTTTTTTTTATTACAGTCTTCAAGTGGGAATATTCTGTCATCTTGAATTTGTGTTTCTCAATCATCCATTTTAAAGGTCTATATATTCATACATGTACATATTTCTCTTTCTTCCTCTCTTCTCTATTAACTTACCAGGTACCAAAAAGGCTCAGCTATGCAGAGGTGTGCCAAAGGCTAGCCAGAGATCCACCGCCAGCACAGACATCTTCTCCCACCCCTCATGCCTCTTTCGACAGCCAACCACTCCAAGAGCTCAAGGTCAATACGGTTGAGGAGCCTCGGCTCAACTCTAGAAAACCTCCAGAGAAACGCGGGAATAAACGGCCTACTCGGCAGCCATTACGCAGCTTCAGAGGAGCACCTGGCCAAGCCAGGGTCAAAGGATCAGGGATGAATACGCGAGAGAACCGGGGGGCCCTGAGTTCTGGAAAACCATTCTTCCCACAGCGAGGAGTCAGGCACAGTGGAAAAGAGCAGAACATTCCCCCAACTTCACCAAAATAAAATAAATTAAAAAGTCTTTAAAGACATGACCTTAAAAAGACTTCCAAGCTATTTGTAAATGTATAAAGCCTGTAAATACACAAATGAATCTATTTGTTTTGACACACTTGGTCAAAAAAAAAAAAAATCGCAACATTGTTGCAGACTTTTAAATTAGTCACAAAGACTGTAAATAGATATTTGGAAAGAATTGCTGACTTTGGGTGTTATACATCCCAAAAAGGTTAAACATATAAGATTTCTTACATGGATATAGCAGTACTCCATAAAGATATACTAAAGTAATAGACAGCTCTTCAGAGCTGTCAGGAGCATTGAGCTGGAGCCAAACTTTCAGGATTTCCTGAGCTTAAAAAGAAGAACTTTTAGATAAAGTTTTGGTCTTTGTCTGGGATTCTGGCACTCTGGTGCAACATCGATGGGTCTGAATTTTGTATATTGTCATTTCAACAATACAACAGCTACTCCCATAGACGAGCCTAATCTTTATAGTTTTTGCATGTGTGTGAGAGAGTGAAGGGAGAATAGAGGGATTTTTTAATTTTTTATTATTAATCTAAAAACGAGTAGTTTGTCATCAGAAATGGCAAAAAGTCACACTTGATTTCTCAGTTTCTGTAGTTTCTTTGCGTTGAAACCACAAATGTATTATTTGAGGTGGAGCATGAAATGGAACATGTTAAGTCCATGCTGAAGTAATAGAGATGGATAATTTACCTTTTTTAAAAGAGTAGAAAGTAAGAGTTTTAAGGAAGCCTTGAATGTGTGATTTTTAGATACTCAAATAGCACTTCAAGTTAAGTATGTGAACCAATTCTCCCCTCCAGTCCATACAGTAATTAGAAGTGACTAACCATTGATCGATTTTGGATATTGACTTGGAAGACAGTTCTCATTCCTTCATAGAAAACATGCTCAACTCATTGATTTCTAGTTTTCTCACTTGAAGTCTTAAAAAGAAAAAAGAAAATCTTTTGTTAGTTAATAGATGGAAAATTCATGATTCTTATCTAACCGACAAGATTTTTCTAATCCAAGTGGTTCACATTGTTTTGCAAATCAGATGTAATGTTGGATTTTTTTTCCTCAAACAACCAGGCATCATGTCTTTGTTTCACATGCAAGAATGTGATGTTTGGTTTGTATTCTGTATATTTGTTAACTTTCAAACAGCTCAGCTCTGCATAGTTAATATGCTACTTAAAAATGCTCGAGTAGTTTTTTGCCGAATCACATCATTAGTTATTTGTTACAATAAAAAGCTGAAAACTGAAACCATCTTTTTATTAGATTTTAGTCATGCTGGTGCCCATTTCAGCGAACATGATTTAATGGGCAAATCTGGGAACTTTGGTTTCACTTCTGGCTTTGGGTGTTGCAGAACTCTTTTAGTTGGGACAATCGTCCATTTATATTATCATATTTTATTTTTAGTGCAGCTGAGTAATCTAACTATGTTCTTTGCCTGTGGGAGGCACCTCACACAGAAAGCCTTCAGTCACGATGCAAACAGGGAACCCTTGGTAACATACTGTAGGATACAGATGTTCTATCTGCTTTTGTAAAGTGTTCACAGAACAGCTGTTATTGAGAATGGGGTGTTTGTTGTTGACTGCTAGCCTCTGCTTTAGCACTACTAATGTACAGTTAGAGGAACCTGGAGCAGGTGTTGACTTTCCTACTCAGTAGAATGCTTTTAATACTTGATTAAAGTACCAGTTTATGGTTGATTAGTTTCTTTAATAGACTTAGTGATATCACTTTTCTTTTAATGCAACATTGAGATTCAAATGAATGTAGTCTATGACCACTGGTGAGCTTGATTTTATGTCTTTATTGTAGCTGTCTGAGCGTTTGCGTGTGTGTATATTGTAATCTGGGTTTTCCAGTCTGTTGTGAGTAATGCTAATTTTCTGCACCAGTATATACTTTTCCACTCTTTTTTTCTTTTTCTTTTTTTTTCTTCTTTTAACTGTATTCAGCTTTTCAATATTTCTACCTAAGCTGAGAAAATATACTTAATAAATGGAGTTGGATAGGGAAATGTACCATTGGTTCTACATGCCTCTAATGGTGTTTTATGAAATGTACCTCCATTTGATTTCAAAGCTTTTCAGCCTGACAGAAGACATGAAAAGATGTTGCACAGCACAAGGATGCTTTACTTTTTTGTAAATATTAAATTTTGCTTGAATTTGATCTGAATTGTAAGAAATCAAAAAAAGTAAGAAGTAAGAGAACCTGAGGGAGGTTTTATTTTGTTTTTTAAATCTTGTATGGAATTCATTCATGTTTCAGTAAACCTAGATGATATTTTAGGCCAAACCTCCAGTGCCTTTTTATTTGGTGTTTAATTTTCAGCTAAATGACTTTAAATACCAACTAAGAAAAGCTTTTTCAGCTTAAATCTTAGTTTATTGAAGGATCAGCAGCAGGACTGGGGTTGATTCAACCAAGGTGTGTGGGTGCATGCAAGTCTGTTTGTCCTTTTGTCACATTTTTTTTTTCTGTTAGCTTGCCAATACCACTTAATTCATACTATGATCTTGTTAATAGATTTAACATGACATTTCAGTTTTCCAATTAAGTACACACTGGTTTGTCAATTGGATATTTTATTACTGAGTCTAATGGATGAAATAAAAGATATTTTTGAACATTTGTTTTGATATGTTTTTATTTGAGTTTGCCTTTTTTCAGGAAAGGTTGACATCTCGAATATGGAAACTCCTTGCTTTGTATTTTTGTCTTTTGGCCTTGCAGGAGCTGCGACTCCGCACCAAAATCAAACATGCCATGTACTGCCATGAAAACATCCGGAAATAGCCTAAAATATTATGTAACCAACATAGGTTGCAGTTTTAAGTGAATGTTTGCAGAAGATTTCACTGTTGCTTGGCTCTAAAAGGACTTATCAGTATTTATGCTTAGTTTATGTAAAGATGTTATGTAAACGCAAAAGACGGAGGATATGCAAGGATCTAGATTATATTAATGGATTCGGCATTATAATTTTCTTGCAAGATCAATCCTGTTACGTAATACGCTGACATGTTTCCGTTCTCGCGAGGTTTGGTCAATGGAAGTGTCAGTGTGTCAACAACGGGCAGGCAGCTCAGCAGCAGCAGCACTGTCCGGAGCAGGGAGGGGGGAGTGAAGAGACAGTTTAAACGTCAGGTGAGTTTGGGTATATTTCGGATCACCTAACGGTAATTCCGACGTTAAGTGAAATATATCCTGTCAATGCTTTCGAAGCATGTGACACACCTTTGTGGCTGCAGTTCAGTTTATGAGCATAGCCGCTTAGCATTAGCTTGCTAACGTGTAACGCTAGCAACCGACTTGGCGGACCTGTTAGTATAAATTTTCATGGCAAGCAAATGCAGCTTCGCCTAGCTATTAGCTTTAACATAGCTAGCGTTAGTGGGATTGTAAGATACTGTAAAAAAAATCTTTTCTGCCTGGCTTATCTGGTTTACCTATACTTGTCATTTTTTCCCACCACATTAGCTTACACGTTCGCTATAATGACAGATTTAGATTGAAATGTTTAGATGATGTTCGCAATAAAGACATCATACCTTGGGGCCCATCTTTCAGAAAGTCAAAGCTAGTGAAAGATTTGTCACTTAGATTAACCACTTCATTGACCGTAACTGAAACAATGTAAATAACTAGTCAAAGTAGCTAATGCTGTACGACTCGATGACACAATTTGCTAGGTTGTGTGGGAGCTTGCCTTTGCTCTGCTGCCTCATCGTTAAACTGTTGTCCCTGAGTCTTCTGTTGAGTCCAGAGCAAATGCTACAAACAGGCCATCGGTGTTCGGCCTGTGTCCCTCCCTCCTAACCATTTGTAGTGTGACTAGTTCGAGCGCTTTTGCTGGCAGGTGAGCACATGGAATCAGTGGCGTTGACACAGATTTCAGTTTTCAACAGGTGCATGGCAGTCATACTATCCACGCTAATGCTGCAACATAGATACAGACATAACACTCCTAAAAGACATTTCCCCCCGAAGCTAGCTGACTATGAATAAACCTTGTCATTACGGTGAAGAGACATAAATTAAACATTTATTGAAACATTCAGATATTTCTGTACAAGCTCAGCATGTATTTATGCATTTGATTACACATACATATATATGCCTTCTCCCACCATGCAAAGACATGCATGTTTGGTTCATTGGTCACTCTTAATTCTCCCTAGGTGTGATTAGTTGGTTGTCTGTCTGTGTTGGCCCTGTGATAGACTGGCAATATGTCCAGGGTGTACCTTGCCTCTTGCCTGCTAATTGCTGGGATAGAGCTCAGCTTCCCCATGACCCTGAATTGGAATAAGCAGTACAGAAAATGGATATATATAATTGTTCAGGTTTTTTAGGTTGTTGAGGTGTTTTTTTGTTGTTGTTTTTGTAGAACATTAATCTGAGATGGGGGATGACCGACCCTTTGTCTGCACTGCCCCTGGATGTGGGCAGGTAAGTTTTCTCAAACACATGACTCTCTTTTCCATTTTGTCTTCTACTTGACACACAGTAAGCATCCAGCTCAGAAATGTAACAAAGAGAGAGAGAGAGAAAGACAGAGATGCAAAGATTGATTGGTCAGTGACCAAAGTAGGCCAGTATTTAGCTTGACTACATCCAGCCTGACACACTCTGATATAATGTGCTGGCAAGATTTACTCATATGAGCAATGGATGGTTCGTAAACATATGCAGTATCATCATGACTTCACAAACACAGTAAAATCTCAACTAGAACTTCTTCCATGTTAATCAGGAAATCACAAAGCTTCCAGTATGCTCTGACATGATGGTTTATTTATGACAGGATGTAACAAAGCAGGCAGCTTTGCCTACCAGGCTTTCTCCATCTTCATCTCGCACTTGAGCTTTTTTTATTTATTAACTCATCAAATAATCAAAATGTTATTCAAGTACTAATTAGCCTCTCGCCAACCATTATAAGATGTACAATGAGCTGCCAATTTTAATCAAAATGAACCATTACCTGAATTCATCTCTGTGAGGATGGCTGTGAGAGTGTGTAATTGTCTGGCCAATAACCCGGAACCCTTAATTTTTTAGATTTTTTCTAATCAGACTCAGAAAGGGTACTGTAATTTGGTACCTTTTGGGGAACAGGCTTCATAGTGGTCTGCTTTATTGTGGATCGTCTGTTCAGGAGACAAGTGCTGTTATCCATCTGGCATGAACTAAAAAAAGATTTTCCTCTTTTTTTTTTTGTCATATTTAGGCAGCATTGCAAATACACTGATACTGTCCTTTTAATTCTTTATCCTGATGATAAACTTCTACATTGTCTATATTTAACTGACTCTTTGCTATTGCAGAGATTCACAAATGAAGACCACCTGTCGGTCCACAAACACAAGCATGAAATGACTTTAAAATTTGGTCCTGCCAGGACGGACTCGGTTATCATTGCAGGTAAATAACTGAGGAGTAATGAAGTTATCATGCTCTGTAGGCCTACACTGAATACCACTAATACATTTTAAGGCAATAATTCTGTTTTCCTAACTGTATGATTAATGCCATTTTCTTGCAGACCAGACCCCCACCCCCACACGTTTCCTGAAAAACTGTGAGGAGGTCGGTTTATTCAATGAGCTGGCCACCTCCTTTGAACAGGAGTTTTGCAAAGCACACGAAGACGAGCAGAAGACAAAACACCATGTGAGGAAAAAGGATAAATGTTCAATCTGTGGTATATTGTTGGCTTCCCTTTGTTATTTCTTGACTTGAAAGACATCATCTTATCTCTGCTTTTGATCTTTAAGGCTACAACATTACAAACACCATCTGAAGCGAAAGAAGAGGATGAGGGTCCTTTACAAGTTGATTCATCCCCTCCTGAAAGTCCAGATTCTTCATCCAGCATGTCTGACAACAGCAGAAGCTCAAGGGTAGGAGAGAAGATACAGTGCATTGGCACAAGCTGTGTACTTTGCAAAGTGCTTTACATACTGTATTTTCTATTCATGCATGTGTATAAAATACATTTATGGATTTCTTAACAGGAAATTCTCACAAAGCCTTTAGCAACCTCAGCTCCCACTCCAACTATTGTGCGTCCAGGTTCTCTTCCCCTTCACTTAAGTAATGACCAACTACACCCAACTCTGCCATCACCAACTTCTGTGATCACGCAAGCTCCGCCCTCCAACAGACAGCTTGGGTAAACTACATTGTGTTCCTATTTGCTAATATGGGTACTTCTTCACTTTACTTCAGTATTTGCAAAGCATCTCAAAATTCAAATATTTTCTTAGAAAATGTTTTTTTTTTTTTTTTTTTAATGCAATCATCAGAAGGTTTTTGTTGGTTATTTAAGTGACTCTCCAACCTAAACATTTTATTTACTCATCAAATCCGTTTGGCATAATTTATTTACTCTTCAAGTGTCTAATCTTGTCAACAGCTCCCCCACAAGTGCATATCCACTGATGAGGCACCTCCCCAATGGGCAGACAGTTCCTCTTTTGCCCAGTCCTGTACAGATGACCTCAGTTATATCTGTAAGTCTCATGTTTGAGATTTGGAAGAAATGTGCAACAAATGGTATTTAAAATAGTATTTTACCTTTTCATTTACTTCTCCCTTACCCCCCTTGTGGGTATTTGTTGCAACATGAAGCTTGCGAGGCCAGTGAACACAGTGCCTAACATCCCAGGGATTCCAGGACCCCCTGTTGGAGGGGCTAGCAGTGGTTCTTCCTCCCCATCTGGATATGGCTTTCATTCTGAAACCAAAATGGTGAGATTACCAGTCATGCTGTCATTTTTATTGGTTGCGGGCTATAAAAAGAAAAACTGTCTATTTATGGTACATTCACTTAACTTGGTTAAGTTGCTCATATACTTTAATTGCGTTAAATCAGAAGCACAAAATTTATCTTTTGTTAGCTTGGTATCTTATGACCTACGTGGAGTGTTGTCTGTGTCTTTGAAGCGGCTGAAGGCAGCTCTCTCTCATCAAGGCCCAGCAGCACAAGACGGAGCAGGCAGCGGCTCAGGAACCATTCCTGCTGTCCCCCAGCGGCAGGAGCAGAGCCAGCAGCCAACTCAGAACTCTGACGCGCCATCACCTGCCCAACCACAGGTACAGAAATGTACACATCACATAAGCTTGCAAACAGATCACACCTATGAACTAACTGCAAATGTAATGACAAATTTTAACTGATGGTCACAAAGTCAATTGTTTTTGTTAGCCTTCATGACTTTAGTTTTTACTCAAAATATTAATAGTGTTTGGCAGCATTGAGTTTCAAAGACTCGAGGAACAGTCAACTTGTGGGTTTGAGCCAACTTGCCAAAACTGGTCATATGAAAGAGAATTATGTAGCATTAGCAACACCGAAGCTAATTTCATTCATGCAGGGATCTGAAATCTTACAGAGAGGGGCAGCATGAGAAAACATATTCACTCATCAGTTTTTTGAAGAGAGTTTTCAGGCCAACCTGAGCAATATCTCTGAAAGATCTCTAAGGTTTTTCCATCAAACCGGCTCTAGTGCTGGTTCTGAACCAGAGTAAGTTGGAATCACCTTTAGCTGCCAATATTCTGGCTTCAACACAAAAAAAAACAAAAAACTGGTGCTACACTGGGACTAAAAGCCCACTTATGCTCGACACAGATGACGGATACGCAGACAGACAGTCGGTTACGCACGTAATTTGGTGCGTTTTCAGGGTCCTTGCACATCCGTCACTCGACACTGAAGATGGAGTAATACCACTAGAAACCCCGGTGGCAGTCGAACCAGAGAAGAAGAGGAGGAGGAACGGAAAGGGAAAAGATGCAGAAGAAGAATGTAGAAATTGTGCAAGCTTTTTTTTTTTTTTTAAATAAGGCTATATGAGTGTTCAGGGAGCTAACTGGTGTCTGAAACCAACGTCGGATTGCTGGAGTTAACTATGAACTCAGCACCGCCCACTAGTGGAGATTAACCATGGCAACATAAAAAACGCGTAGAATGAGACGCATGAGCATGTTTGAAATGGACATCCCCATTTACGTAAGAAAGGGAGCATAAATGGGCCTCTTTGTAGGGGCCTGGGCAAATAACCACTTACACTGGGTGCTGGGGGTGGGGTTATAGATCACCAGACCTGCTAAATGTTAAACCCTATAAAGCCAAACGTATCAAATTTGATACATACAGTTTCTAAGACATTTTGCATCACTTTATGGTCAAAACTTTGCTCAGAAGGGATACATATGATAATTATCTTCTGCCCCCTAATGGATACCAGGAAGCATAAGACTACACTTAAGATTAATTTTGACATGTCACACGATAAAAAATGGTAGCTATACCAAAAAAAAAAAGAGAAAATTGTAATTTTTTTCTCCACATTTTGTTAAAGGGCCAAATAAAGACTTCAGATTTTAAAAATTTGCCTTTTCTCCCCAGTGCTTCTTGGGTTGGGCTTTAAATGGTTAAAAATCCAGAGCCAGTGGAGCATTTAACTTGCTTTAATTCAAGAGAAAAGAATCAAAAAGTGAGCTGCAGAGTTCCTTTCATTTTCCTGCTGTGTAATGTTTTACATCACAAGTCGCATTTGTGAACGCTGCTCAAAGTACCGTATATAGTTGTATTCATTATCACTGTTTGCAGTTGAATTTTTTTTAAGCATTTGCAGCTACGTTTATTTACATTGTCGGTTTTAAAGTCAGCTGGTGTCTATGGATACCGCAAAACAGCTTGTAAAAATCCTGCTAGTATCGCTATGCATAATACTGATTAATGTTTTGAAACACTACTGAGTGTGTTCACAAACAGCAATCGTTTGAAATGGCAAGAAAAAACAAGTGTGCCAGGAAAATGAGACAAACACTGTATTGTGTTGTTTATGTGAAGATAAACTGGCTTCCTGCTCTCTGTGATCCTCATTGGAAATTCAGAATACACTGAAGGGAGGGGTTAAACATGGTAGAGATGTTTGTTGGGTTGTAATGATGTGGCTCTGTGGTGGCTCTCTGGATGTGGAAAACCAAACCAGTTCTTTGCTGGAACCAACTTAGAACGGGCTCTAGCTCCGTCCCTGAACCAGCACTGCTTTGGTTGAAAAGGGAGCCAAGTGAGACAGTGTGTGAATGCAGCAGTTTTTATTCTGAAGCAGTAACGGCAATAATGTATTCTGGCAAGAGGTGCTGCTTCCAACCTGCTGCTGCTTTCCACTCACTTAGTGATACTGTGGAAATGGAACATTCAGCATGAAGCTTGCAGAAAACAGCATTCCTGATCGAGTATTCCTATAATCTTGGCTCCATCTTTCCGTCTTTGATGTGACGTTCAATTTCTTCCATACCTTTTAAGACCTGTAAACATTAATGCATACTTCAGGAAATGTTGCTGCTGTTTGTATGTAAAACATTCATGCTGGGCCGCTCATGTCCGTCTCAGTGAGTGAAGGAGACGGTGCAGTGTGAGCTACAGTGGTTTAAAAGGCTTTTTGAAAAAAAAAACCTTGATCATGTTTTTAATCTCATGTCCTTTCTTTCTCCTTATCTCTTAAATTTGATTTTAAATTACCTCTGCACACCGCTGTGATGCATTTAATGTTTTTTGTAAAGCACTTAGAATTTTCTTGTACAAATAAACTTGCCTAAAGAATGAGTCAGGATAGAACAGAAAATAGTGAATCTCAGAATTTCATTTATTCACAAAGGTGACGTGTTAAAGCACAATTAAAAACACCTCAGTACAGCCCTGTGGGAAGGTGCTGATTTCTCTTCATCTCTCCATTTCCCTTCTTAGTTTGCCCAATTTACCAGCACTGTTTTTAATTTCAGTCTTAGAAATGATCATTTGGCAGTGCAGTTCAGAGAAGAGTTAGACATCTCTGACATTTTACCGTGTGTGTAAACATGAGAGCCTTATGTTGCATTTCAAACCTCACAAATGAGCCACATTTGTAACTGCAAGTAGCCCACTTTTACCCCCTCCTCATTCTCTAGGTGTCCCCTGCTCAGCCAACAGGGGGTCGCCGGCGGCGTGCATCCGAGATGGACCCTGATGAAAGGAGGCAGCGTTTTCTGGAGAGAAACCGGGCGGCTGCCTCCCGCTGCAGACAGAAACGGAAACTGTGGGTTAACTCTTTGGAGAAAAAGGCAGATGATCTCGCCAACATGAATGTCTCCCTAACGGTTAGTTTTCTGCAGGTTCTATATAAACCATAGAAACTTGATCTGGCATTGTTTTGTTGTACAGGGCCGAGATGACTTATGTGCTTTTGTTTCTGTGTGTTGGTGTTAGAATGAAGTGAGTCTACTGAGGAATGAGGTGGCACAGCTGAAGCAACTCCTCCTCGCTCATAAAGACTGCCCCGTCACTGTCATGCAGAAAAAGGCAGCCTTCTTAGGTAACCATTCAAGATAATGAACCAACTAGCAAACTTCACTTCTTATGACAGGGTTCATCCATCATTTCATTCATCTAATGTGCTATTTTTACTCGCTCACCTCTCTAAGGGTGAATGTTGCTCTGTCTGTCTGTAGCTGCAGGAGGAGAAGAAGCCTCCAGGGATGCTTCGGCTGAACCCATCGGCTCCCCGGCGGCTGTTATTCAGCACGGGCTGTCACCACCGACCTCGGCTTCAAGCCCAGGGCCCACCATCAACGGGCTGAGCGTCCGGGCTGCAGAGGCGGTGGCCATGTCGGTCCTGGCAGGCATGGGGTCCGGTCAGCCTGGAGGGGTTGTCATGGCAACGCAGTCACAGCCAGCGCCAAGATGATTTGCGGACAAAGGCCAACCAGAATGAACTTGAAAGGCATTTGGAGGCCGGACTGGTGCAAAGTTTTTCCTGAAGAGGGATCCACCCTCTACCAACACCCCAGACTTAAGATAACCTCTTCCCTCACAGCCTACAGTAATCACACAAAGACATGGCCCAGCGCCTCCGTCTACCCCTCCACTCGCAGCTGACACCTTTTTCAAAGAAGCTTTGTCACTCTGCTCATGTAAATACGAAAAACAAGTTGAACACTCTGCAGGGTTCGGGGGTCATCTCTTGTTCAGTGAGGAGTGTTTGGAAGAAAATCTGAATGAACAATCTGACCAGTCAGTCATCCGTTATTTTCATTTCACTTAAAAAAAAGCAGCAACAGTCCAATTTCTACCCACACTGGCTGTGATGACTTCTGTTTCTTTCCTTTTCAGTTAAAGGCAGCCTGGGAAAAAAAAAAAAAAAAAATTCTTTTTTGTATGCGTCTACTTTTTAACCGGTCCTTTAGTTTTATATCTGTTCTTTTTTTTTTCTTTAAAAAAAAAAAAAAATCTCCATATACACACTCAATGGTGTAGTCAGCTGAGTTTATAACAAACCAAAATGTGGACGTGAACACTGTTAACCTTGTGATTGTGTGCCTGACCTTTTTTTTTTTTCACCATTTATTTTAAACCCATTTAGAATGAATGTCATGATATCAGTCGTTTGTATCAGACCCGATTGACTGCATGAATTATTCAGTGCTGAAGAATACCACTGTTGACGTGTAGTTCATTATACTATTATTGTTTTTCTTTTGTTCTGTAACATCAAAATATTGATGCAAAAAAAAAAAAAAAAGATCTTATGTAAGGATTCCATCCTCAGTCCTAATGTAACACACTTAAAAAGGTTAGTCTTTTAGAAAACCTTTATATGATAATCAGACATAATGGATTTTAAACCCTATACCCCGGCATTTCAGTTGAGGAAAGAGTAGTGCAATATATTTTTCTATTGAATATCAATGTTCTTGTTTTTAGCTGATGCAAGTAGTCCAGCTGCTGAGAGGGGTTTGGTCTACTTCAGTCGAAAGCTATAGTTATGAGGTGACCAAAGCAAATGTGGTGTTGAGTGTTCTCGAGTGAATGGGAGATTGTTGATTAGTGCCCATTTGTAGTGAGTTACAGATGTTCTGGTCTTGGGTGTTTGCCACCATATAATAAGCAGTCGTATCATGAAGTAGACCTAAAACTTGTGCAAGGTGCTTCTTTTGACATTTTAAGTTTTGAAATGCAGATTATTTTATACAGCATTGTACTTCCAAGATGATGTTTCTCCCCCTCGTCACTGTTTTTATTTTTTATTTTTAACGGTTTTATTTTTCTGTGGAAATGTTGGTATGATAGTATGTCCCCTTAATTTGTTGAAGAGAATGTGTTTTTCTTTTTTTTTTGTGTCTTTTTTTAATTTGTGTGTATTTAACTGAGGTTGACCTACATGATAAAATGTGTTGGAGCTACATGTTTAGAGGAAGTTTGTTCAATACTCAGGCCTCAAGATGGGAAAAATTACTTGTAAAGTCTCAACTAATGAAAAAATTGTTTCAGGCAAACAGTAAAATAAATTAATGAAAAACTTTAGTTTGTTGGTGCATTAACTGAGGTGAGAGTATTTTGAGAATATAAATGCCCAATGCATTTTGAAGGAAAAGGAACATAACCACTGGTTTATTTTGTGTAGATTGTGTTTTATTCCACTATCCATCTTCAACTTTTTTGTTGTTGTTGGAAGGGCTCTGTACATTAGGTCATCTGAAACACAAAGTTAGTGAGTAAACACAGCTGAGCATTTGGAGCAAGATTTTTATGTACGCATTTATTTGTTTAACCCCCTCTTGAGTTAGTAAAGATGCAAGAAGAAAGCTTAAAGCAGGGTATGGACTTAAATTCATAACTAAGTAGCCATATGTACAACTAATTTCCAAAAAATAATGCAATGATTTGTAAATCTCAGAAACTCATATTGTATTCCCAATGGAACATAAACAACAGATGTTTAAAAATGAGGCATTTTACCGTTTCATGGGGGAAAAAAGTTCATTTTTGAAATTGATGGCAGCAACATATCTCAAAAAAGCTGGAAGATGGTGATGTTTACCATTGTGTAGCATCCCGTTGTCGCATTTTTGTCTGTCTGATACAGGATTTTAGCTTGTCATCAGTCCTGGGCCTTTACCGCTGGATTTTCATTTCATGATGTGCCAAATGTTTTCTATTGGTGAAAGGTTGGGAGTACAGGCAGGTCCGTTCAGCACCCAGACTCTTATCCAGATGTATTATGTGGTTTAGCATTGTCTTGCTAAAATAAGCATTTCTTTCCCTGAAAGAAACATCTGGATGAGAGCATATTGTGCTTTAAAACTCCTGTCAGGGATACCCAATCCTAGTCCTTGAGGGCTGGTGTCCTGCAGATTTGAGATGTTTCCCTGTTGCATCACACCTGACTCAAGTCAACAGGCTTGAGTCAACAGGCAGAGAAACCGGTCCTCAAGGACCAGGTTTGGGGACCCTTGCTCTATGTACTTTTCATCATAGGTGGTGCCTTCACAGATGCATAAGCTGCCCACACAATAGGCACTAATGCAACCCCACACCATTAGAGATGCAAGCTTTTGAATTGCTGCTAATAAGCTGCATGGTCCCTCTCCTCTTTAGTCCGCAGGACACGGTGTCCATGGTTTCTAAAAAGAATTTCAAATTTTGATTAATCTGATCACAGAATAGTTATCCATTTTGCCTCAGACCACTTTAAATGAGCTTTGGTGCAGAGAAGACAGTGGTGGTTCTGGATTGTGTCCACATATGACTTGTTTACTCAATAAAGCTTTAACCAGCATTTGTGGATTGCATGGGAAACTGTGTTCACAGACTTCACAGATTTTTGGAGGTGCCCCTGAGTCCATGCAGTGATTTCCAATAGAAAAATCATTCTTGCTTTTAATGTAATGCCACCTGAGGGCTCGAAAATCATCCATAAACATCCAGTTTTGACCTCTGGTCTTGTCCCATGCACACAGAGATTCCTCCTGATTACTTGAATGTTTTTGACAATATTAAACACTATGGATTGTGTGATCTTTAACGTTTTCACTATTTTACATCGAGAAATATTTTTGAGAAATTGTTCCACAATTTCGTGACACATATTGGTAAACCTCTGCCCATCTCTACATCTGAAAGGCTCTGCCTCTGAAATGCTCCTTATACTTTGTCATCTCACTGACCTGTTGAGAATTTACCCAATTAGTTAACTGCTCCCCCAGTTGTTTTTTATTTGTGCCAATTACTTTTCCAGCCTTTTGTTGCCCATATTCCATCATATTTTAGATGTATTACTGCCATTAAATGCAAAATGAGCTGATATTTTGTGTGAAAGGGGAAAATATCTGGGTTTCAACATCTGAAGTGTTGTTTTAGGTCTCCTAGGAATAAAATGTGGGTTTAGGAGATTTGCAAATCATTGCATTCTGTTTATATTGACATTTTACAAAACATCCCGTTGTTAGTTTTTTGTAGTTGTAGTTTTTAATTTGCAGAATATTTATTACATTTTAATTTTATTTGTACTTAGTGTCATTTCCAGTCACATCTTTGGGTACAGGAAAGTATAACTTTCATTAAAGGGAGGACCGTCTTTCAAATAAGCCTTTTAACATACCGTCACTAAACGTTAAATGCATAATAAATACAGCCATAAAGGTTTTTTTCCCGACATTTGATTTGATAAAACCGGATGCTAGTAATATCACTATGGAAATACATGATGCATCGCGAGTTGTCACCTGCGGTGAATGTGGCAGGTGAGTTGGGGTCAGGAGGAGCGCTGCTTCATCTCCCAGCTGTGAAAACACAACAGCAGAGGGAGCAGAGAGCCTGCTTCATCCCTCCATCGTGTCATAGAAATTACCATCAAGCCTGGTCACGTGACCACCGGACTCTTCTGGCGAGTTGCTCCATCTCCCACAGTCATGGCGGTGTCGGGGAGTCGCGGAGATGGAGTAAACAGCACTTCTTCATCTTGATTTTTCTTGGTCGTAGCTTCATGGTGGATTGTACGTGCTGTCACTTTAGTTATCGCTAACATCCTGCAGGCTGCTGTGCTTCCAACGATGTCCGACCGCGGCGTTGATCTGTCGGCTCTGCCTAAAGAGGTCAGGGACCAGCTGGCGGAGTTGGATCTAGAGCTATCGGAAGGTAGGTTGCTCTTACATTGGGTATAATAGTTGGAAGTGCGGCGATATTTGATGTAAACCCATTTTGGTGTAGATCCCGAGCTTGTTCATATTGGAATAAGCCTCAAACCGCTCTCCTGTGTCAGCTGGGTGAGAATCGGAGCTGCTGCAGTCGATCGGGTCACGATGACAAGAAATCATCATTGAAAAAAAAAGAAAAACACCACACTGACCTCCTTTTTAAGCCACTATTTCTGTCAACTGTCATTGCTACTTTTAAGCCACATAGGGATTATTATCGGTGTGGGCTGTGACTCATAAAATGAATAAACGTTTACTTTAGAAATTTCCCTTGTCTTTTTTATTTTGTTTTCCATTTTCTTGTTTTTAATTAGATTTAATCCCACAGAGTCTATCTTCGTTTATTCCACACATTTTGTATAGTTAAATGAGCATAAACACTCCTGTGGAAGAATATGGGTCAAGTTTGGCATCCCTGAGGCCCTGTGTGTGTGTGTGTGTGTGTGTGTGTGTGTGTGTGTGTGTTTGTGTTTGTGTTTGTGTTTGTGTATGTGTGTGTGTGTGTAGCCACAGAGATCAGTGGATACTAAATGATGCTGTGGTCCCTCCAACACTCAGTTCTGCTGCTCTCAGAGTCTGAACCCTGACCGGCAGCAGATTGAGGAGGGCTATTTATTTTAAAGGGCTAAATGTAGGAAAAGGGAATATGGATCTTGCTGTTATGCAATTCTCCTCCTCACACTGTGAATCACTCGGCAGCAACTTGATTGGTGCTTTGCAGTTCTCAGGTGCCGGGGGGTGGATGAGTAATGTTATGTTTCTCATAGAGCCAAGCAGGGGGAGGTATGTGTCGTTAATGATGTCTCAGTCCCTCATGCACCACGGACTCTTTTGCATATGTTGAGCTGCTCTGCACTGCAGGAGGACAGGTGAAACATCGCATCACTTGAAGGAGCCTTGTTGGACAGTTTTCTTTTTGAGCATTGCACTTACTCTACTGTATGAAAGTGTCTATGTATGCTGTGGTTTATAATAGACGACAGTTAACAGTGTGTTTGTGAGGGTTGATCAAGGGATAACGGCTGTTCGCTGTATGATTGATTAAAGGTGGATGTTTTTTGTAAATAACTAATTATGTACACAGGCATGTGGGGGAGGGACTGTAATTCCACAGCCATAACAATTAACAACATTGAAATGAGAGTGGAACACTTTTCTCCATGAAATTACATGCAGCTTGTTTGTGAAAGATGTAATTGAATCTAGTTCCAGATGAATGAGCCTGCTGTGGGCTGGAGCTTGAATGCTGTGACATGATTGCATAATGCAAGTGCTATAGAGCCTATTTAGCGACACCTTCATTGTGAAATGATTTTGATCAACTCTGAATCATGTCAACAAATCCAGTCAATTTTGTTGGTTAAAATTCAATTCTTCGGATTTTTTATCATTTTAGTAAACGTTTTCTATGACGAGTTAACATGAGTTGTTTTCATATTGCTTTTTACAGTATGAAAAAAAAAGTCACCATCTGAATACATCAAAAGACAAGGCTTTTCCATCAGTAGATTTTCATTTTCTTTGATAATGGCACGGGCATATTCCAAGACAGCAATACCAGAGTTCATTAGAGTAGTTCAGGGAGCAAGAGACATCACATTCACTCAAGGATTTGCCACTATAGAGGCTAGACAACACCATTGAGAATCTTTGGGATGAGCTGGACAAGACTTTGCACTGTATTGTATCAAACCTAAAAGCACAGTTACAGATACCTGCAACAGTTTGAGTTATTTTTTTTATTTTTTTTTATGTGAGACTGAGTGGAAAAGTGACACCTCCTGTCCTTCTGTTGCAGACTCACTGAGCCTCAGGGGACAACAGTGTCATTGGTAACCTAAGATCAGACATGATTATTTTGCTAATGAAAAGGCCCTGCTGTCCAGATGTCCTCCTTTCGTAGCTCCAACTTCAAGAGATATGAAGCATCTTTGCCGCTTGCCCAATATGCACTAGGCCTGCATAAGGCTGATGCCACAGCAGCTGGACACCCAGCCAGTCCCAAACTTTCTCAAGGATATCTTTTACATGGCAACAATCCTCCTATTGTGGTCCACATAGATGGGACTCCCCTGGCAACAAAGCGAGGAAAATGTGCATCAGCATTTTTGTTTTGTGTTTTTACAGAAATAGCAGTGGGCTGCAGTGCGAGTGTGCATGTAAGTGTGTATGCATGTGTATCAGAGAGAGAGCTCCACCTACTTTAACTTCCATGACTGTAAGGACACAAAGAAAACCTTTGAGGGATGTCAGAGCCTTGATGATTGAACTGGACTGGAATTTAGAGCACTAAACCACAACTGTTTAAGCTGCTCAGCCCAAGAATATGTGTGTGGGCATTATCATGATGGTTGTATGGTTGGTTGATTAGTTGCGTTTATGCAGATTTGTAAGTGAATATGTGAAAGTGAATGTCAGGAAGCTCAAAGGAACCAAAGAGGATTTGCTTTGCAGAGTTGCTGTTCATACAAGTGGACAGCCCACACAAAGCATGGCGTTTAGATGTGCATTTCATAAACTGTAGGTTATCAACCTGGATGGTGCAGTATTCTTTTTTAGTTGTCCTCCAGTCTTTCAACGATTTTAAATTGTATGTTTTTTTAGTTTAAAAAACAAAACAATTCTTTGTGCTTTTTGTGACCACACACATTATTTAAATATTGAATTGAACATCTTTTGTTGCTTTAAAATATTTGTAGTGCACTGTTGATGTGCTGCAAAGTAATGCAGTGCTATGGACTGGTGCCTGCTAATTGCTGGGATGGGTTCCAGCTTCCCTGCGACCCTAATTGGAATAAGCAGCATACAAAATGAATGAATCAGCATTTGATCAGGGCTGCCGATACCTTTGACATTTGGCACTTTATTTTGCATAGTATTGTTAATATATGTACATTCATATAGTTTTGGGGTGTGTAAGTATCTCTTGAAATATGCTGCTAAATGTATGGCTCTTAAACTGCTTCTCATAGTTATGCAACAGTGATAATAGGGTTTAATTCTATTCTATTCTAGTGAGGGTATCCTGCAAACTAATGCCTGTATTATATAAACCACGAAAACGTATATCTTCAGTTTGTTCCTTCATATGAACTTGCCCTGAAAATAGAACGGTGACCTGTGGGTGTTCATTTTCCCATCTTAGTTGCTGCGATAGGCTCCAGCCCTCCGTGTCCCTATATTGGAATATTGATGGATAGATGGATGAATGGATGGATAGATGGAAGGAAGGAAAGATGGATGGATGGTATTTTATCTGATGGTCCCCTTAGAATTTGCCCCACTCAACATTTAATATGAGCTTCTTCCTTCATGATACCTTTACATATATACAACTCAACATGCCATGACAGTAGTGTACCCCAATAATGATTATAATAGTAATTATAATAATAATAGTAATAATAATAATAATAATGGATTAGATCTATAGAGTGCTTTACTGCTGACAGTATTCAAAGCGCTTACATTGGATCCATTATTCATTCACTCCTCATTCATACTTGGTGATGGTAAGCTACGTGTGTCTCCATAGCTGCCCTTGCTGATGGAAACATGGCAGCCAATGCGCACCAAGGGCCTCTCCAACCACCACTGAAACATTCATACACATTCGTACACCAGCGATGCCGACACTGGAGGCAAGGAGGGCGAAGTGTCTTGCCCAAGGACAGAACAACAGATGACTGGGGGAGTGGGAGATAATATCATCACACATGCTGGCTTTTGCACTTTCTCCTGATAGCAACTGGGCTCTTCTTCATCTTTGGCACATAGAACCACACATTTTTTTCACCAAAAGCAGCTCAAAATGGACTCATTTTACCCAGAACACATATCTCCTGTCTTTCTGTCCATCTGAAATGAACTCCAAAGTGTTTCTGTGTAGAGTTGACACATCCTTCCATAATGCAGTTTCAGTTCACATTTCCGTATGAAGAGCTTTGCATTTAATGGCATTTGTTTTCCAAGGTCCAAGGTACTCCCAAGGTCATGTGGCTATATTGATTATGGTGGAATGACATTGAAATAAGTTCACTTCCGGCCGACATAAGACCAAGCTATTGATGGCCAAATGCCAGATGAGAGGCTCCAAAAGCAGTTTATGAACCAACGAGAGACGTCACAGAAGCTACATCCATCTTTTATTTACAGTCTGTGGTTGTGACCGTGCTGATTCTGGTGCAAGAGCATCTGCTGCTCATGTGCTGGAAAATACTGGTAATATGAAACATTGTAGAGATCAGTCTCCTGTGCATTTATGGAATGCATTTTCCAAGCAGAGTAGAAAGATAAAAGAATAATAGGAACAAGTATGCTGTGCATACGCTCATCCTCAAAAGAAATTTATTACGATTAGCCAGTATGTAACACTGATGATCACATAACAGTGCATATTGGTGTGAAACCTGGTATTCTGACGTTCTTGTGAATGTTACTTTGATATGAAACACCCCAAGCACATCCACCATGGCATTAGTAATCCCCCATGTCAGTAGCTACACACAGTTGGGCCATATTGTTCTGCAGTGAGAAATTTCACCCCACCAAAACAACAGAAACTGCTCAGGTATTGCTAGAAGATCACAACAAAAAGCCTAAGGCATTGGCCCAACCCCCATGATGCTAAAAACCACAGAACACCCACAGGTATCCCTTGTCCATATCTTTACTGTGCCTCAGTACAACCTTTAGATGAACAGAAGCATGCCAACACTGTTATGTGTTTGTGTGTACAATGCCCGCCATCTTAGTTTTGCATGTCTGCAGGCCTACACTTGTTAAGTAGTGCCAGACTCAAAGTGCAGTTCAGGATACATAAGGTGTCATGAATATCTGTGCAGATTTGTATGGAAATGCATCTCAAGGTGTTTCAGGTATTTGAGTTGCCAGTCAAACTGAGTTTGCTGCCCTGCAGGGTGATTTCCCTTCTATAGCTTTAGTGTTTTGTTCTGTGTTGACAATTCAGATGTAACTCAGTTCTTCAATTTCTAAAAATGCAAACCATATGCAGCTCTACACATAACCATTGATGCATGCCATCAGCACTGTCTTTTTGTATATGCACCTGGGTGTCACCATCATTGCATCACAAGTCAGTTCTACACAGATTGGAGTTGTTTGTTGTAATTTTTCTGTATTTCATGATTTGATCGGCGTCTCAGTCGCTGCTGCAACGGCCAGGTTGATGATGTCTGGATGGGTATATCTTTCAGTTAACATCATTCATGCTGCTGTCTGCCTGCGATCCTGTGCAGGACAGGCAGGTTTTCATGTCATCAGCCTGTTCCAATGCTGACAGAGAGGGAGAGAAATGAGAGATTATAGTCCTAACTGCGTCTCTCAATCTAGGTCACAGAGCATCAGGGGGCAACATGCCTGGCTCATTTAGCCCGTGAGTCACTCTAGTCTTGGAGTGCTGCTGGGAATCTCTCCCTCTCTTGCACCCTCCACCACTAACTGCTCTCTGTCAGTTGTCTTCTTTTTGCCCCCTATAGCTGTGTTGCCTTACTTTTCCGAATTGAAAATAAATAAGATGAATGCTTACAGAATGAGGCTGGTAATATTCAGTGATGTTACTCAGAGTGCAAAGCCCACTATGCGTTAATCCGACTTAAGTGCCACTTTTACTGTCCTGTCTGTTTAAGCCCACTCTTTCCGGAATCGTAAATCTTTAACATGGATTGCAACATGAAAGAAAAAACGAACAAATAAAAAAAAAAACATATGTTTTATTCAGGGGTAGGTGGTCTGGCTTTTTTATGATTTTGTTATTTGAATCACAGCTCACCTCACAAATTCAGATGGTTAGTTGTCCATATGGTTGCCTGGATACAAAGCCTGTCACTTAAACTAGAAGTGATGATTGATTTTCTCCGCTACTTTTATGCTTCAGCTAGGATTTTAGTAAAGATTTCACTATTAAGAATGTAAAGTTGACATCAGATGTCAGTACATTTGGATGTTATATGTTTCTGTTTTTGCTTTTCCTCTTTGGTATGCCCAGACCCTGAGTCCTACAACTCCAATTCCCTAAAAAGGTTGGGATGCCGTGTAAAATATAACTAGACGGCAATGATTTGCAAATCTCATAAACCCATATTTTATTCCCAGTAGAACATTAACAACATATCAGACATTGAAAATTGGACATTGTATCATTTCACAGAAAATATGAGATAATTTTGAATTTGATGGCAGCAACACATCTCAAAAAAGTTGGAAGAGGTGCAACAAAAGGCTGGAAAAGCACTTAGCACAAGCCTAAAACAACTGAAGGAGTATTTGATAACTAATTAGGTGAAATGGCAGCAGGTCAAGATGATGCAGGTTAAAGCTCACTCACATAAAGAAGAAGCCATGTGTGAACATGATCCAGAAACGCAGTTGTCTGCTCTGGGCCAAAGCTCATTTAAAATGGTCTGAAGTAAACTGGAAGATTATTCTGTGGTCCGATGGATCAACATATTATATTCTTATATTGTTGTTTGTTTGTTTTTATTTTTTTTTAAATAAGACCCAATTTTATGGGGAATCAAATTTAGTCACAATACTAACAAAGATTTTGCAATCAGTTTCTGCTGCTAAGGTCCATCTTCTCACCCTTTCCTCTCTTCAGTTCTTCCCTTCCTCATTATTTTTGACCATTTTCAGCCAAACAAATCAAAAGCTAGCCAGTAAATGACTGTACTAGACGGTTATACAAGAGAGCCTCCTTAGAAGATGGCACTCCAATGTCCACAGGAAGCATGGTGTGACATTCATACTTTATTCATCATCAACCATGCTTATTATACAAAGACATTCCTCCATAACCTGCTTCCAGTGAGTATGCTCATTGGGCTATTATTCATTTTCTCATAACACGATCTGTAATACTTCCACTGGTGAGAGGATTGTATTGGACATGTTGGGTTGCCTTCTCTCATCACTGCCACCTACTTACTTGTGCATTCGTCGGTGTGACAGTGGTGATGGAGGAGTCACACCATAAAAACTACAGCTGTTCACCGATGTTCTGATGGCAGATTGTTGGCTTGGTGTTTGAGGTCCCTTAGGACATCTGACATGCACCCCATCCACCCAACTGCTGGGTCATCCCGAATTAATGAACAGTTTTTGGCCAACACCAGAGTCTGAGCCTTTGCCATTTTGATTTTGTCTCTGAAGTTTTTTTCATGGGATTCTGATTAAAGGAAAAAGTAAACAATATTCAGTTTTGTCTTTAAAAGGCTGTAAACAGTACATATGTGTTGCAGAACCTACAGTTGCATTTATTTGTGTGCACCCTCTTCAGTGACAGAGACCGGAAGGAAGCTGATTTAGCTCATTAAGTGTTGCAGTGGAGCTGTCCTCTGATCTTCGGTGCTTCAGGCTACATACTTGTCCTTACACCATGAAATGGGAGGCACTTGCAGCACTTTTGTCACACAGAAACACGAGCAGATATCAAGATTTCTTTCTTTTTTCTTTTTTTTTTATTACATAAAACGTAACATCTCTAATTTTACCATGAACATCTACCCACACGCACACACATAAAAACACTGTACACTGCTAAGAATGCACTGAAGCTTTGAGTACAAAAATGTCTGAATTATTTAGATGAGACGCGAGTGTACACCTCCACACAAATGCACACTGCCAGCTGGGTGGCTGAATCATCGTACTTTCACGTTCACAGTAAACCATAGGTGGGCTTTCCACCTGTTGAGCCTTTAAAGTTGTACGTTACAACACCCTTTTGATCATTTTCATAATGCTTTTTCTCTGATTTGTTTGGTTTTCTTGTTTTGGCATGAACTTATATTATCTCAACTCAAAGAAGTCCCACATTGAGGGTGACGGTGGTTGACAGAGAAGTGTAAGTGGTGCTTAGGTCATTGTGCTGTTTGCTGAATTATTAAATAGTGCCAAGTAGAAGCAGCAGTCTGACTGCCTGCAGCACATGCTTCAGATACAGGAAATCCAATGCCATTTAATCCCATTTTTTCCCCTCCCTTGTTTACAGGTAACTTTCTCTTTCATGCCAAACCAAATCAAAATTTGCCCTAAAATGAAAAGCAGAATGCTTCTGTCCATTTATTTAATATAACTATTCATTTCTTTAAAGCTCCTTGTTATATTTCTTTGTGCCACACTGTTTTGTCTCCGTGGTTGTACGTTTCATATTCCCTCATGCAATCACCACATGGGCCTGGTTGCTATGGATACAACCCTTGTGGTGCCCCCTATACCCCTGTTCCTTTTTCCCCCTGTAAATTTTCCATAAAGCCTGTCCAGATTAAAACAGCCATATGTTTGAACCACTCATACAGCAGCACAATTAAATGCTGCGCTAAGCTGTTAAAACCATTACAGAGTAAACATGAGGCTTCTGCTGCCGGAGGAATGTACTGGAGCTGTTTCTTGGTTAAAACAATTGTCATCACTCATTAAGACCAGGAAATTAGTGAACATGCTGGGTTTTTTGTTGTTGTTGTTGTTTTTAAGGTATCTGAGCTCAGCTGATCTGTGTTTAAACTTGTGGCCAAAGTATAAACCACTAATGTCAGGTTTTAAACCCAATGAATTGTCTGTGATTGTATAGATCTTTCTTGTCCAGAATTTGCAATTTCCATCATATACAGTAGTTTCATACTTAAGACCCGTGGTTCCCAACATATTTTCCTTGAAGATCCCAGCTATCAGAAAGCTGTGGACCCCCCCCGCCGTGCTTTTTGCTATAACCACACTTGACTTTATGCTTTCATTAGCTTGCTTCTCGCCTTAAATTATGTATGAAACCAAATTAAGTTGACTATCAACATATAGCCTTCCTTTTTAAAAAAAAAAAAAAAGGACGAATCCTCTGCACTTTATCAGACATGTTTCATTACTGATGTATTGCTGGGAACAAAATCAAGGTTAGTGGAGTATTTCGGGATAAACATTAAGCTCCACCAGCTCACAAAACCACACAGTAGATGGAGCAAATTTGAGTGGCTGCACAAGGTTTGGCCTTGTAAGTGGCTTTATTTTTTCATTTTTGACCATGGATGTATGTTTTAAAATGTTACTATATTGCAGATTTTTGATGACCCCCTCCCCCCATTCCATGTGAATGAAACGTCCATTGGTTATAAAAAAATGAAATAAATTACACCGCAATCTGTCTCTGTATGGACATGACCTTCATCTTAATCAAACTAGGAATAAGATAAGAGCAAAAATACAAAAAAAAAAGTTCTGTGTAATATACAAAAGTATATAAATGTAATGAATAAGAACTTCAACAGCATAAGTCTTTAAATTGGAATGGGATTTTTGCTTCATGAGCTAATGGAGAGTTACCAGTCTTTATTTTAGTCTTTATAATGCTGGACATGTAGAGACAAACCACAGGATCAGCGCTTACACAAAAAAAAGGTGAAATTTTTCCAAGGTATTAAGAACTACTGTACAAAAAGGTTCCTACTGTCTGAGAACTCCAGTTGATCCCCCTTGACCTTAATTACTGTTATGTGGCAGCTCAGGACAAGAAAGGATGTGAATGGGACCCTTCCACTTTTTCCCTGTTGGGGAAAAACTCCTCAGATACTCTGTTTTTTCCTCTTACAATCTGTAATATTATGATACAAGCATTTAGATGGTTCTGGAGTTTGCTCAACTCTTCAGAGTATTTACTCTTCAGAGTATTTCTTCCAGTTATTTTAACATTTGACCCATCAAGCTAGTGTTGGTAGACTCCAGTCAGACAGGTAGTGCATGCTGTCAGGAGATCAGACAAGTTGAACTCAAAGCCCTGAGTGTAATCCAATTATTTGACCCTAAATAGCCTAGTTTCTGCAAAAGGTACATCATCCACCGGTTGTAGCAAGAAAGTGAAGTGCTTTCATAGCAAGAAATTCAGAAAAATATATTCAAGCAGAACCTGGCTGCCCTCAACTTAATCAGAATGTCCTGATCATATTATCTAGACCACATATTCACTTAGTTTTCCAATTTACTGATCATTTCCTCTACCCTGAAGTCCTAATCTACTAGTACTCATCCTAGTTACTGGAAAATTAATTTCCCGAAGTTTGTTTTATGTTCTCTTGTTTTCTCTTTTAGTTTATGGGGAGGGTCATTGCTGCTTTTGCAAAGCCTGATGAGACATTGAACGTTAGAAAGAGCTGTGGAACCACACTTAAGTTGAATACAGTATTTACTCACCGGGCACTTTAGTGACATGCAACTACTGCGTCTTAAGCTCAACAGGTTTGGGTTTTTTGTTCAGTTTTCCCACAATGAATACCATCATGTCATTATTTATTCGTCATAACTGTCACAGACAAATCCGTTTTTCATCGTGTTACTCTCAGTCCTGAAATGTGTGAAGTGTGGTGTGTTCGGTGCTTCAACCGCACCTTCTTCCATCATTCTCGCAGCTGCCGAACAAAAGATGGAAAAAAGCTGACGACAGGAGCTGAAAGGCCTGAGTCACAGTTTCCTTGTAGGTACCTCCTTTCTGCTTTGTAAGCCTTGTTATTACCACTTCTGGCCCACTGGAGCCTGCAGGAGTGTTTGTGAACCATGTGTGTGTGTGTGTGTGTGTGTGTGTGTGTGTGTGTGTGTGTGTGTGTGTGTGTGTGTGTGTGTGTGTGTG